>OZ010737.1:165428630-165806130 GCA_963932295.1 Tipula lateralis
TCGATGAATTTTAAACGGTAACTGATTGTATGTAGAAATTCAGAGTTGAAGACAGTAAAAAATATAGTCGTTCATTCTTGTTGAACATTTGAAGAGTCATCATCACGAATTTTATTGGATATAAACCTACATATATATATATATATATATATATATATATATATATATATATATATATATATATATATATATAAATATATACATATAAAGGGTGATTTTTTTGTGGTTAGGATTTTCATGCATTAGTATTTGACAGATCACGCGGGATTTCAGACAAGGTGTCAAAGAGAAAGATGCTCAGTATGCTTTGACATTTCATAACTGAAGCCGAACGATCTGCCACAACCTCGAATTTTCAGTGAATGGGCCCTAGAAAAGTTGGCAGAAAATCCGCTTTTTTATCGACAAATTTTGTTCAGCGATGAGGCTCATTTCTGGTTGAATGGCTACGTAAATAAGCAAAATTGCCGCATTTGAAGTGAAGAGCAACCAGAAGCCGTTCAAGAACTGCCCATGCATCCCGAAAAATGCACTGTTTGGTGTGGTTTGTACGCTGGTGGAATCATTGGACCGTATTTTTTCAAAGATGCTGTTGGACGCAACGTTACGGTGAATGGCGATCGCTATCGTTCGATGCTAACAACTTTTTGTTGCCAAAATGGAAGAACTGAACTTAGTTGACATGTGGTTTCAACAAGATGGCGCTACATGCCACACAGCTCGCGATTCTATGGCCATTTTGAGGGAAAACTTCGGAGAACAATTCATCTCAAGAAATGGCCCGGTAAGTTGGCCACCAAGATCATGCGATTTGACGCCTTTAGACTATTTTTTGTGGGGCTACGTCAAGTCTAAAGTCTACAGAAATAAGCCAGCAACTATTCCAGTTTTGGAAGACAACATTTCCGAAGAAATTCGGGCTATTCCGGCCGAAATGCTCGAAAAAGTTGCCCAAAATTGGACTTTCCGAATGGACCACCTAAGACGCAGCCGCGGTCAACATTTAAATGAAATTATCTTCAAAAAGTAAATGTCATGGACCAATCTAACGTTTCAAATAAAGAACCGATGAGATTTTGCAAATTTTATGCGTTTTTTTTAAAAAAAAGTTCTCAAGCTCTTAAAAAATCACCCGTTATATATATATATATATATATATATATATATATATATATATATATATTATATATATATATATATATATATATATATATATATATATATATATAATATATATTTATATATGTTAGTTTTGCTATTAATTAGGGATTTCAAACACTTTGGCCACTGTCAATTGTTAGCTTAAGCTATCAGAAATATGTATTTGGAGACAGTACTGTAACAGGGTTTTTGCCCGACACAATGAGAACCTTTCCCATTGTATCGTAATTAGGCTACGTGACAGAACTAGATTTCCGATAGTGCCACATTTCAAATGGCCCAGTGACTTAAGTGTTTGGAAATTCCTAAAATTTAAGCGAATTCGATTTGAAAATATACATGTCAGGTACAGTGAGAACCCCCTTTCCAGTTTTCTTATATAGAGCTACGTGGTTTAGATTTCTGATAATTCAGCATATTTAATAGCAGCAAAGTATTTAGAATACCTTGTGGTGAATTTTATTCGAGAATTTAATTGTTTTATTTAGTACAGTGAGAACCCTATTTTCCAACTTGCATCGGACTTGGGCTAGGTGGCTTGGATGTTTTACACATTTCGATACATGAAAGTGTTTATTATTGTACAGTGAGAATCCTATATCCCACTCGGCTCAAAATATCCTTCAACATTTCTAATGGCAGTGACAACTTTTTTGTCAAATAAAGTGAGAACTCTATATTCCACTTGCATCGTAATTGGACTAAATGGTTATAGTTCAACATGTCTAAAACTGAAAGTGATTGAAGTGTATGGAATTCATTGGAGTGCAAATAAATTTTATTCGAGGGTATACAAATGTTTTGTATAGTATAGTGAGAACCTTCTACCCAAAACACATCGTTATAAAGCTATGTCTTGTACCTCTCCATAACAACATAACCCTATTACGATACGATTCTCTCAATGGCTTTATTCTTACAAGTGGCTACAGCTGCTCCTAGGCGCTTCGCACCCTAACCTCACTTTGCCGCTAGGCGGCAATTGTATTTCACAATACCAAAATGAATTAGCTAAAGGATAATTACTACTAATGACTTAAATATACGACATGATGCCTCAGTGGAACCAACATACTGCCCATTTAAGAAATGTGGTATCTCATAGACTAGAGTTTCGTCATTCGATTCTCCCAATTCTAACGACGCACAACCATATTCTGTATAAATAAACGTACTTGTCAATGTACCTATTTCATACTCTTAGGTCGTACCCACTTCTACATTTAAATAACATTTACATTTGGCTAAAAGATATGGATTATGGAACGACCAATCGGTTATCAACAGAATGTCCACGAACATCCATTTACGCTTGCACACATATACACCCCGATTTCCTAAGTCGTGTCACTTGTCACTTGTAGCGACAGACAAATATTGGTATTCTCTTAGTCTATTTGTTCGTCTTTATTAATTGAAGTGACAAACATTTTATTCTAGTAGACGTTAATATACAATTTTTTGTCACTTGGAACGACATTTATAAGCGCCTGAAAATTTCAGTCGACATATTCAGTTGAAATTCTTAGTATTCCTTGATTAATTCAGCGATTCACGTTTGTTGCATCATTTCAATCGACAAGCAGAAAACAAATTTATAGATGAAGTGAAAGTGACACGACAGCTGTTGCGACGAGCATCTTATTTGCATCATAACCTTCAAGAGCTTCAATAATTTCTGGCCATTGTAGGTTGCATGTAAAGTTATAAATAATGAAGGTTTGCCGAAATATTGTACGATCGACTTTGTCATCCAAATAATGAGAACCAATAAAAGATGATGGTAAAAAGATTTTACAGCCCATAGTATAGACACTATTTGGACAGTTATTTATAAAATCAATGTATTGTAGCCTGATTTTGACAAA
Organism: Tipula lateralis; assembly: GCA_963932295.1. Taxonomy (NCBI): domain Eukaryota; kingdom Metazoa; phylum Arthropoda; class Insecta; order Diptera; family Tipulidae; genus Tipula; species Tipula lateralis. Next base: position 165,431,660 of record OZ010737.1, read on the forward strand.
CAAAATGCTGCCTTGTGTCTTCAAGCCCCACATTCATATCAAGATCAACCATCCATTGCACAAATTTTCGAATTGCTAGTCGATATGTAAAAAGCATATTGAGCATTGTAGCTCTTTTTTTTGGAGGTAGAGTAGAAGAAGAAGTAGTAGGTGTGGTATATGAGTTATGGTTGAGTTGCCAGTCAGTATCACCGTTTCGGAACAATAATACTTCAGCTAAGAAAAATTTAAAAATTGCTGCGGCGATCGACATCGGTCTGAACAGAATCATTCAAGCAACGTATATCTACATCTCGATTAACTTTCATCACCACACAAACATTTAAAGCAATTTTTTAAACTGCCTACAATATTTTGACATTGATCTGAAGGATCGAACAAAATCTCCCATGTGTCAACGTTTGATCGTTGATCGTAAAGCTTACTTATTGCCAGATGGGTCTTCTTCGGCCAGCATCAGTGTAAACGAGGATCAGCAACAAGTTGAGCTTTACCCAGTCGGTATTTTTCGACAAGAGTATTCTTCATATAATATTTGAGACGTCATAAAACGTTGCTTGATGGCAAAGTCAAAGACTACGTCGAACTAACACCCTTATTCTCTTAGTCGAGTCACCTGACGTTTATTACGACAATAGATTTTTTGTATTCTCTTAAGCGAATGTGACGACTGTCGGCGAATCTAGCGACAAACATGATATTCTAGTAGTCATTAGAAAAGTTTCTTGTCGACATAGGCGACATTTTTAGACGTGCAGTTTTGTGAAGTGATATCAATACAGAAAAAGAAAAAACGTTAGTTTTTAGTTAAATTTATTTTGAAATATTTATATTAAAACATTGTTTAAATTATTATTTATTTATTAGTAGTAAAATCACAAATGTTAGGCAGTGCATGGAGAAGATCGTAGGGGTAGAAAAAGTGTATTTTGGTAGTTCAAAATTAGAATTTACAAATAAATGGAATGCTGAAAAATTAAATTCATTGGGACGTCCAATACCAGATAGAATAATGAAATATGCTTTTTAATACAATTATAATGTTTATTTTTAATAAAAGATTTGAATATTGAATTCATTAATTGCATTCGAATTGTTTGTCCGGCATCCATATTATTTTCGTCTGCAATTTTCGTTGGTCGGTCTATGTATATATTTCAAAAAAACGCAGCGAAAATAATTTAAATAAATAAACTTGCTTAAAAATCATAAACAACAAACAAAATTGACAACTAAAATAATTGTCAAATATTGAGGAAATTATTTGTGTTGCCCGATCAATTCAGGTTTTAATATTTGTCACGTCACGGCATCACAGCCGACTAAGGGAATACTGATTTTAAATTTAAGTGACGCGACAACTGTCACGGCGAATTAACCGACTCGACTATGGGAATAAGGGTGTAAAAATACTGAATTGTTCCCATTTAATTATTATCTCGCATTCTTTTGAGTTAGTTCATGCCAGACCAGAAATGCCAGACCAAGGATTGACAGAGCATGTGACAGTGAGAACATTTAACTTTATTGACTCGAAACATGCAAGAACAATTGGAAGTACACTTTATCGTTATAGTGTTTCGGAAGAAAAATCGGTAAAGAACCCGCATGGACTAGTGTCGCAGAAAGATTAGTGGGTGAATGTTTCATCTTCCGTAAGGATAGTGTTTCTACTTCAAATACAACACAATTTACAGGAAAATACTCTAAGATTATGTGGCAATATTGGAGAAATATTGAGAAGCATTTACCAGCCGTGAGAGAACCTTAAGTATTCTATTCAGTAAGCCTATGCACGGTTCATTCGGTAAATTCATTCGGTAATTATTTGTTTTGGTTCAATTATCCAAAAATATGCAAGTAAAAGCTCAGAAATAACTTAGAATTATTGAGGCTACGCGAAGTTTTGATACCACAAATATGGGTAATATACCAGCTGAAAATAAAAAACTAAATGCCTGCTCATTGCACTGAATAAATTACAGAAATTCTGCATGGTCACACTTTTGTAGAATGAAATATATGTTACCAATGTTGCCTGTATTGATATCTTTTCAGAGGGTGATCATCTAATTACAGACTACCATTTCATCCCAAATACAATTATGGTATAAATTAAGAGTCGAATGTTTCCTATTTTTGTTTGATGCAGGCATTTAAATAATTCACAAAATGTGCATCGTAAAGCTAGGCCACTAAAAGCTGTCTGTAGACAAGGACCTGGGTAGCATACGACAATATGAGCCACAATTATGACCAGAGTTACTTAATTCGATCAAGTTTTATTAACATCAGCTGATGTTAATAAAACTGGAGGCATGCCCAATGGGATGAATATAAATGTATAAAGATATGCCACGGAAATATTGGAACCATATTTCTTCAAAGGACAACCCATCGGACTGTTAGACAAGAGGCATACCACCGTCAAAACTCGTTGCTAACAAACTATGGTGGCAAGGCCCGCATTGGTTACAACTTCATCGCAATACCTGGCCTTGCTCATCAACACATGACTTACACCCTAGTGAAAGTCATGTGTTGCTACATAATCTAGAAAAACGGAATCGGACTATAGACAGTTTCTTTGGGAATATAACATTTAATTTTGTTCAAGAACTTTGTATAAGATTTTCTTTATATGCAAAAATAAAACGAATTATGTGCTATATTTTTAAATATCTCTACAAATTAAGAAGGGCAACAAAAGCGGGCGCACTAGAATTAGCAACAATGACTTCCGTAATTGAGCCCCCAACATTAGCTGAAATGCAAGCAGCAGAGCAATTATTCATAGAATAAGCACAAAATTCTACCTTTCACGATGAAATAAAAGCACTTAAGTTAGGTCACCGACGAGCAGGGTTTAATTCGTGTCGGTGGACGCCTAGAAGAATCATCATGTCCTTTTGACACCAAGCATCCCCTAATTCTGCCTAATTCACAAAAAATATCTCCATCCAGGTCCAACTTTATTATTGAGTCTGCTTTGCCAACGGTTTTGGATCCTGGGTGCTCGAAAAATGGTTTAAAGCTACATTGATAAATGTATGGTGTGCTTTCGTCAAAAGTCAGTTAGCCCCCGTACACAACTAATGGGCAACTTGCCAAAATCACGGGAGAAACTTGCAGATCATTTCCTCTGGAAGGTCGTTTCTTTCAACGGGTGTTGACCTCGCTGGGCCTGTATACCTCAAAGCGGACCACAGTCGCGGCAGGAAGAAGATAGTTAAAGGGTACATGGTACTGTTCATATCGCACTGGCAGCAATTTGGTTAAAAGTAGACGACACCTAGACGAGCTTTATGAACAATCCATTAATCAAAACCACATTAATTCGATTTCATTCTTTCTCACACAGAATAATATAACATGTTTAATCCTGCTATAGTGCTCCACATTTTGGAGGCCTCTGGGAAGCCAATATCAAATCAACAAAACACCATTTGCACAAAGTTGCTGGATCTACAACACTCATCTTAGAAGAGATGAGTACTCTTTTGGGACAAATCGAAGCTGTTTTAAATTCCAGACCTCTGTGCCCATTAAGTGAAGATGCTACCACGTACAATCCACTAACACCAGGCCACTTCTTAACTGGAGAGCTTTTAACGTCAATTCCGGAACCGGATCTTACTCACATTTTCGCGAGTCTCGGCTAAATAGATGGCCACATATTCAACAGTGTGTTCAGGGCTTCTGGAAGTCCTGGTCTATGGAATATTTGGCATCCTCACAACAACGTCACAAATGGACAAATATTGAAAACAACCCACTATCAATAATCTCATTGTGATCAAAGAAGATAATTTACGGCAATGGGTCGCGTTATTCAATTACACGCTGGAAGAGATGGTTTAACACGAGTGGTGACATGTTCTGCAGAATTAAAGGAGATAATACCACCATTTGCGCATAGGTTTAGGGTGAAGCTGCCGAAACCTCGAACTGAAGATGCAAAGCGCGAATTTATTCATCAAACATTTAGGAAGTGTAATTCGTTGGTCGGTTTTCAGTTGAAATTTAAAATGCACAAGTTTAAGGCGGCTATCAACCTTTACTTGAAGGATCGCGCATTGGGTGCAGGAGATCTGACAGTTACAAGGAACTAGGACACTCTAAAAGTCCGAACTGCAATAAACGTAAAAAAACATATGAGCCACAATTATGACCTGAGTTACTTTTACCCTTATTCTCTTAGTCGAGTCACCTGACGTTTATTGCGACAATAGATTTTTCGTATTCTCTTAAGCGAATGTGACGACTGTCGGCGAATCTAGCGACAAACATGATATTCTAATAGTCATTAGAAAAGTTTCTGGCCGACATAGGCGACATTTTTAGACGTGCAGTTTTGTGAAGTGATATCAATACAGAAAAAGAAAAAACGTTAGTTTTTAGTTACATTTATTTTGAAATATTTATATTAAAACATTGTTTAAATTATTATTTATTTATTAGTAGTAAAATCACAAATGTTAGGCACTGAATGGAGAAGATCGTAGGGGTAGAAAGTGTATTTTGGTAGTTCAAAATTAGAATTTACAAATAAATGGAATGCTGAAAAATTAAATTCATTGGGACGTCCAATACGAGATAGAATAATGAAATATGCTTTTTAATACAATTATAATGTTTATTTTTAATAAAAGATTTGAATATTGAATTCATTAATTGCATTCGAATTCTTTGTCCGGCATCCATATTATTTTCGTCTGCAATTTTCGTTGGTCGGTCTATGTATATATTTCAAAGAAACGCAGCGAAAATAATTTGAATAAATAAATTTGTTTAAAAATCATAAACAACAAACAAAATTGACAACTAAAATAATTGTCAAATATTGAGGAAATTATTTGTGTTGCCCGATCAATTCAGGTTTTAGTATTTGTCACGTCACGGCATCACAGCCGACTAAGGGAATACTGATTTTAAATTTAAGGGACGCGACAACTGTCACGGCGAATTAAACGACTCGACTATGGGAATAAGGGTGTTTATTCGATCCGAATACTTCACCCACCAATTAACTAGCTGATGATAGTAGACCAGCTGATGTTAATAAGACTGGAGGCATGTCCAATAGGATGAATATATTTGTTGGAGTTACGATTAAATATGAATGTAGTAAAAGGACTTGTGAACAGTAAAGAAATTGTGTGGCAGCATTTCGTATTGACTTTTTTAGAAATGGTATACAATTATGGTACAATTGATCAATTTTGTGCAGTGCAAATACAATATGACAAAGTGCGAATCGAGGAGGTAGACTGCTAACAGCTTTCTGTAGTCAAGACAATGGAATTCGAATGCTAAGCGAGCCAATCAAAACAATCCAACACATTAATCAGCATCACGCAGGTATCACAAAAAAATTAGGTCGGGATTTCTCCGAACAAATTTTAACCAATTCGAAGATTCGGTTCATCGAGCTGATTCATATAATCTGCTAAATTATAATCTGCCGGAGTCAAAATTTAATTTTAAATTTTTATGCTCCACAACTCGTATAATATTATACATTTTGGTTCAATCAATTTTTGTATATACGACGTATAGAAAATGCGCGAAGTAGATATTCACTTACATCTGTCTGATGAATATTTTGAGGCAACGCATACAGAATTATTATTACTCTTCCATAAACCTCGTTTCCAAAAGTTAATAGGTGTAAAAAATTGTTTTTTTTTAACACACGCGAATGCCTGAAGGTTGCTTAGAGGTTCATATTTATAAGCAATAAACATTTTAATGATTATTTGCGTTTTGTGTATAGATTCTTTGATTCCTCATACCATCTTATACAGGTAATCCCATATACCCATCAAAATTCAATTCACATTATTGATTATGAAACACACACATATATCATCATATAGGTACACCGGAATTTCCGGTGCACTGCCATTAGTGGTGATTCGGGCTGTTATCGTCGCACATAGTTATTAAAAAGTTATTATCTATACATAAATGACCGACCGTATACTCGATATGCATTAAAAATTTAACGACCGTGAAAATATGTAATTTAAATAATGCGTAAAGGTCGGCCAAGTTCAAAACGATAAAAATGCAGCTTATGACTCACATACATATGTGTGTGTGTGTGTGTGTATAACTGAACCGAAACCATAAAAATTATAGCATAAATATTTTTTAATGTTATATTGTTATACATGCTTGACTATATGAAATATTATATGTTCTATAATTATGTTCTAAATTCACTGTCTTAAACACAGTTTTTTTTTTTAGGGCAGAACATCGGACATATATTTAATTCGCGTATCGCGATGTGACAGATCGCGTGATAACACATTTTTTTTTGTCTCCACTAATTTCAATTTGGATCATTATTTAGTTTGTTTCGCGTGCGTTTGCAGCACGATATGACATAATGTTAAGGAGGATAATGTGTATATCATTAATAAAAGCTCACAGCTTCCATTCACGTATATACTACTTATATATAGATGGGCATGCAAATTTAGATCCTCAATTTATTTTTCGTTTTCGAATTTCGGAAAGCATAGCCCAAACTTTTCAAATCGGTCGTTATTTCTTTTTAATTACTTTTGGTTTATAATATATACGATGTACATATACCAAAGTTGTGTTGGGTCCTTCTGGATTTAATCTAACTTTTATGTAATATGTTTTTTTTTTCGTTTAAATTATGTTTTTGGGAATTTAACTTTTTTTGGATTTAATATTTTATAATTAATTTTAATAAAACAAACCGTTATTTATTCTATATTTTGAAGACAAACATGCATCATAAATGGCTAGAGATGTGAAGCAAAATTGTTGCAAATTCTCAAATACATGTAAGTGAATTCGGGATATCATTGATTATAATCTGTTTAAATACTCCAGGTACTGGTTTTAAAAGCTACAACTTTAGAGCTTTTTTGGATGACAAAAGCACCATCTTCTTCAAACTTCAAGCTTAGTAATAACAATAACTTAGTAAATCGGTAGTGTATTCCGAAATGTGACGATATACACGTCATTTGAGGTAGGAACTATTGAAAATTATAATTTTCAATAGTTCAATATATAATTATCATATTTCCAACGTAGTGAGTTACTTGCCAATATTCTCGAAAACTATTTTGTAGAAATGAACCGCAAACTGAGAACAGTGTGAGGACAGTAATAATTTTCCCATAAAGCTCATGTTTGGTATGGAATGTTGGTCAAATGCATCATAGCACCATTTGTCTTCGAAAACGAGCAAGGACGCAATGCTAGCTAACGTTCTATTACCTACGGTTGAAAAGCAATACGGTCGGAATTTATTTTCACTAGGAAAGCACCACTTCCCTTACAGCCAACGATTCAATCTACGTTTATCACCCTATTTTCGAAAATCACATTATCAGCCGAAATATAACGATGTCAACTGGCCCTCTACAGGTATCAATTTTTCTTCTTGGTATATGTATGTGGTTAGGCTTTGGTGATGAAGATTTTATCACTGAACAGGACAGTGATATAAAAGTGAATCAATTTCACAAAAATGCTTACACATTTTGAATGTAGTTTATTTAGCACAATTTCAAACTTTTCGTGAAGCTTCATCTCAAAGCTTTCTCCGACATGGTAGCACTGTAAAAGTTTCGGGCTATGGTAAACTATTTCGGGCATGGTGGGCTATATACAGACATAATCGCAGTTAATGAAAGAACGCCTAAGGCCAAAAAAGCCATTGGATATGAAATTCATATAATTTACTCCCCTTGACAACTGCATGATATTATAGCTAGGATGAGACGAGGCTTTTAGTAATTTAGGATGACCAAACAGCATCACATGTCACTATATCAATACAAGTTGTGTCTAGCTTATCGCTTTTAAATATAATAATCACTACGAAGACTGGCCTTGAGAACGACTGTAGAATAACTAACAAGAGACTGTCTTCGTGTAGTAAACGCATCAATGAAATCGATCTAGACTGTAATTCCTTCGAAAAAAGCTGTGGGGCGTGAAATACGAAGACTGTTAGAGGCATGGTGGCATAGTAAATAGTTAACCTCTTCGATATTTTAGAAAACTCGTTAAAGCTCGTTGTGGTATGCGAGAAAGATATGGATGAAATGGAATCGCTTTTGGTACATCTGGAAACAGATATTCCGAATTATTGCCGACGTGTAAAAACGGGCGACATACGAACGTTAATAATCTTCGTATAAATATGTATTTGACTAACGATTTGTTGCTGTATAAGTAATGTACTGAACAGTAAGAACCTACAAAGTCACTTTGACATACATCATAAGATAACTTTACATCTACAAAGATCGAATTGTTAACTGAGATCGTACTAAAAGTTTAAGCTACCCTTATTTCAGTATACATAAGTGATAAAATAATTGGATTCCAATAACAAATATTGGTAACAGACGATGATGATGGAACTCATGCAAATAACGATGAAAATCTGGCCAATTTTACCATCTGAAGAGACATGAACATACACTCAAATATTGCTGGAATTTCTGGATCAATAATCAAGGCGTATTGGACTCAACGGAATAGTGTTTTGATTGAAGATGATTACTTTAAGAGTATTTGAGAAAATTTCGATGAAAGAAATAATCAATAATTGTTGGTGGTACCGAAGGTTCGAATTCCAACATTTCATAGAAATACCTTGAGTGACACTCTCCGGCATAAATAAGAGTTTTGCAAAAGTCTACGAATGATTTAATTGGACAGGATGTAGACAGTGCAATGAAAAAGAATAACCATTCTATACTTTGATTATTATTTAAATTCAAAAATATTGGTATAAATCTAGTAATTGTAGACATTTACAGTCTTAACTTTTATGTTAATGCCTTCATCCAACCAAAAACATTGACCAAAATACATATGCATAGTGGACGGTAAAAATTATGCAACCGAAACGGGGGACTTTTATATTTTTAGCAGTGGAATTCATTCACCTGTGTCTAATGAACAATTTAAATGCTTTAATTAATAAATTAATAAAAACTAGAAATTCAGGCAATCATAAGCTTGCAGATTTTGCCTAAGTTCAGTAATGAGGCTCATTTCTGGTTGTCAACAAAGAAAATAGTAAAATATGGAGGAATCTAAAAATCTTTGATCAAAGTTCATTATCTCCAGAAGAGTTAACTATGTGTACTGTGCTTTTCATGCTGTTGTCATCGTTCTTTTTTTCTTAAAAGAGCAAGTATAGCATTTCACTGTAATTGGATAGATGGTAGAATGCTCAGAAAATTAAAAAGCAAAATTTGTTTTTGACGGCTGTAATGAAACTGTCCTTCGAGCTCTTGTATTTATACCTCCATGTTTTCATTACAGAATACCAAATTTTAATACTGCATTGCTCGATGACCGCCATATAAATAAAAAAATATGTAAATATGCCATATAAATAATAAACCCCTACCCATATGAAAACAATCAAATTACGATTCAATACTGATAATAAACTATGATCAAAATGAGGATTTCGAGATATTCTACTTCCATACGATTTCCAATCTTGACTTCTATCAGGATGATCACCTTAAGCCTTAAAAATTTCGTCCCTGTTGCAGGTAAATATTAATATTCACAACCAACCTAGAGTTATGCTGGAACTATCATCTTTTGCCCACTTGATTGAGTTCACCAGTATAATAAAGCGAATTTAAAACTTATTTTAGGTTGACTAAGCTTATGTCGGTACAACGCACTAAACGTCTATCTTTATTCAGATTCTGAATCGAATACGTTTATTGATTCAAGTTATAGTCAACAAATAAAGATTTCAATGGCCATAGACATTCCAAAAGGATTTGACAAAGTGTGGCATTGAGGTAACAGAAATGTACATATTTTTACCAATTACAAATTTCGTGTTTTACCAATATTTAACATATAAGATTAGGTGTCTTTTATCAAATAATAAAATCAAAAAATCAGGATATATCTCATTCTGATTTCACCAATCATCGCCAACGTCGTTCCTTAGTAAAAGGGCTCTAACCGAATTATTTTGAGATATTGATCTTAAAATGTTAACTTTTTGGTAATTCAGAGTTTTGCGAGTAGGTTTCTTAATCCAATAGTACAACTTAAAAATAGTTGGTTACCATCCTGTACTGGTATGGTATTTGAGAAATTTAGCCACGCTTAAATATCTCTTTTTGAGCTTCAACGAATTCTGATGAGATTTGAAGCGATCAATAGTTAGAGTAAATTCAACTGTTCAAAACACAATAAAAAGACCAACTACCATCAAAGATTTTTTCGTTAAACAAAAACAAAAGCTAGACGTTCGAAGGTGATCAAATATTCGATAACCATAAATGAACGCAGTAAGCAATGAGATGGAGTTACTTTTTCATTTATTTTATTGCGAGACGAAAGTTCTGGGCTTCCCGGAAAGGCACCAAAAAAGTGTGGTTTGTGGCTTAATTTAACCCAAAAATGGAGAAACTTACGAGATCTGGACATGTATGAATAAAAGACAAATTTATCCCTCTTGTTCGAATCTTTGGATTTCCCTACCAATGATCCGATAACGTACGAGACTAAAATTTCAACAAGATGTTGGCCAGATTACGTTGTACCAACTTTTATTAATCATTAAAATACATCGAACAAAATCTCGTAAACTAAAGCATCCCAGTAAATTAAATTACGAATTCTTGGAAAGCACTTTGATATCAATTAAGAAGTATACGTAACAGTATTTCAATCTAGAGTCCTATTGAAACTCGCTTTTAAGATCGTTTTCAACACGTAGGTAGGTGTCAGCAAAAGGACAAGATTAAAAAAATCTAAGGTTCAAAATCTAAATAAGTATGGTAAAAAGTACCTCAGAATTTGTTGCACAGACTATCTGAAAGCTTATCAATTTGCTAACGGTAGTTGATGAAAAAGCACGACCCTGAAATCACATCTCTTCATCAAACAAATCTACAAGATTATATTATATATATATATATATATATATATATATATATATATATATATATATATATATATATATAAGGGTACTATCGTTCTAAAGATCCTATCGCTGGAATAGTTCGCGCAAAGCATAAAATTGAAAAATCGAAAAATGGGGTTACTACACGAAAAAAATTCAGTGGCTCTCTTTATCCACAGCTTGAATAGGCTTTAATTATTTGGCTCAAGACAATGAGAGCGAAAAATTTCAACATAAGTGGAAATATTTTTAGAGAGAAAGCTATTCAATTATCCGGCAAAATGGGAATTGCAAATTTCACGGCAACTCAAGGTAGGTTCGATAGTTTTAAGAAAAGGAATGGCATTATTTTCAGATCGGTTGCCGGAGAGTCAATCTGTTTCTTCAGAAGTTACAACTGATTTGAGATCATCATAACTCCTTCAATTGATTGATGGCTAGGAGAAAAAAGACGTGTTTAATCTCCACGAAACCGCGCTGTTCTTCAAAATGATGCCGAACAAAACAATGAGCTTTCAAAACGAAACATGTTCCGGAGGCAAACTGAGCAAGGAGATAATTACTATTTTGGCCGGTGCTAACTCAGATGGGTCAGAAAAACTTCCACTGCTAGTTAAAGGTTAGAGCATTGAAGCCACGTTGTTTTAAAAATGTCAATAGCCTTCCAGTATTATACAAAGCTAATAAGAAAGCATGGATGACTTTTCATCTCTGAGAAGAGTATATCAGACGCCTAGATGAAAAATAAGCTAAAAATAATCGCCATGTCATCTTCCTATTTCTGGACTACCAGCAATAACGATTGCTAATTTTCCAGCCAATACAACCGCTTTCCTACAGCTCATGGATCAAGGCGTAATAAAAATGTTTAAATGTTTCTACCGAGAATCATTGGTGAAAAAAATTATTGCTACGGTTGAAGATGATTCGTGCACTACAGCACAAGAAGTAAAACTCAACCTTCTTGGTGCTTTACATATATAGCACAAAAATCCTGGGAAAAAATTAAACCCGAAAATATCCTAAATTGCCATTAATCGTCAGCTCACCATTAATGTCTATATGAAACAATCCAAAAATCGACCAAATGGCACAGATTCTAATAGTTATATTTCAGTTGACCAGTATGTCGAGACAACAGAAGACATGACAGATGATGATCTAATCCAGTTAACAACTATTGCATGTGTAAAGTGACTGAGAGCTCTAGCACGACCGACACTGAAGATGAGCATGGTCAAATTAACGAACCGTCACTGCTTTAAATTGAACAGTCTTTCGATTGCATGAGAAAAGTTCTTTCATGATACCAAAAACAGTGTGGAGATAATTCAAAAGCTTCACATCGTAGGAAGTTTTGTGTATATATATATATATATATATATATATATATATATATATATATATATATATATATATATATATATATAAATATATATATATATATATATATATATATATATATATATACACATTTATACATAATAACCCCGGTAAGCCACAAGTCCTAAAATATTGAAAATGTCAGCCAGACGACCGACAAAGACGTTAATTTAAAAAATTTGACTTCTGTTTCAGTCTACACATAGATAACGCAATGGTTCAATAGATGATTTTTTCCCTTAATGTGAATAATGTAACAAAAACAATGTATTGAATGTTTCAGCCCGGAATTCAATCATTCGACCATCCTTTAGAGCCAGTTACAGAATTTCTACTTTCAGGGACGTTATAAGACGAACACACAACACTGACATACAAGTCTATTTTTTGGTAAACTTTTTTGTCAGTTGCAGAAGTTTGACTTGGAAGTCAGTTGTATGAATGAATACTGAAGTCAGATACAGAAAAGAACGCAAAAGTCAGTTTGTTGTATACTAGTAAATGACCTCATCGCGTATTTGACACATTATGCCAAGCACATGTAGTGAGGTTAGCATTATACAGGTATTATATCATCTTTCTTTAAACAATTGGGAAATGATTTTATAATAAATGGCCGGATAAAGAAGGCACTGAATTAACTGTCACAAAAACTGATAATTCAGTAAGCAATAATTGGGTTTGTAGTGAATGGGTTCAGCAAAGTCAGTTCTCAATGAGCTGCTCAATGAATAATTGGTCCAGAAAATAAAATGGGACAGAACCAGGAAAGTTAACGAAAATTTGAGAGCTGAGGATGAAACTATGGTAAGCAACGACTTTTTATTGAGAAAATATAAAACTAATAATTACTGTACAGTTTAAGAAACAATATTTTTTAAAAAATTTTCAAAAATATTAAAAAAGAAGTTAGTGGCTTCTACAATAAGGATAATATATGCCAAGCGACACAAGATTTTTTTAAACGGCAAAGTTACAAGAAGAAATAAGTCCGATTTAGTCCGATATAGCTATGTATTATTGACAATGAAATTATTTATTAATCTTTACTTTTAATTTAATAAATAAATATATAAGAATTTAAGTCTTTCTTTTAAATATTTCCAAACATTTTAGGCGAAGTCGAAGTAATATGGAAGCTCCAAGTTTAACAGTCTTTGATGTTGATCGATGGTATACTATACTCTCGGTCTAAGGTCCTTCCAATAAATAGCAGGTTAGGTCGGGAATAAAATATACTTTAGAGTCAAAGTTTAGCCAACAAGTTTAATGACTACAAAGCGACTTTTTCGAAAGGTAAAAGTTATTTATAGGAAAGGTTTCTATAAGTTATTTATAGGAAGGGTTAATGATTTTTGAGATTTTCAAATATTTCGGCGAATAATCGACTTGTGGTTTACCGGGAACGTAAGCCCAAAATTTAGCCTATCTACAATGTAGACACCCTTCTATACCAGAAGTTTGTTGTAATATTCAAAATGTGAAAAACTGCTTCAAAGGTTATATAGGACACTTTTATTGTTTAATTTAACAAACCTTAATCTTAATAAAGCAGTTGATATAACTAAAGTATTTGGAGCAGTACCAGGTTCAAATCCCGATAGGGCTAGGATTCAAAAGGAAGTTTTCACAATTTGATTACGATCGATGGTGAGAATGAACTATTGTTCCACTATTGATGTGGAGAATTCGTGGATCGACCAATATGTAAAAGGGTCTGCGTAATCAGACTTAAAGCCATGTGTCTTCGATTTGGCTATAATGGCCCAAATCGGGAAATAGTTGGGAGTGCCTTGAGTCCTCAAAAAAAAGAACTGTTTTTTATTTTGGTACGAAAATCAAATATAAAAATACGATATAATGAAGGCCAATCACGTTGGCCAGTTTATTCGAATTTTATTATATTTTCTATCCTAGAACAATACTGTGCATATGTGGTTAAAGTGTTTATCGTGTTCAAAATGAAGAATTCTTGAATTCATCCAGATTATACTTTCTAAATTTTTAATATTGAACGGTCATAATCTCAGATTTGTCGAGGTGTGAATTAACACCCCTTTGACCGCTTGTTGCAGTGAAGCATTAATAGGTGGACCAACCTTTCATGTCTCTACTATTGGTTGGCATGCAGCTAGGCAATGTGCAAAAGTTTCGTCTTACACTGGAACGCAAGGTTAATTGTAATAGTGGGTAAATTATATAGACAGTACAACCTGCCGCTATAATGAAGGCCAATCATGTTGATCAGTTAAGTATTATTCTATTATATATTCTATCCCAGAATAGTTCTAGAAATTCTTACTATGCATAAGTGGTTTAAGAGCTTGTAGTAAAAACCAAAAATTCTTGAATGCATCCAGATTATACTTTCTAAACGGTCATAATCTCAGATTTATTGACTAATACAATAAAATGCCAACTACTCTGGACGTAGGGTATATACATACCTGTGGGAACTCTAATCATCAGTACGAAAATAATTTAGTATATCCATCTAGCAATAGATCTTCAAAATAGTCTATTCCCCATTCAATGTGCAATGAACCTGCTAAAAATCACATACCACCTACAACTGACATCACAAGGTGGTGACACATTTTAATTTAATTAAAGAAAACACACGCAGTCACATATCGCAGAACTTATGATTCAGAACTAATTAATATTATCAAGACGTTTTTTGTTATTTGCAATCAAATAACAATAAATCACATATGTACAATAATTACTTATTAAATTATGTCTTACCTTTAACAAAACACGTGACTAATAGTGCCACAATAATTGTTATCCTTTTTATATAACGCATTGTTTATGTTGGTAATTATGTTGCTTGCTGTTGTTGTCAAATGTATGTTTAAGAACACCAAAATTATAAAAAAATATTAATTAATTATTATTTTATTTTTCATTGTCGATGTATTGGGTGGATTGGGTTTTGCATAATTTAAAAAATTTTTTTTTTGCACAAAATTTCACTTTTTTAATTTTCAAATTAATTAAATTTTGCTATCCAAACAAACAATATAATTTATTAGATACTTCACTCTTAAAAAATATATATATATTTATGTATATTCACAAATCAACTTTTTAAAATTTTTTAATTAATTAATAAATTTTCTATATGTTTTCCCAACGAATAAATCAAAATATATGTATATTGGGTGTATGGGGAAATGGAATGCTGTGTGGTTGATGTGGTTTTATTTGACTAACCCTTATGTACGAGCATAACGTATGTATGTATGTCTGTACACCGAACAGAAATCCTTTTAAAAAGTTTTTTTTTTCTTTAAAACTCTGATAAGAAAATATGTATGTATAGACTGAACAAATATATAGAGCTTAAGGAAAGGTAAAGTTTACCATATTTTTTCCAAGGATATGTTATCTAATTTTATGATTTTGCACAAAAATAAAAGATCATACGCACACATTCGGGAAATGGGAAAATTAGCAAAGTGGACACAAAAACATGTTCTTGTTATTGTCTCGAAAGGATATATTTCAGCTCTCTCTATATATACATATTATGTACATATGTAGATGTTTCGAGGATTATTAGAACAAAAAATAAATAAATAAAAAGGATTCTCTCAACGCAAAATATCAAAAACACATTGAGTGTAAATTTAAGATCACAGATTTTCCTTATGCACGAAGCATGGAAAAAATTAAAATCCACAAAAAATAAAATTTGTCCATCCCATTTTAATGTTTACATATATACGCATCCTTGTGTATATATCTTTAAGCAGATGGTCTTATGATTTGATACACACACACTCAAACACATAAAACTGGGTAAATAAGGTGAAAGCGAACCAAAAAATAGTAAAACTACTCTACTCTATATAATATATGTGTGTATACAGGCTAAAAGCTCTTCGCACTTTTATTTTCGTAATCCTTTTTTCTTTTTCACCAATTTTCCATTTTCACAATCATTTCTCGCTCAATATATTATATTCACAAGACATTCACAAATCACTGTATGCAAAATATTTTATTTTTTTTTATCAAATCAACAAATCACTTTGCTATTATATATCTCATGCACTGTATCAAAAACGAAACTAATCTATTACTTCGCGCAATTTACCCGTACACACTATATAATTTATTAACTAAAATTTATTTTTTTTTATAAAAGTTCAAATTTGATTTGTGTTACAGAACATTAAAAAAAAATCGTATGCTGTGTGCATGAATCGAATACGGAACATGAACTAAAGTAGAAAATATTTTTTTTTCTACCGTGCTCTATATATTCAACTACACGAACGCGATACAGATGGAGAATATTGAACGAAGCTAAATTATGCTCTCGACTATGTACGTGTACTCCTCCACACACAAACAACACAAAAAAAAGTCAAAACAGAGAGAACTGAATATAAATTTAACGAAATACATAATAACACAGGGGTCATGGTTCGATGAGCTTTTCTATATACACTCTCTTTGTATCTACATAGTTTTGATATTTTTGATTTTGTTTTATGAAAAGCTCTCTCATACAAATATCCTCTCACACTGGGAATGGTATAAAATGTGATTACAAAATTTCCCATCGTTTGTGCGCAGACGCTCGAAATTATTTCTCCAATATGATAAAATTGATAACTATTCAACTAAACTATAAAGCGATTTGTTTACTTAAGACACACATATGTCTTATTTATAATTAAATATTAAGATTTATGGTATGTTGATTGGGGGCTCGATTATATCGAACGAAGAACAAACGCCAAAATGACCACGTTATCCTATTGTGGGAAAATCCTCTTCGGTTAATTATATGTAGGTCAGTAAGCACATTAACAAAAACCTTATTTTCGTTTCGTTTCAAGGGCTGGGTTGTTATGTGCTTTAAGGACACTTTAATATACTTTATTTTCTCCATATTGGTAGGAATTGTTTTTTTTGTGCCCTCGTATAGTTGAGCTGTTTATGAGGTTTACGTATCCCATCTTTGATGAAATACAAAATAGATTTATGTCTCATCGCCTTCTATAGATACTGTAGCAAGATGAAGGCACTATTGACTTTCTCAGGAAACTTGCTCAAATACCTAAGCACCATGGTACTTGTATCATGGTGTTTAGGTATCTTAGTCTGGTCGAACTGGTAGCTACCATTTTCATATGAAACTTAGATGAATCGAATTTTCATGCAATACTTACTAGACTTGCCATTCTAATCGGTTTCCTTCATAGTGTAGCAAGATGGAGGCATTCATTATTTTATCACAGGTTTTAGGTATCCTTCAAGTGGTCAAACTTGTATAGTAGCTATACCATTTTCTTATGAAACGAAGATGAATCGAACTTTGATGTAATACTTAATTCTCAACTATTCTCGCTTGATTGACGCAGACGGTTTTATATTTTTCACCGTGCTACGTAGCTAATGAGAAATGCGCTAATATTCAAGAAAGGCTAAAGGAAGCCTCCAAAGGGTTTTGTACCATCAAGAAAAGAACAATGGCAGCAATTAGGCTCAAGGTCGATAAACCTACAATAATACAGGAAATTTTTCCAAGATGTGCAACTGAGCTATTCTCCTGTAACCACCCTGATTATTATCTACTTTACTCTATCTCCCAAGAAAACTGGTTGAGTGAAGCAGTAATAAATCAGGAACTTTGGAACTTCCACCTATGGTTTAAAAATTTTAGACGGCCAGTGAGACTCCAAGTAAAACTATATCATGAAACCCACCTATGTACTCAGATAATTTCAAAATTTAGCTGCCAGGGTATTTCATGTGGTGGAGAATATAAAAGAAGATTAACTCATATACTATCTCATTGTTTCAAACAGAATATAGTAACCCAAAAACCACTAAATAACTCGCATAAATATAATTATTAAAACAAATTGGTTGAATCTAAAGATGTCTAAAGCCTTACAGGTTATTTCATTCAAGTGGCATTACATCGATACAATTAAGAGAATAACCATTAAGCCAGACTTAAGGTATATCTACAATATTATTGTCGTAGCTGCAAAAATGAGAAAAAGAGAGAAGCAATACTGCACTTTACATTAGTCCTCGTTTTGCTCAAATCTTTCGAAGATTTCTTAAAGCACTCACTTAACCGACCTAAAAATCTAAATGAGATATCATATGCAAACCGAAAGACGATGAGTAGAGTAATAGTTTTAATGAAGAAGTACTATAGATCTGTATGTGTCTATTCCAGTTCTTGGTTTAACCTAAAGGTCATAACCTAACCTACCCGATCCTTATATTATGTTCATTATATTTTTACCCTTAGAAAAATTCAAACCAGTTCTATCGTTAAATCGTTTACTCATTGGTTACATTAATAAGCAATCTGTTGCACTAATTGAAAGATATATAGTCGTACATATCCTATCAAAGAAGACAGATTACTTGCTAAAGCTAATCTTACCATCTATGTTGATAAAATTATAAATTTATGCTTTAATATACCAAGTCGGGTCACATTAATGGTGTCGATGCCTTAAGAAGATAAAATATGTCGCTTGCTGATGCTGGCTGAGTGATATAGGCGTTTCGTTCGTAACTTTTCAATTATTAGCAGCACCAATTTACTTCTAACTGGATCTTAATTCACTTGGGACATGGATGCATATGCTTTATCAAAGTGTAAAATAAACATTAACAACACTTTCTCAGTTCTCTTTGAATATCCTACCTAACGCGGAACCCAAGTAGAGGACGTAAGATTAACGCGGAACCCAAGTGGAGGGTGTTAATACATAACAGCCATTAAGTACTGACATTAAAGTCTAATCATCAGTTCCATGCTTAACATGTGAGGTAATATGGACAGTATAAATTAGGATCGCTCTAAATCATTGGGTTCCGATTGAAATTATGTGCCTCTACACTACTTATAGACAAGATGATGGAGTGATTTCAGTAGGATCCAGATGTATGTTTCAATATCTAGTTTATTCATAATGATTGACATAACAGCTATAAAACAGCTACCATTTTCATATGAAACTAAGATGAATCGAACTATGATATAATACTAAACAGATTTTTAGGCCATTCTCATCGGTTTCCTAGGTACAGTCACAAGATGGCAGCCTCTTTGATTTTCTTAGCAAGTTTCATAATTTTATGATTCTTAGGTATCCTGCAAGAAGTTAAACTATATAGCAGATACCAATTACATATGAAACTATTTCTATGAACTGTTTAGATGCCACCATCTGAATCAACTCTTTTCGCTGTATTCCGCTTGATTTTGTATTGCTCAATAGAAATGCGCTAATATTGAAGAAATTCCTAAGAAATTGAGAAAAGAAGAGAACTGGAGATCAGTGGCAAACATAAGGCTCAGGGTTTATACACCTACAATAACACAGGCCAGTCTTCCAAGATGTGTAACTATAAGGTATTGTTGATATCATGTCTACTCCGTCATGTAACTTCTTGCTAAGTATCTACCTTACTCTATACCTCCAGAGGAAACTGGTTGAGTGAAGCAATTATAAATCAGGAACTATGGAACTTCCACAGTTTTGACAGTAACCATGGAGCTCAAATGGCACAGTGGTTAAACAATCTAATTACGATCGATACATTCCGTGGCCCTCTGTTGAGTTTAGAATCCATAGGCCGACCCATCTTCCATGCCAGTAGTATAGACTGCCATTAAGTTATTTAATTTGCAGCTGAATCCACGAAAATCGGACCGCACATTGTAGGTATGTCTTAATGGGCCAATTGCGCCTGAGTGACAGAGGAAACCAAAAATATGGAGCTGGGCTAAAGGTCTACCTACATAATTACTGTCGTTTCTGCAAAAATGAGAAGAAGGAAGAATAATATTATTTATAAAGCACTCACAGAACCAACCTAGTAAATCTAAATGAGCTATTTACATGCAAACCGCGAGACGGTTCGATGAGTAAAGAAATAGTTTTAATGAAGTAGAACTATAGATCTTTATGTGTCAATTCCAGTTCTCGGTATAACCTAACCTACCCGATCCTTATATTTTGGCCCTTATATTTTTACTCTTAGAAAAAAATCAAACCAGTTCTATTAAAATCGTTTGGCTCATTGGTAACCTTAATAAGCAATCGGGTGCAGTAACTGGATATAATATTATGAGGTTCAGCAAAAAGGTGATGCCGGTATTAATATTTTTTACAAGACTCTGTTGTTATCACTGAAGTATTAATGGCTGAACTGATACTCTGTTCAATTACTATAGTGCTTAATTCAGCATGACATCCTGTAAAACAAAAATATTAGGCTATTCCTTCAGCTCTGCAATGAGACCTATATATAAAGAAATCGATTGAATATCGGAACTTCAGGTCATTGAGGTTTTTATTCAATATCTTAATTAGCTTTGTTACACATAATCGACAGGAAACATTCTAGATACTCGGCAGGTCAACGTGGTAACCGTGAGTGATTTTTATTATTTGCTATTAACGATATAACGAACGACAATAAAATCTTATCCTAAAGATAAGACTTCATTCACGGTCGCCAGCTGTCCACTTTATATTTAGTCGTATATGCCGTTTGGTTATTCCCCACCAAATGCACGATCGGAATATTTGTGTACCTTTGACAATCTGGTAATTGTTCTTTGTGTGTTGAAGTTGATTTTGTTCGTTAGCACAAACGATTTAAATCAACTTCAACACACAATTCACATACTATTCAAACCAATTCATATAAGTAAATCGTCAACGGTCAGTACAGTTGCGATTTTATTACCTAAATGAATAAAACCTATGAAGGTTCTATCATTCAATGGCACAAAACGGCTATCAACTTAAACATGGAAGTGCAAACGCGTTCTTAATCGTTAGCGAATAGGAGGAGTTTTTTAAACTAGAGTGAAGACTAAACAGTAGATGTAGAAGAGTTTTGAAAGTAACGTTTGAAAGGGCTATGGCCAGTAAGTATAGAAACCACTTTTCTAAAGTTGTTCTTTTTTTCGAAAAAAACGTTCTTGGCTAGCTCCGAGATGAACTCGCTGATTCAGTACTTTGTCCTATGGCAGGAGGTGCTGTCCACGTCAGTCTTAAATTAAATACAGAAGTAAAAATCAGTTTTGGCTAAATTTGTAATTACGATATCTTCAATGACATAGTGGGCAGCTACTTTCATGACAAATCATTTTAGAGTTGGTTAAAGGACTGCTCACGAAAGCCAGGGCTATGTTCAGAGAGAGAGAGAGAGAGAGAGAGAGAGCGGAGAGAGAGAGAGAAACAGAGAGAAAGTGAAAAAAAGAGAGAGAAAGTGAAAAAAAGAGAGAGAGGGAGAAAGAGAGAGCCATCGGAATATAGTACTATAGCTCAACAGACCAAAGCCAGTCATTTATACCAAGGCAATTTCAGGGACAGTTTGTTTAAATTCATTAAACGGTCATCTGTGGCTGTAAGAAATGGGTCTCGTAAATTTAACAAAATCAGTTTTAGGTGGGTTCACATGTAAATCATTGTTCATACATCACGAACACTATCCATAGATCGTTAGCTAAGCTTTGGATGATGGCACAAAACCCATGAAGTTTAACAATAAGCAATAAGTTAAACGCACAGAACAAGTTCAACGTATAATCAATAAGTCTGCAAGCTATTGGCCAATTATCAGTTGCAACATAATTATTATAGTCAGTGTTAAGTCCATCGTAGATAAGTAATTAATTAGATAACAAAAGATTATCATTTTAAGAACAGAACACCAAAATGGATTACTTCAAGTTTTCTGGGTTATGATAAGTGGACTAAAAATCTCAAAGGCTATTTAGATAGATAATGAGAGTCTAGAAACAGTGATATGAATTAGGATATCTACTCTCTATTAGAATAATATTTTTGTCCCTACATCAAGGACAAGGTACGTAAAATAAAAAGGAGCCTATGTAGGGAGAAAGAAAAAACTCTTTGGCAATAACCACTTCAAAATAAGAATAATAAGTGCAGCTGCAAGATAAGCCGAGCTACATACATTCTTTAGCGGAGATAGAAATTTAGTGCAAAAACAGTGAAGAAGGTAAGGTTCCTGCGTAAATCTGTGGTTCCTGCATAATGCTGTGTGTGAAATAGCACGTATCTTTTTCATTTCAATAGAATCCAACTTACTAGTAACATGGGTATATTACATCTATAAATGGCAAATGATTGATTTCACAGGGATTAAATAAAAAGAATATTACGGCCTTAAAATGGTCTTTAAAGTGATATATTGAGGCACATACTGTAAGATCAATCCGGGAACAATATTGAACTGAACTGACTTTAAATTTACCTGGAAGACAATGGATTAAAAATTTGTCTCCCGCCTGTGTCGAACGATTTGCCAACCATCAAGAAACCAATGGTTCCTCCAGAGGTTTACTGACTCTAGTGTAGATTAGTAGTAGTTTCGACGGTATATATATATATATATATATATATATATATATATATATATATATATATATATATATATATATATATATATATATATATATATATATATATATATATTTATATATATATATATATATATATATATATATATATATATATATATATATGTCACCAAATTCTCGCTTTGCGTCTATTCTATTTGCGTCTTTTCGCTCTTGCGTCGTTGAAAAAAACGTTCACCGGCTTAGCGTCGGTTCTTCGTTATTCGTTCGGTGTCTTCATGTGCCATTCAGAGCTGACATTATACTGCGAGAAACAAAATTTAGAACTTAAAACTCTTATTCTATGGGACAACCGCGTATATAGACCCTATGAACCAGCGACTGATATCCAGTTTTAAATCGTATTACATAGACCGAACGTCTAAAAAACTCTTCACAACCACTGAATGAATTGATAGTATTACAATGACATTATTTTGGAAAAATTTAACTATAATAGACGGAAATGTATTTCATATAGGGATGAAGTAACCAGTAAAAGCATGAATTGAAGTTGGCACATAGTATGGCCCGCATATATACAGTATATTGGAAAACAGGACAAATGAAGATACGTCAAATGTAATGTGTGAGGTAGTTGGTTTAGCGGACATATTGCAAATCGAAGGAATGGAAAACGAAGATATGCAAGAATTTTTGAACTCGCACAATGAAGATATGACATAAGATATCTATGAATAAAAAAACATCAATTCTGTGTGGGGGGATATTTTTCGGTCCAAAATATTTTAAAATGTTCGATATGCGTCGAAATTTATTTTGCGTATCTTCGTGTGGAACCGAATAGGGAGGCAAAGCGGGACCTTTGTATATATTTATATATATATATATATATATATATATATATATATATATATATATATATATATATATATATATATATATATATATATATATATATATATATATAGATATATACATATATATATATATATATATATATATATATATATATATATATTTTTATATATATATATACATATATATATATATATATATATATATATATATATATATATATATATATATATATACATATATATATATATATATATATATATATATATATATATATATATATATATATATATATATATATATATATATATATATATATATATATATATATGTAATAGCGGGCTACGACCGCTACGCAGCGCGACACCTCCAGGGATATTTAATAAAAACATATACATTATTTCTAGGGATTGTTTAGGTAGAAAAAATGACTAACTTAATGAAAGGGTATGAGGATTCGGTATATGAGTGGAAAAGGCATGGACCACTGTCGATGATAACGGAATATAAAAAAAACAAACCACCAAACATTTAGTTTTGAAATACTTTGAGATAAGTTAGGCCATAGTTTGTTTATGATCGTTTTTAAAATTTAAAAAATGATAATTGAAATGTGTAAAACATTAAACATAAGAACAAAATAAGTACAAATTTCGTGTCAATGATATATATTTTTTTATAATAAAAGGCTGAACCCGGTGTGCTACCCCCATCAATATGAAATGAAATAAAAAGTGTTTATATAGTGAGGAAGAAATAATTTTATTATAAATTAACTATTGTAACGCTTTAGGCGTATACATATACAATGTTTTTAGTTTGTTCATTCGGAGCATAAACAAACAAATCGTTTGATTTCCCAACACGGGAGCATGCAATGTAAAGCTGTCCAAGGGAAAAACTTGGATTTGACAAATTTAAGCCACAAACTTGCAGAGATTGACCATGAGCTTTATTAACTGTCATCGCAAACGCTAACCGAACAAGAAACTGTAATCTTTTGATATAAGATGGCAAACCTGTTGGTATCATAGGAATGCGTGGCAACAGTACATTTATTCATTGGCAACAGTACATTTGTAAGAGCCTCTAAAGATTTTTGTGGGCCATTGTGCATTCATCCCATACTATGATCTTACATGTTTGCAAGACTTTACCCATGGAGGAGTTTTTTTTTAATATTGCATGTGTGCGTCTCAGAGAATTGCGGTTTGAGAGGTAATTTCAGTGCCGAATGATTGCTGCTATACCGGACGATGCAATGGCTAGTGCAATATTACTTTGCGATCGAACTTTAGCCAAAATCAACGAAATCAAAAACGTTTTTCATGTTCCGCCTGGTGCATCAATAAAGTACAATCCACCACTTTCATTAGTAACTGCTGTCATTAAAGTGTTGTATGCCGAGAGTTGCTCCTGCTGTAAAAGTGGTAGGTTTTCAGTCTTAAATAATTCTAACTCTTGTGGATTGTAATTGCTTTCTCGTTGTACATCTCGGTCAGACGCATCATTGCCTGATCGATAAGGACTAATCATACCAACTTGCGAGAGGGTGTTGTTGTTTATTTGCAAGCACTTGTCTTCTATTAGAATCAAAGCATCAATATAAATTGCGTCTGAAAATTCAATTGTCTCGTCGTTGCAGGTAATTCTCTCTCGCTGCAGTATGTCTTCACTCATATTTGCTTTAAATGTATTCCAAAGTTGTTTCGGCTGGGATGGAAAGCAAGTTACCAATATGATAGCAAATAATGCTCTTATCTAGCATTGATGATTAGATATTGATACATCTGCTAGTGTTGTTTCCCAATGCGAATCGTTTTCTAATCAATTTAGTTTTTGGCATGCCTCTCAATAAGTTGCACATATTTGGCATTAACTGTACGCAAGTTTTCGAATGAAATTGGTCCACAATCATTTGTTAGAAGCATTCGTAAATGCTGGTGCCGCTGCAGCCCTTTGTTGTGCATTAACTTCTGTAAAATAAACGGGTTGTCCATTTTCGGGATGACGTTCATGAATTGGAAATCCTAAAATTCGCCAAAAAGCTTCATTGCTGCTTAAGTGGGCGTGGTTCTTAGTTATATGGTGACGTTAACAGTATTAAGAGCAATATACAATACCAAATAAAAAAAATCTGTTGGAAGGAACAAATTTGTGCAGAGAACCAAAAGTTTAAAACTTTCAAACAAAATTTTGCGTGAAAAGAGGCGTAAAAGGGGGCGTGGCGTAAGAAATGTTTAATTCTACTTCGCCTGGAGTATATAATGTGTATACAATTTAAAGTAAATCATTAAAAACTTATGGGAGCAATTACATATTTTAAAAAAGTAGGCGTGGTCGAAAAAAAGGACCCTTTTAATCAAGCCAGAGTCTCAGTTAAATGCTGTGAAAATTTCAGGAAGATCGATCCAGAGGTTTGGTCTCCTTTGAGGTACAAATAAACAGAAACACAATATATTCCATTTTATATATAATATTATAATATATATATATATATATATATATATATATATATATATATATATATATATATATATATATATATATATATATATATATATATATATATATATATATATATTTATAAATATATATATATATATATATATATATATATATATATATATATATATATATATATATATATATATATATATATATATATATATATATATATATATATATATATTTATAAATATATATATATATATATATATATATATATATATATATATATAAGATATATAAACCGGGTGATCCGGTTTGGGGTGCTAATCCGTTAAGGCGTGATTCCTTGGTTCATTCTGAGAAAAAAAATCGTTTGGGGAGGGGGGTCCATTTTTGATATCCTTTGAGATACAGGTTGTTTAAAAAATTCGGTCCAAAAAAAATATACGCACAAATATTGAACTGTAACTACCGAAATACTTATTCGAGAGCAACCAGCTTAGTCTTATTAGACTAGTAATTGTATAGGCCACGTTTAATAGTAGCTATCTTGCATCTGCTGCCGTTTGAGAGCTTTACTGCTTTAAAATAAATAAAAATATTTTTTCTTTATAAAATTCAGTTTATTACAACGGTTGTTTTTTAGAAAAACTGAATTTTATAAACAAAAATATTTTTTTTTTACTTTAAAGCATTGTAGCTCTCAAACGGCAGCAGATGCAAGATAGCTTAAAACTTAAACGTAGCCTATACAATTACTAGTCAATAAGACTAAGCTGGTTGCTTTCGAATAAGTATTTCGGAAGTTACAGTTCAATATTTGTGCGTATATTTTTTTTGGACCGAATTTTTTAAACAACCTGTATCTCAAAGGATATCAAAAATGGACCCCCCTCCCCAAACGATTTTTTTTCTCAGAATGAACCAAGGAATCACGCCTTAACGGATTAGCATCACAAACCAGATCACCCTGTATATATATATATATATATATATAAATATATATATATATATAATATATATATATATATGTATATATATATATACATATATATATATATATATTTATATATACATATATATATATATATATATATATATATATATATATATATATATATATATATATATATATATATATATATATATATATGTGTGTGTGTGTGTGTGTGTGTGTGTGAGGCATTAAAAACATGCACGCATATTTCACAGAACAATTCAATGTTTGCCACGGGTTGAGTTTGGATAAATTTCTTCTCAAATGTGGAGAATTCACCAGCAATCCATTCAAAAGATTGCTACCCAAAAAGGGTTGACATACTAGATCAAATTATTTGACTTACTGGCACATGAGTACCTTTAAGAACCTTTTACAAATATAATTTATCAATTTTAATAACACTTACAGGCATTTCAAATATTTAACAATTTGTGCAGCAGCATGAAGATAAAAAATTATAAAAATTTTTACCTCAAAAACTTAAATTATTTTATAGGCAAAATATAAATTATTGAATTTATTTATAAAGATTTTATTCTGCCAAATCCTATTATCAGCCAACAACAAAATAGAAATTAAATTTTCATTTTTCAATAAATAAATAATTTTCTTTTGTTGCCCGATGCATCATTATCATTATTATAATTTTGTATTATTTTATTATTTAAGTATTTTTTAACAATAAAGTCTATAAATAAATAATGAACCTAATAAGATTGAAAACATTTTCAGAATTTTCTAATGAGTGTTCCAAATTCACTATTTAGTACAATAAAATTAATAAAATTCATTTTAATTGAATAATTATTGTATTGGAATCTTATTAGAACAAAATAATCTGTGTAAGCGGATTTAGTCCGGAAAATTTAGTCCGTTTATGAGGGTGGTCATTTTAGGGTGCTATATTTCAAACTTGCACTCGTTTATCACTAATCCATACAAATCTAAGCTAGGTGGTGTTTGTCAGCTATTCCGTTGCGGGATGTGGATGGGAAAGTTATGTACCTTTTGTAATGACTATAGATAAATCCCATCAGCCCATGGCACCAAAATGAAATTAATAACTTGAATAATAATTGATCACTGAACATGAAATATAAAGGTAGTTATACCTCAATCAAGAAGTAGGCAAGAAGAAACGAACAAGGAAGTTATCGTATAGTCGAGTAACTGCAACTACCAATTAGGGGACGAAAATAAGTTTAAACATTGTGGTACTATATATAGTGTAATAATTACTACTAGGAGGTATCGAATAAATTGTTTCCATCACAGTGGCCAAACTGAGTAAGTATCGTCCTTATGGTATGTTGTCAAAGAAACATATAAATACTGTTCATAAGCAATATCTGGTATAACAACATCAACCATGATTATGGCATGATATGGCTCATCTGAAATGTTTTGAGATTGATTGATTGATTGATAGGACTGTAGGACCAAGCGCTAGGCAAGATTCCCGGATAACGCCGAGCCTATTCCTACAGCCGTTTACATAAAACGATAGGTAAGGATTGGAAGGTATATTAGTTAGGAAAGAGCGACCCGGTTACAGACACCATAACAGTCGGTACTAAACTACTATTAGCAAACAATCACAAGACAATCACAATTCTAATCTGCAAGTCTCCAATGGCCAATCAGCATTCTCCAGTCCGCAACAAATATCTGCTCTGCTGTGTTGTGAATAAAATTAAAACTAAATTCTAAAATAAATTTATTAGTAAGTCACCCAGGAATCTGTTACTTAATAGATTAATTAATTTTATTATTTATTTCAACTACAGTCTGAATATCTAACCTAATTTAACATAAGTATAAAACTCTGAAACAAAATTTATTAACTAATGGCTCAGGAATCTGAAACAATTAATTTAATTAATATGGTATGATAAATAAAGGAACTAGCCAACCAACACCATCATGTTACTATAATTCTGGAACATGCTCATCAGGGAATCAAAATGGATATCTGAAAACTTACATTCCAAAAAAATATGCACCAATTATGCAAATTTCATCACAATACTGAAGGTTTCACGGAAATGGATTGTTAGTCACAGAAACGACTTAGGTGATAACCCACATCAGAATCATTACTAAGTACAATATCAATAAATTATTATATAGATTTGTTAAATATCATTTTTACATTAAGCATTTATTATTGTTAGATAATGTTCTTATTGTTAGTTGGATATATTAGGATTCTAAATTCATCATATGTATTTGTATACAACAGTTAAAACTGAAGAGCTTTAAAAAATATTTTTAAATCATCTCATCATATGCTGTATTTAAAGCTGTGTCCCTATAATTCCTGATCCATCACCATCTTACGCGTGGGAGAATATAAATTTAGCGATGACCCAACAGCATTTCCATATACAATATGATGATCTAATACACTGTCTATTCGTTTATGAGGGAAACTATTTAAATAAATAAATAGTTTAGTACAGTCATAGTAGCTAACCAGATCATTCCTCCCATTCATTATGCATCCTGTCTTTTTGTCCGTTTTTTTGATCTTAGAACAAAGATTCACTCAATACACACAAGTAGATTTCTTGAATAACACCCTACAACTCAATGAAAGAACTCACCAAAACGGTCATTCGTTTCAGAAAGTTTAAAAGTTTGTAAGATCATTATTTATACAGCAAAGTACGCACTTATTGAAATAAAATAAAATTTCCGGTCAAATAATCTCCATCCAATCTTAAGCGTGTTACTTAAGAAACCTATTTATTTACACTTATATATATATAAATAAAACCAAACTATTTCACCTGTGCCCAGCCACTCATATTCCATGGAAACACTATTTACAGACGTCCCCATAAAATTTGATTGAAACATAAAGTTTCCGACCTAAGCGTTACAAGCTAAATGGAAATTTTCAGCTATGTCATAAAACAGTTGAGACTTGAGGCTGTTAAGTTCCCAAACAAAACTAACGAAATAGTGTTATAATTTGGAGAATGTAATCTAAACACTTAAGAATAAATTAAATAAAATGTGTATGTTATAGATTTAATAAAATAAAACTAAATTAAATTAAAAATAAATAAATGTAGAATAAAATAAATATATAAAATTGAATAAAATAAAACATTTAAGTTCTAGTAAAATTAGAACAAAATAGATAGCTTCTCTGTTTCACTGTGGTTTGACGTCAGTGATTTCTTTTTTTTTACTGTCCATCATCATCATCTTTTATACCAACTCTGTTATTATATTCTTGTTGGAATTTAATTTGTTCCTGTTTTATTTAACTCGTGTCATGTTGGTTCCTTTAGATATTTCTGCTATGTATTGTTGTTTTCTGATTTGATATATGTACATATATAGATTTCGTAGAGTGGACACATTCAAAAGGTTTTTCAAAATAAATACATCATAATGAGCACAGACACAAACACCATATCCAATATGTTTATTCACAATTAAACAATAAACACGCGTAATGGAATAAAATTAAATACACTAAATATTAAGAGTAAAAATAAAACAACATTAATTCAGCGCTATGTTTACAATCATTTGACATTTCAATCATAGCTACTTTATTGCTCAATCTACAAGTGTTTGGTCCAACCGGGATTGGTCCATTGTGATACCACTTTATGTACGGCTGTAGGTCCGAGTTTTTCGTAGAACCACCTACGCATTGCATAGCTCCATGTCAACCTATTATAGTACCGATATGGAGGATGGGTCGGCCCATGGATTCTAAAACGACAGGGGATCCAGATATATGTTCATTTTACACCACCGATCGCATCGCCCAAACTATCGAAGGTGAAACCCCCATTTGCATCTTGTCCGGAATCCGGATTCGAACCCGGAACCTCCCGCTCCAACTGCCGCAGCTTTAACCACTGCGCGACCTGGGCGGTATTCCATTGCTAAATTGCAGATAATAATATTGATATGGAAGTCGGTTCATAGGTTCTGCCCTCCACCAGGTTGAAATTAGAGCAATGATCTCATGAATTTGAAGATTATCGGAGTGACGCCAATATTCCAAGAAATGATAGTTCATTTCTTGGATTTCCAAGAAACGATAGTTATGTTATAGCGGAATAATATCAATTTCATCAATCTTCAAATCATTTGAACTGGGTTATTGTTCTCATTTAGAACCATAGTCAATCGATACGTGCCTCAATTTCAATACTATTTTGTGCTAAAAAACAGTTTTAATATATCAAATTTAAGAGTACCACTTAGAGTTAGGATAAAACTAGAACAAAACTTAAGTGATAACAGCAAAAGAGACACGTTAAGACCTTCGTTTAGAATTATGCAGTCTAATGAGCTTATGCTCTCCTGCTACAATTAGTTGTATTCTAAACAGAACATTTCTTGAAGTTAACAATATATATTGTTTTTTTCCGGTTTTTACAAGCCATTGTTGGCCCGTACCGTGTCAACAATCTGACTCCATCGGTTTCGATCACGAGCCAGCTCTTCAAACCGTTGTAGACAATTTGAAGATGCCAGATCGCTCTCTACACCGTGGAGCTATCGTCGCCGACAGTGACCTCTTCGCTTACCAAAAAGAAATCCTCTTTTTAAAGATCGCTGTATCATTCGGTTTGGATCAGCACGCAGAACGTGACCGAGCCAGCATACTCGCTGTTCTTTAATTTCATGCACGATATCAGAAATTTGCATTAAATTCCTGATCTCGTGATTGAAAAGAACTCGGTATGTGCCATCATCGTCGCGTTTTGGGCCATATATTACAAGCATGGTTCTTCTTTCGAATGTAAGAAGCCATCTTTCTTACTCATCCGTCAAAGTCCCACTCTCACATCCAAACATGACAACGGGTCTGATCAACACTCTATACAGTTTCAACTTATCCGCATTTGCAAGATATTTTGATTTCAGCAGTGGACGCGTTGAGGATACAAATCCCGATTGCCAGCGGCAAGGCATAAATATTGGTTACAGCTGCAAAAATATGTGTTGAAAGAGTTTCGTGAAAATAACTCCTTAACCAGGGAGCAGCTCCTTAACAAATGCTTGGTGAAAACGGAAAAGCTTAAGTGAAGACATTATTATTTAGCTTTGATGGTTTATTACTTTTATAAAGAAGAATGGTTGCTGGCTTCCCAAGCATAGCTTTGATGAATCGACCCTGGCCTATTTGATCGCTTTTGCCACCTCCTTTTTCAAACCTAACAAAAAAATTTGTGATGGATCGATACGTCCTACCACATTCTTCTACTAATCGAGCCTGTTGTAGAAACTTGATATATTTTGATCAGCAGAATATTAAGGAGGTTAGTCACTTCTGATTTTGATAAAATAATGGTCGTTTCTCACATATAACCAATGCTTTGTTTCTAACCAGTTACATTCAAAATTAGAGCAACCCAACCCTTTATGAAAAAAGGAAGACAGCTTTTCTCTTTATCATCCGGTGTATAGTTCCTGAACATCTTTTTCCTGAAAATTTTGCATTCCAAATATTTATTGCTCCTGAAATTAGCATCTTTCATCTTACATGGGTTTAAATGTAATCTGTGATGTTTGCATATACGAATACAATACACGGTTCCTTTTGTCAAGGTGTTTTATCGCCAACGAGAGATGGCATCTCAAAAAATACCCACCAAGGGTGGAAATTTCAGTATATCGGTAATATGGGTTCAATTGCTGACCTCACTATTGAAATAAATCAAACCATGTGCTGGTCAGAGTGCGTCTGTAAGATCCGTACAAACACCTAAGTACATTCGAGTCCAAATTAGTAGCAAATGCGTTTGGTATTACCTCCAGTAGGTATAACTATATAAGTTGCATGTCAATAATTTATAATTACTTACTAGACTTTAGTTGACGAAGATGGTATGTAACTGCAGCAGCAATTTGTGTTGACCACAATTGATTGATTATCTAATAAGTAAACTTGAATATTTATTATTTTGACATAAAATTTTGGATCCTTAACTATGTAAATATAATCAGCTTCAAATTCCGAAAGCTCATCACAATATTACATTCCATGGTAGGGGTGGATACATATTTGGCCTATAAATGGTTGGTGCGACAACTCCTACCTTTTTACGCCACATTGGGGTGTAGCACTTACGAATTCCCGTGATCATCGAGCTTGAGGTTTCCATATCACCCGATAACTTTTCTTCTCGATCCCATTGGATCTTTACTATTTATCGATAGTACCAATTATGGTGAACGAAACTCAAAGGACAAACAAATAAAATCAACAAGAAGTTGGTGATGGCTTCATAGTCGTGTTTATTGATGAAATCAAGAGGCATTGGGAATAAAAATTGACCGAAACCAAAGACTCGGTACAAAAAATTAACTATCACGTAAGTATTGATATAGTCGACCGAAAAATGTTGAGGAAGGCTTCATCAAAAAGTCTCCCAGCATTAAAACCATTGAATGGAACAGTAGGAGGTGTCTGCAATATAACAATGCCTTAAACAATTGACAACCTCAAGAATCACAAACACGTGTTATTAAAGCTCCGATCGTTTATGGTCCTGAAATAAGGTAGTATTGTCTAGTAGGCATACAGTGACGGGATATTATAGTGAATACAATGTTGGAACGCATCAAAGTCTCGGGTTATTGTTGTTGTATGGATTCCGTTTCTTGGATGTATTTTCCTAATTATCAATGGATATCCGCAGAGTTTTACAAACTGCACGGGTCAGAAGTGTAATCGATCACTAAATAAATTATTCATAACCGTGTGGATGAGTATGGGCAAGCTGAACTTAGAAATTTGTGAAGGTGATGACGTCAGAATTCGAGAATCGGTTTAGGGTCACTTAAAGATGAAACAAAAATTAATATGGAAAACCCGATTTTGGAATCAGAATAAGGTTGGGATTGAACTGATAATTTACAAAAATAAACAAAACAAAAAGAAGGTGGTACTTGGTAGTTTTTTTCTTCTTTCAATATTAAAATTATTTTCAATTTAATTAAAAAATGTGTGGCAGTGTATTATGATTATAAATTTTGTAGCGGTGTGGCATTTGACATTCTATACTACATCGAGGGAAAATAAAAATGAAAGGAAGAATAAATCGGAAAATCGGACCAATTATAGGATGATGATGAGAAATATTCTGAAAAACAACAAAATTGGAAAGAATTGTATTCTGCGATCGGATGATGATCTATTCATGGAGCTGGTAAGTATATATATATATATATATATATATATATATATATATATATATATATATATATATATATATATATATATATATATATTTATATATATATATATATATATATATATATATATATTTATATATATATATATATATATATATATATATATATATATATATATATATATATATATATATATATATATATATATATATATATATATATATATATATATATATATATATATATATATATATATATATATATATAAAATATATATATATATATATATATATATATATATATATATATATATATATATATATATATATATATATATATATATATATATATATATATATATATATATATATATATATATATATATATATATATATATATAAATTGCTAACGATGTTTTTTAGAGAGTTTTTTAGGGATAAAGAGAAAAGCAATAACTTTATATTGCTATAAAAAAGAAAGTATGAATCAAATGGTAAGTGTATTTTTTTTTATATTGGTTTACAGCATGGATAGGACACCTGATTGGGTCCAATTAGGTAAATAATATTTACATGATATATGTGTATATATGTATATAAGTGTGCGCGCGTATGATTTGTTCTAAGATCTGAGAACGGACAGGGGGATGGGATTCGTAATGGGATGGAGTGGTTGCTCGGATGATATCAAAACATAGTCAACTCAGTTGGTTGTTTATATAAATAATTGATCCTATATAAAAACTAACAGTTTATTAGGCCGTCATAATGTGTGTATATGAAGTGATGTTGGGTCATCATGTATATGAATATTGCGTTAGATGGTGATGGATCTGGAAGTATTGTGGTGCAACTTTAGATGCAGCATATGATGCTGAGCACAAATAAATATGATAAAATTAAAAATCCAAATAATAACAATAATAACCAACATATAACAATCCTAAATCGTTCCTTTTCATTTTGACCCTAAAGATTGGGATGTCATTTGCAAAATTTTGGAATGTAATAAAAGCTGTCGGGTCATAAATATTGGAGTGGTTACCGGGTGGTGAATCGTTTGGAGTGGTTGCCGGGAGGTGGGGGTGTTCTCTGAATGGTGAACAGGTTTCGCTGTTGTCGCGGGGTAGTTGGGAGTACCGTTCTGTTTGACAGAGTAGGTGATTCATTTTTCGGTAGGGAGCGGGGTATAGGGTGGGGAGCTTTTGTGGCCAGGGCTGGGTTTCTAGTGGGGTTGAGCGGGAGGGATCCGTTTGCTAACTCAGCGCGGATTGGGATGGAATTGGGGGAGGGTTCTGGGATTGATCGTGCATCGGGAGCTGTAAGGTTGGTTTCCGTGGATGCATGTCGGGAAGGAGGCCTTGACTCCGAAAGGAATTTTGGCAAGAGAAGATTCACTCTTGGTTTAGAGGGCTTCTAACATACGATGAAGTTAAACTTTCTTTCGTCCTTAGAAAATGAATATTGGCAAGATAATTTGAACATTTGATTTGGAGGACGCCTAACATACGGTTTAAAATCATTGCCGAACAAGCCCTACTTACTCTCATTTGTCAATATTTCTTTTGAAAAGGTGCAGTTTCTTTTTCGATATGCATCAGCGAGAATCGTTTTCTTGCGGCCCCTTTCTTGCAGTTCTTGAGGTGGGATTGGCCCTGAAATGATCATTTGTGTGTGGAAGACTATGAGCCATTATTTTGTATGGGTGGTGAGCGATAGTTAGTGAGCGTTTCACGAAACAGATGGGTTAGTTTTGGTTGTATTGTTTGGGAGTGGAGTGTATTGCAGTTTTTTGTGGTGTGGTAGCTTGATTAAGGTACCACAATTGTATGATATGGAACTAGAAATGTCCTTATCTATTCAAATAACAATAATAACTTCTAACAGTCTTAGATAGTTAATGTGAAAATGATATATATTCTACTAAAAATTATATTATTTTACTAATCATGTAATAGGAAAATGAAAATGACTGTTGGTTTAGTCGTTTCTGTGACTAACATTCCTTTCCTTAAAACTTTCAATGTTGTGACGGAATTTGAATAATTGGTGCATATTTTTGAAATATGAGTTTTGAAACGTATATTTTGATTCTCTGATGAGCATGTTCCAGAATTATGATATCATTATTGTAATGGTTGGCTGGTACTTAATCTATCATATCATATTAATAAATTAATTGTTTCAGATTCCTGAGCCAGTAGTTAATAAATTTTCTTTCAGAGTTTTGCACTTATATTTTAATTAGGATAGGTATGCAGACCTCAGTTAAAATAAATAATAAAATCAATTAATTAATTAAGTTGCAGATTCCTGAGTTACTAACTAATAAATTTGTTTTACAATTTTAATTTTAATTTAGTTTTAATTTCATTCAAAATACAGCAGAGCAGATAATTGTTGCGGACTGGAGAATGCTGAATGGCGATTGCAGACTAGTAGATTAGAATTGTTATTGTCTTGTGATTGTCTTATAATAGTAGTTTAGTACCGACTGTCATGGTGCCTGTAACCGGGTCCCTCAGTCCAAAGCAACATACCTTCCTATCCTTACCTATCGTAAACGGCTGTAGGAATAGGCCCGGTGTTATCCGGGAATCTTGCCTAGCGCTTGGTCCTACAGTCCTATCAATCAAAATAAGGTTGGGATTGAACTGGCGATATAGTCACTCGTTTTTAAGGTGAATATAGAGTCAAGGTCATATGATAACTGGAGTTATGTTTAATCTATTATTTCTTAGTATATTGCCACAACCAAGTCTGGGTTTAGCCAGTTACTAAACTTCTTCTAAGGCTTCTGACTTGTGCTGGGTCAATTCGATTTAAGCTCATTGTGGTCACATTAAGGGTATATGAATTTCATCATTCTTCCATATATAAGCTGAAAATTGAAACTATAGTGCCATTAATTTGACTACCAATGAAATATTTGGATGTTCTTAATAGTTTAAAAAAAACAGAATGATTAACACCATTCTAGATGCATCTACATAAAAACAATGCTGCGTGCAGATGCATAATTGTTTTATGCAACACACCACAATATTATAATTTAATCGACGCTACATGCGGAATGAAGCAAAAATCTGCAATTCTATTTATGAAAACTATATATAAAAAGCACACTGGAAAATTGCGCAAAACTGCTTCTGAAAATGAAAACTGTACATATATAAATACATAAAACTTCAAACGGATTTTTTATCTTCCCATATATCGTATACCATCAGCAGAAATACAAGTAGAAAGCACCAAACAACAAAGTTGAAGAAAAAAGCTCGTTAATTTTGTTTTACATAGAACATCAAACTTTACAAAATAAAATAAAAAATTATTAAATTAAATGAAAATTTACAAACAACTTAAAATTTTTCAATTTTTTTTACCTTTTGCATTTCCGTTTCACCTTTTCTCAATTTTACTATGTATTGTATACTCGGATACGTTATGCACAGTGTATATATATATATATATATATATATATATATATATATATATATATATATATATATATATATATATATACATACATGGGGCGGTTTGTGTTTTGTTTTTGTTGGGTGATTTGCATTTAAATTAAAAATATTTCGCAATTTAATATATTATGTATATTGTATGTATGAACATTCGGACGATAATACCAACAACACAACACTGTACAGAAGTAAACATTGGTGGCAATCTTGCTCTTACTATTTCCTTTAGTGCCAGCCTCTTATTGCATTTAATATCGACCCACATAACTACACCGTCTCTATATAGCCAGCCAGACTATATAGGGGATATACATAGTTGTATGGGAGTAATATTCCAAATGGAATAAATTTTGCCATCTACATACATTAAAGACTTAGATGAGTGTATACGGGTATTCTGTATATACAGTATCGAAGCAAATATGTAAGTGGGTTTAGGAGCGGGATACACAGAAAAGAAACATAAACACAAGAGAGATTTTAAATTCAATTAGAAAATGGTTTTTATTATAGTTTGGCCAGCTTACCCTTTTGAGTTTACTTAGTAGGTGTTTGTTTTAGAATTACTAACAAGTAACGCGACTCGTTCAAAATACGATGAACAGTGAATACTCGATTTTGGTAAGCTCCTTCAAATACCCTGGGACCTACTTAAGAATAATTAGAGACAACTTTAAGAGACTAGAGATAATTTTGACCTGCGCATGTGATTGACTTCAAAATAGGTCATCAGTGATTTAGAATATAGGCATCGTATGTCACTTTTATCCGGCTAACCCGTTTGTATATCATACCACAGCATACACTTTTAAGGCCTGCCATTAAGTAGGCGTCCTTACAATTTTTCTGTTTTCAGTTTTCTCTTAGGTTGTATCTTCAATCCATTCTCTACTTACAAGAGGTATAATTTAAATCGAAGCTGGCTTATTAAGCTTCATACTAAAATCGACATCTACTTCCAGTTGAAGTAAAGCAGGTATATTGTCGTCCTCTGTGATTGGCCATTTGGCAATTTTCAGTTCTCGGCTCCTTTTAATGGAACATACTATAAGTTAGCTTATTAAAGTTTGAAATGCCAAGTGATGTCTTATAGTTTTAGTTACGAGGAGCGTCGACACTTGCTGATAAAGAAAAATATACCAAAAAACATTTTTATGGCAGTTGGTCCTGAAACAGTCGCTAACACTACGATAAAATGCCACGACGAAATAGCACTCAACAACAAGCTTGACTACTGCGAGCCCGTAGCTCATGTAAAAGAACGATCATACAACACGCTGATGAACAACATACGCGGGTTTCGCTGAGTAAGGCTACGCTTATTGAGTAGTGCGACTCACACAGTTGGGTAACGTCACCCTCGTGGATGTCACAATTTAACTTTAAGAAGCGTTACAAAAATACTTCAGTGGAACATAAACATGTCCAGAAAGACCGAGGTTTATCCGTATATGGAAATCTCGTGAGCTGTGGGAGATTTATTAAGTGAGTGAAAATCTCACACTCTTGAGTCAATTTATCTTTGCCTGACGCCTTTTGAAAGTCTTTTCACCTACTGGCAAACATAATAATTTATCCGTGTAACAAATGGTTTTTATGCTTGAGTGACTTTGCAGCAAGATCCCATTAATTAACAATCTGTTAACGTCAAGTAGAATTGTTGACTCAGTATGGGTGAGGTACCGGGTTATCCACAAAACATTTTGAAAGAACCGGTACAATGCTAAGTCCCTGTGATACTGAAAGTTAAGTCCCAGGATTGCGGAAAACTGTAATTACCGAGATATGAAAAATCCTGTTTCGACTTATCAAGATTAAGTAATCCGCAGATTACGTGGTAATGTGACTTACAGTATATTTAAGGGACTATGTAACCAATGGTACATCTGTGAATTACAGACTTATTTTTTTTTGTTTTTCCTTATACAATTATTGTAGATTGTCAGAACTGCCCAAAGTAGATAACGCCTATGAATGTTTATGATTGAGAATACAAGATTCCTTCCCATAAATCCGATAGAGATCTTACTTCTTATAAGTTCAATAACTGTACTTTTAGCTATATGAGCTTTAAGTTTAAAATCCACAATCGGTTAGCTCCTGTTTTGAAAAAATAATGTCATCTATCCGAGGGTCTTGTGAGTTTTAAAGTTAACATCATTTAAAAAGTCATTTTAGTCTGAGTTCCTCGATATCACTGACGAGACTGGGAAATAGGTTTTAAGAAATACCCAAATAGGTTCTCCCAGATTATAGTAAAACTTTCATTCTCTTTCTGAAGGAGACTTATTCCGTTATGTTCCTTTGAGAATACCTATCTTTTGAGGATGGCTGTCCATGTAGCTAAGTAGACTTATATAGTCTTAGTTGGAAATAATGAGGGCACCTCACTCTCTATCTAAAGACATTCAACTATGAGAAGAGTATTATGTATAGTGTTATTGAAAGATCGTCAATGTAAGAATGGGCCAATTAAGATTAGATCAGGAATGAAACTAACATAACTTTATATTGTTATATCGACCTAATCTACCAACTAGTTGGCACAAGTTTAAAATGATATAAGTTTACTAGTGGGTTCCACATACAAGCTTTGGTTCAGACAGAGATTAGTCGAGAATTATGTTCTCGCTGAGTTTTTAATAAAATTCCGTACAATCATTTAAAGTTATTCAGAATTTTTATGCATTTTAGGCATTCTAATTTATTCATAGACAATCCCAACTGGATCATAAGTACTGCCTTAAACCTCAATCAATTGTTTACCGTAACAGATATCACAGGTTTAGATATTATATATAATTAAACCATTTTAAATGGTCACTGCGGTGTTCCGTTCCGTTGAACCTGTCTAGGAATTTATAATCAGAATTTGTAACTGATTATTGACTGAATTTCACAATCTTCAAGTATAATCTACTAGTTCCATTGCTGAGTTGTTTACTTTCGAAACCTCATTCTGCTATCGTTTGTTCTCTATCTATATAGCTGATATGGAAGTTGTTCTATTAATATCACAGATTAGGTTTATGTCTTGTATGTCGTAATACGTTAAGTCCAACGTCCACATTTCTGACCTAATGTGTTTTGTAACTCGTTGGATCGGTTATACTATATATAATGTCGAGTCTGTCAACAGTTTTGCAAATGATAAGTATTCGGTTACTCGTTAAGTATTCGGTTACTCGTTAAATTATTGGCGATTTGTGTTTCGTAAGCTGCGACCATTACGACTTGAGAACATCCCTGAGATACTAAATTTGTGGAAAGGGGGTTGGAAATACCTTATGGATTCCTATGTGTCTATACATATTACACATACTATGGTTGGTATACTTCTACAAAGATTATTTTATGTCAGTGGCTACACTACCGAAGAGATCTCTATAAAGTAGTAAATTCATACAGTGCAGTGTCTAAGGTTATTCACATACATATTTTGTCAATTTTCAACCACAATAAATATTGAAATGTGCTTATGAAAGTATGGTTGCCGAAAAGCTTCAAAGCTATCATCCAGGTGGAGCAGTGGATAAAGCAGTGGCAGTTGGAGCGGGAGGTACCGGGTTCAAATCCCGATAAGGACAGGGTACAAAAGGGATTTTTCACCATACGATTACGATCGGTGATATGAATGAACACATCTATGACCCCCGTTGGAGTACGGAAGATAAGGACGTAAATAAGCAAACCGCGAAAGAGTTGGAAGTGCCTCGAGCCCCAAAACAGATCGTAGAGATTAAAAACAAAAACAAAAAAATAACAGAAACAAAAAAAGCTTTAAAGCTAAGGATTCATTATAAGCTATTAAGAATTTAGAAACTAGCTAATATAAAATGAACATCAATCGACTTTCGATAGACTTGGTTTTATTTTTATCATATTCGAATCATTAATGGAGATATTTTGCATTAAGCTTTCATCTCAAGATAACATGGAAGATGAATTCTGTATTGATTTAGCTGGA
Organism: Tipula lateralis; assembly: GCA_963932295.1. NCBI lineage: Eukaryota > Metazoa > Arthropoda > Insecta > Diptera > Tipulidae > Tipula > Tipula lateralis. The sequence continues at coordinate 165,473,314 of OZ010737.1, forward strand.
TATACCATTGGGAATTTGGAAGTAAATGGTTTGCAAAATCATTGATTGATAAAATGTCTCCCAATGTTTGATGCTCACATCAAAATGCTTGATACTGTATCTATTATCTATTGTTAGAGGCCGTAAACGGCCCTTACCACGAATCAACTGAGACCTTACGAACCATTGGTCAGCCCAACGAATGTTTTACACCCAAGCGCTTTTTATGCAATTCGTTAAATGTTATTGAATGGTCAACAGCGAGAAACGAACGCGAGAACTCGGCGTGATGAGAAAATCACTTAACATTAAGCTACAACCGGTGACTGATACTGTATCAATGTATTATAAAATTTCGGAGTACTTTCCTTTCAAAATAAATGTAGACGTCTAAGAGCTCGAAGCGCAGTATGCTTATCTCTTTCTTAAGGATTTGGTACCCAATGGTCAGAAATTTGGTCAGTTTTGATTAGCCCAGCATTGACTTGTGGAGTTTGCATTGACAATGAGTTTACTGAATCAGCTGAGCATGAATTGCCAATACTCATCATTGACTAGTTGTGCCCACACTAATGTTGATGGAATAAAATTTATCCAAAAATCTGGTGAATTTTGGACAGTATGTAACTTTTCCCTATAAAATGAGGCCCACTACATCCGAATTAGATCCATGTTAGACTTGTAATTTTTATAGTCATTTTCGGGTGGCTTGGATTTCAAGGTGTGATAAATTGTCAAAACTTTGAATTACTATTTGCCTCTTTCGTTAGAGAATACATATACTCGGAGAATACATATACCTTTTATGATTTGACAGTTTTGATGCGTCTATTCCAGTTTAAATGGAAATAAAGGGAAATTTGTTACCATGCTATATGATTCACATCAGTAGAGAACAGCAATATCTCTAGATGCCGTTTTGGGGTTGCGATTGTTTTGTTTTCGATGTACTGACATTTTGCAAGATCTAAACGTTAAATGACCCAAGATCAAATACTGAGTACGTTCGTTTGGATGATTGCAACCTCTTTAAATAGAAATCTGGTGTTTCCCAGACGGATGGTTGAGGTTATGTTGCTACTTGACTCCTACAGTTGCTTCATCGGAGCTATCTGCGGTAATATGACCAAATCGGTATATTCGATGTAAAATTTGCTATTGTTAATCCAGTTTTATCAGTAGATATGATTATGTTCCACTGGTATATAGGCACGCACAAATTAGACTGACTTAAGAAAATTATTGGCTTCCGTGTAACTGAGATGTGATCATGTACCTATATAGTGTACTGGTAATCGACCTGGTATGTTCAAACTTGTTATTCACTGGCACCTGTGAATACGACGATCTGCAGATACCTATATCTATACCGCATACTATAATAAAAGATTAAGGTGCCTCAAGTTTCTTCAAATGAAGACGACGGGGCTTAGTAGCTTCAAGTGCACCATATACTATACCGTGATTAATAGACTACGAAAAAATCATAATTTTATGATTTTTTCGTAGTCATTTCTGATGTATACAGGCACTCGAAGTGTTACTAACTACATGCCGCTACTCGACTTCAATCTGTTATGTAGTTTACACGCAAATGTCTATATATCTGTTCGTAGCATGTGGCACATATGAAAAAATGAGCTACGATTTTTTCATATTCATTCTGTATTTTGAGCTACGCCTTCAAAATACAGAAGGTGCGATACAACACTTTCTGCCTAGAAAGAGTATACAGATGTTTAAGGACTTGCATGTCGATGGTGTTGGTTAGAGTACAAACGAAAAGACAGTGCCTGCATCAGTAATTGACATTTGTCTACAAATTACTTCTTCAAAGTTAACTATCAAATCTACCGTGAAGATCATAAACGATCTTTTGTTACCTATTGGGCACATAAACAGTTTAGTGGGAAAACATTGAACTCAGTTTCATTGCTTCACAACAATGGCCGCCATATGCCTTTGATTTGTATGTAATGGATTTTTCCATGGTGCATTATGAAGGCAATTAACCTAAAAATATGAGGCAGTCGACGTCGTATTACTCTCCGCCGAGAATGGGGCAAAATACCATTGGTACCACTTTCAGTGCCAACGCCGTAGAACCTATTGTTTAACTGTGAAAATTGCTACAGGGGTTGTTTTGAATACCTTCAAATTCAGACCGCATTACTTTTCTCTTTAGAATGAGGTAAGAAGCCTACACCATATCCGACTTACGAGTAAATCCATTTTAGACTTGTTTCAGGTGCGATAAATTGAAGAATTTGACATACTATTTGCCTCTTTCGATAGAGAAGACATACACTCAGTATCTGACTTTTTATCATTTGACAGTTTTGTTACGTATATCCCAGTATCAAAGGAAATCAAAGAAAATTTGATACCATGCTTTATGCTCCATATCAGTAGAGAACAGCGATACATGTATAGAGATATACCGTTTTGGGGCTGCGATTATTTGGCTTTCGATGTAATGATATTTACCAAGAGGTTATGATCACTAAATGTTAAATTACCTTGTATATTCCCAAGATTAAATACTGAGTGCTTTCGTTTGGATGGTTGCACTTTGATAAGAAACATGGTGCTGTATTGGGAGAGACAGATGTATTGGGATAAGGTTGCTATAAGACTCCTTTATTTGCTTCATCAAAACTATCCGTGGTAATGTAATCAAGCCAGTATTTTTTTGATGTGCTAAAATCAAAATTTCCATCTGGTGTTGTTAATACAGTTTTATCGACATACCTCTGTGCACTTGTATACTTAGACATGCCTGAATTGGAATAACTTTAGAAAATAATTGTTTGCCCTGAAATTATGACGCGATATATATGGTGTACTTGAAATCGACCTGATGTGTTCAAAAATTCAAAGGACTGTAGTCTATAAGCCTACGTAGTTTTCGAAATTATCGAAATGTACTCAAACGCGACAGTGTTATTACTTTTTTGTTGGCTGAAAATTGCAACCAGCCATTGATAATGTCGTTAACATATATGAACAAAATGGTTGTGTATCGGACCTTTCCACGTCCCATTGAAACTGGAGGCTGACATTCAAGAACAGTAATATCGTTAGAAATAAGTCGAAAATTTCTATGTATCTGCTCGTAGCATGAACGCTTAGGAAGCAGTCCGCTTAGGAAGAGATTGAGAACTTGGTATTTTGTTATGAATATTTTTTAACTGATCAGCAATCTATAAAAAACTAATCTCAGTGTTTGGTTAGAGTGCAAATAAAAAGATATTTAAGAATTGCTCTCGAAAACCAAGCGCCTGTATCAGTGATTGTCACTCGGTTTTTTTTGAAGAGGGTGCAAAGTAATTTTTATTTAATGTAAGTCATCATGTTTCAATAGAATTTTCCATATGGTCCATTTTGCAGTCCAAAGTATTTACAAAAAAAAATAAGTCGGTCGACGCCTTATATATAAATGAGAGCGTTTTGAATACCTTCATTCGGATAATCATAGGGCTAACTTTGTGGAACTTTTCGACCTTGTTCGATTGGTATGACGAAATGCAGTTATGTCTGAAGAGTGGTAGCAATTACTTTTCCGGCAGAGGAAACTGTCGGTGACTACCAAGGAGAATTTCGTCCAAATCGGTCAGTCACTGATTAAGTTTTTTCAGTACGGATGATTGTTGCCAAGTACTATGAAACATATCGCGATGTACACCAGGTATTCCTAGGTTTAAAGCAAGCCGATCAATCGAGAGGGACTGCGGTATGCGCTTGAATACTTAGGAATACCAAACAAATCTGTGTAAAATGACACAATGACAATGCTGTGTTAAAGTTGAGAACGGGCTATCAAAAACATTGGCGGAGATGCGCTGTCCTCAATATACTTTCTTATCTGTTGCTGTTTTTGAATGACAATATCTGATTCCGACAATCCAATCAACTTTTTGCATATGCAGATGATATCTATGTGATTGGATTAAACAGCAACATTTAATCAGTATCTAGCTTTCATTGATCTAAAAATCAACGAGTCCAAAACCAAATATCTTTGGTCTAAGAGACCAACATGCAACTGATTTTAGTAGTGACCACACGTTTGAAGGAATGGTGAGATTTAAATATCTTATCCACTTCAGAATTTAAAATATCTTCCAAATGCAGAATAGGTTAAATTGTACAAGTCGTTGAAGTTGGCAAGAAAAATCAGCCCGAAATTTTTGGTTAGTTTCTTCGCTAAAGTGTATCCATCCCGAAAAAAGTGTATACATTGAAAAAGTGTAGTCTCATCCCGAAAAAACTAGGAATTGCCTCGAAAACTTTTTTGCATACATTGAATGCTTCTGTTGTACAATCAGAAGCAAACCCTGACAATTCAACCAAAACTTGTTTTCTAATTTGATAGACTTTCTGTATGTCATTATTTAGTAATGATTGTAGCAAAGCTTTCGATCGATCGTTTGTGAACTTCTCTAAAAGATGTTCATTTTTTTGAAATAATGACAGAGCAATGGCCTGATATATTGAATCAATGGCGCATGTATTTGTGTAAAACGTACAAGTTTTAAGGCCGTTTCTAATCAACGGTAACTTTGCTGTTGTTGAATTTTTTAAATCTTTTTCAGGAACCTTCAGCTTTGCTCTCTTAGGTGTGTCCACGTCCTATGGCTTAATGTTGCCATTGCGGTTATGTTTTGTTCAACAGTTGGTAAATCTATGATCGAGTTTACAAAATTAAAGTAGAAACCTCTTTTTTTCTTGCAACTTAAAGGAGACGTGGTTGAACTTTTCCGTTTCCAAATTGAACGGCTGTTTTGAATGTCTAAGAGGCTTTGATTGCTATTTTTTGGCGTTGTGTCGATCGGATGCTTAGGAGTTGTTACCGACAATTTTGGAACTGCAGAAAACTTTTTTTTTACTGATGGTTTTGTTTCTTATATTTAGGTTAGGTTAGGTTAGGTTGAGTGGCTGCTACAGCACACTTAGACCGGAAACGGTCCGTTGTGATACCACAGGATCTTACTCCCCTTTTACCCCTATGTGAACCAGTTAGAGCTGCTTACGTAGCGTAATAAGTCTCGCACATTACAGTTCTCGAGATCGGAAAGGCAGTCCATTAAAAACATACCCAGATATTCATGTCTTTTGTGTGCCAAAGCCGGGCATGAGCATAGGAGGTGGACTAACGTCTCTTCCTCCTCCTCGTCCCTACAGCTTCTGCAAAAGTCATTTACTTCCAGACCCAGCCTTCTCGCATGTTCTCCAAGAAGGCAGTGTCCTGTGAGTATCCCCACGACCGTTTTAAGTTCACGTCTTCGCAGGGAGATAAGTGCCTTTGAGCGTTTCAAGTTCAGCTTTGGCCAGACTTGTCTTGCCACTCTACATGAGAGGGTGTTCGTCCACCTATTGTTCGCAGAGGCTTCCGCCTCTTTTTTAAGCACAGTCCTTAGTGCGTTAAAGGGTCTCCCCAACTTCGCCCTTTCCGGTAGCAGTTGGAGAGTTGTACCGTGCCTCGCTAGTTCGTCCGCCCTGCAGTTTCCCATAACGTCTGAGTGGCCGGGGACCCAGACTACCTGGATGTTGAAATGCTCACTCATCTCATTAAGAGACGAGCGGCAACCCAACGCCACTCTAGAAGTTAGAGAAACAGAACCCAGCGACTTGATTGCCGCCTGACTGTCCACATAAATTGCGATATCAGTCGAGGATACCACATTATGTTTCAACCAGTTCAGGACCTCTTCAATCGCTATCACCTCTGCCTGGTACACACTGCAGTGATCAGGGAGGCGAACTGCTATATCTACCTCTAGTTTATCACAGAAGACTCCAGCTCCTACTTTACCGTCTAGCTTGGAGCCATCCGTAAAGAACTGCAATGCTCCCGTTTCAGCTGCCAACCCGCTCCTCCAGGATTCCCTTGAAGGGCAGGTGGTTTTGAACCTTTTCTCGAAGCACAGAGTCGGTGTAACATAGTCAATATTCGCCAGTTCTTTCCTCAGCGATCTGACTATCGTCGAGTGTCCTATTTGAAGACATTTCCACTGAGATATGGCTGATAGTCGAGTGGCCGTAATCGACGCCATCTGCTTACCATAAATGTCCACGGGGAGAAGGTGAAACAAGACCTCTAAGGCACTTATAGGTGTTGTCCTCAGTGCCCCGCTTATAAGCATGCAGGCCGTTCTTTGCACCTTCTCAATCCTTTTCCTGTATGTTATTTTATCAAGAGCTGGCCACCACACGCTCACCCCATACATAAGTACAGGTCTTACTACGGAAGTGTATAGCCAGTGTACCAGCTCCGGCGTCAGGCCCCATCTCTTTCCGATGGCGTTCCTACACGAGTACAAAGCTATATTGGTCTTGTTTACTCTTTCCAGAATGTTGGGCTTCCAGCTTAGCTTACTGTCCAAGATTACGCCTAGAAATCTTGCCTTGTCCGTAAAAGCTAGTCTGTTACCATTTAGGAGAGGTGGATCTACTACAGGGATTTTATATTTCCTCGTAAATAGTACCAATTCAGTTTTAGACGCGCTAATTGCCAGTCCACATTTGGTGGCCCACCTCGTTATAATTAGGAGGGCATTTTGGATTACCTCCGCCACTGTGCTTATGTATTTCCCAGAGACAGCTATCGCTACATCATCTGCATAAGCAATCACTCCGATCCCTTCTCTCTCCAGCTTTAATAGCAGCTCATTGATTGCTATGTTCCAGAGCAGAGGAGACTTCTTATATTTAATTCACGTACAAATCGACCAGCTTTCAAAGTCATTTTACCGATTTCAAGTGCACGGCTTGTCAAAGAAAATCATCTTTTTAAAAACGCAAAATAATTTTCTGCATGACCAATACCAAGCCGATTCCCACTGCGAAGTATCCCTGTAAATAGAGAGAGAACGGTTGCGTATTTCTTAAAAAAAAAACGTCGTGAAATTCAAAATTACAAAAGCTATTTAACTGTCCATCAGTAAAATTATCCGATCTAGATAATCTTATATTACCGCTTATATCGTTTTAGTCATTATAGAATGGATTATATATCGGATACAAAAAATCCTTTTTATAAAGTTCGTTGTCTATGTTTCTTTCATCACATAAGTTTAATAAATTTTATTCCGACCCTTCGTTTTTCTTGGCAACTAAATGAATTAAGCTATCGAAGGCGTCTTTAAACTCACCTGTTAAGTATTTCGATTGCAGAAGAATTCAAAATTTTTGCCAAACGTGTTTAATCTGCTGATACTCTTTTGCAACTATAAATGCAGCCATAATTTCCCTAATAAATTTATGTGTTTGTGGGTGTTTCTCAAAATGTTTGTGTATATCTCGGGTGATGGAATGCGACATATGCGAACAACATAAATGTATTTTTACAATTTGATTTTGCGATTTTAGACAATTTGTATTGGTAGCCCACATGTGAGTTAAATTTAAAAATTCTACTAGATCCATTCGATTGAATGCATCTAACACTGAAGGAATTTCGGCGTAGGAAAAATCGACTACTACGGTGTTAAAAATTGGCCAACATTTTAAATGTTTCTCTATAATTATTCTGTATTCTCTTAACCAGTTTCCTATCGTGCAGGTATTGTGGCTGCAGTAATAGCAAAGGGACTGTTGGTATCTTTTTCTTGACATTTCACTGGCAAAACTAGAGCATGGTACATTACTGATTTGCAGCTTTTATATAGTTTTCTTATAAGTCTGCCAGTTGCATCCAAATAAACAGGCATATCGGACCCCTTAAATTCATCTCTTATATTTTTTAGAATCATACATTGCCTCTTACTATAAGTACTTATACAAAACGGATTTTTATCTACTTGCTGAATAAACGATTCATCTTTAATCAGATCTGTTTTGTCTTTTTCCATGTGTACATCTTCGATGTCATCGAGGTGATTGTCGTTAAACGATAGTTTTTCTGATCTAATTTTGTTTAAAACTCGCCTATCTTTCAATACTATAGCTGTATTGGTTTTGTTAAATACATCCAAATCCTCTTCATTAATTAAATTCTCTGAAACGGTTGCTACAGTATTATGACTTAATATCTCTTTATATAGAATTTTTTAAAGGGATGAAAAATCGGTTCTGATTTGCTAAAGACATCAAATTTCCCATGTACATAATTGGAGTTGATTAGTTCGTACTTTCTGCACGATTGATCTTGTGATTTATGACTGCAATATGCCCTAATAGTTAAATGATTTCGAGCTACATCGTAACCTTTAATATTTATCAGACATCCGGTAAGTATTCAATTGACTCGCAACGTGGTATGTGTATGTATATGCTTCAAATTGAGATGTGCAGATTGGGATGTGCATCCAATTTAGCAATCTCACTATTGACAACCTTCGGAGCTTTGCGACTAACTGGTTCAAAGTCATCTTCACTATCTACATTCGTGTTCTCGTTAGATGTTAAAATATTATTTACTTCATACTCGGTTATTTGAGAATAAAGAACTGAGTTGCCTGAGTCTATGATTGTTATAGTTTTTAATTCTATATTTTCAAAATATGGTTTAAGAAACCCTAAACTCGCCGTTGATAATCACTACATGGTGTCATTGCCATTTAAACGCGAGAAACTCAACCTAGGAGAATCGTTTACTACTGCCAAAAATCGACTGTTGGCGATGGAGAGAAGGTTTAATCGTGACCATGAACTAAGTCATGAATATAGAAAGTTCATGGCTGAATATATCGCGTTGGGTCACATGAGTCGTGTGCCATCGAACCTATGTTTCCGCTTCAAAAAATTTTTATCTTCCACATCATGGTGTTTGGAAAAAATCTAGCACTACCACTAAATTACGAGTGGTATTTGATGGATCATCCAAAACTTCCACGGGATTATCCTTGAATGACGAGCTGCAAACAGGAACCAAACTCCAATCCGAGTTAATTTATATTTTAATCCATTTCAGAAAGTTTGCTGTTGCCTCAGTCGCTGATGCCGAGAAAATGTACAGGCAGATATGGATCACGCCACAACATCGTGATATCCATCGTATTCTATGGAAAAACAGCGCTGACGAAAGCATAGGACATTATGGTCTCAATACGGTGACATACGACACCTCGTGCGCCTCTTTCTTGGCAATTCGTACATTGCAGCAGATTGCCGATGAATTCCGCAGTGTTTCTCCTAGAGCATCAATCATAGTCAGACGCGACTTTCATGTTGACGATCTGTTATCTGGTGCGGACTCCTTGAGTGAAGCAAAAACCATAACCAAGGAAATATCAAATCTTCTGAGCCTTGGTGGGTTCCGATTAAGGAAATGGATATCAAATCGACCTGAAATATTCCAAGATATTCCGGAACAAGACGTTGAAGCTGTTGACATCAGCGACGAAACATCAATGATTAAAACCTTAGGAATAGTTTGGAGTCCAGTTACACACGACTTTTGCTTTAGTATCACTGGATTTCCACCTAAAACAGCAGCTACGAAACGATCTTTACTATCTGAATCCGCCAGTATCTTCGATCCGTTAGGTTGGTTGTCACTTACCACCATTGCAATCAAAATCATTTTCCAATCGTTATGGGCAAGGAAGCTAGGGTGGGATGACCCTTTACCAGTTGATATTGGCGATCAATGGACAAATATACGGGATAGCTTTCATTGTTTATCTGACATCAGAATCCCGCGATATTTGTGTACATCATCAACGAAGGAAGTGGAGCTGCATTGTTTTTCCGATACATCTGAAAAGGCTTATGCTGCTGTAATTTACACACGTACAGTTGACGAGAGCGGAAGTATCAAGGTGAGGCTCGTTGCAGCTTAAACGAAGGTTGCCCCAATTAAGCAAGTCAGCTTACCAAAATTGGAGTTGTGCGCCGCGCAACTGCTTGTCAAGCTACTCAAGGTCGTCAAATCATCGTTGCAGTTAAACCATATCAAGATATTTGGCTGGACTGATTCCACAATCGTCCTTTCCTGGTTATCAGACATTCCCAGGCGGTGGAAAACATTCATCGCTAACAGAACTTCCATCATCATAGAAGAGCTGCCACGAAGTCAATGGAATTATGTGCCAACTAAATTAAATGACTGTGCTTCAAGAGGGATTGCACCAGGAGCATTAGCGCAGTTTCAGCTATGGTGGGGTGGACCAAGATTCTTATATGAACCTGCATCCGGATGGCCAGTCCAACCCACAGTACGCACTGAATCGTTGCTCTTGGAAGAGCGCAGAGTATTACATGTAGCTAATGAAGAACCATCAGTCCTTGACAAGTTATTCAATGACATTTCTTCATTGGTTAAAATATACAAAATCTTGACTATTATGCTTTCTTGGAAGAATATCAAGAACATAACTAATCGTTCTTTGTTTTTTTCCGTAGTAAATTTAAAAAAGGCTAAGAACATTTGCATTCTTTGGGCACAACGTAAGGTATTTGGAGAAGAAATTGCACAGCTTAAGGCACACCGACAGCTGTCAAGGAAAAATCAACTTTTATCGCTAGCCCCATTTGTTGACTCTAACGGTATATAACGTGTTGGGGGGCACATTGAAGAATCCAGCGTCTCATATAATGCAAAGCATCCAATCATCGTGCACAAGAGCAGCATTTTCACCGAAATGTTAGAAAGGTCACTGCACGATATTCATTTGCATCCTAGTTCTCATCTGTTGCTGTATATTTTACGACAATACTATTGGATTATAGGTGGAAATCACCTCATTAAAATTTCAAATGGATGTGTGTCATGCTATCGGTACAAGCAAATCCAAACCACACAACAAATGGGTAAATTGCCAGCCGTTCGAATCAAGGAAGCACGGCCATTTTTAGCTACTGGTGTTGATTTTGCCGGTCCGGTTTTAGTTTCCACACTAAAAGGTAGAGGAGCAAGTTCAACGAAGGCATACATAGCAGTTTTCGTGTGTCTCACTGTGAAGGCGTTGCATTTAAAGCTTGTGAGTGATCTCACCGCCGATGCATTCATTGCCGCCTTACGACGATTTATAGCAAGACGGGGGAATCCAGCAAATATCTACTGCGGCAACGGCTCGAATTTTGTTGATGCACAGCGAAAGATTCATCATTGGTACGACGTACTCAATAAGCATCAACCAGAAAACAACTTTCTAGCGGGAAACCAAATTACTTGGCACTTCATTCCACCTGAATCTCCTCACTTCGGCGGTATATAGAAGGCGTCGGTTAAGTCTGTGAAGGGTCACCTAAAACGAGTGATTGGAGAATCTAGACTTACGTTTGAGGAGTATGCAACCCTGCTGTCTCAAATTGAAGCAGTCTTGAACTCTCGCCCGCTAACTCCACTGGAACATCAAGATTACTCAGGATACGATTTTTTGACACCAGGCCATTTTGTGCTAGGAGGACCCCCAACAATCTTCGCTGAATGTGGTCTTGAAATTAAGTTTACCTTTAACCAAAGATGGCAATTAATTCAAGATATGCTGAATGGGTTTTGGCGTCGTTGGCACAACGAGTATCTAACAAGCTTACAACAACGAACGAAGTGGCAGATGAAGTGCCAGAATTATAAGATCAACGATCTTGTGTTGTTACGTGACACAAATCAACCCCCAGCCAGTTGGAGAAGAGGTAGTATCACAGAGATATATCCTGGTTCAGATGGGTTAGTCCGAGTGGTCAACGTTAAAACTGAGACTTACAAACGACCGATTTGTAAAATCTGTCCGTTATTTTTATCTCAATAATCATTTTTATTAATTTTTTAGGGGGGAGTATGTTTCGACTTCATTCGTTACGTTTAATTAACCGACTATAATTGGTTGATAGGTTGAATCTAGTGCTACCTAATAATAATTCATGTTTTTTTTTTTTGTATATCATAGTCAGTGTTGTTTGACATCTTGCGAACGTCGCACAGAACATTATAATAATTATTGTTTGTTAAACCAAAATAAAATATATACAGTCCACTGCCATTCTTTTGCTGTCTATCAAAAGGCCATTAACATGATCGTACATGATGTAAAAAGACAGCGAGTACGCTGTCTTGGTCACGTTATGCGTGCTGATCCAAACCGAATGATTCAGTGTGCCCGATGGAATCAGATTTTTGACACGTTATGGGCCAATAATGGCCTGTAAAATCCGTCAACAAATTATTTTAAACTATTTGTGTCTTTTAAATTGTGACCACAAGTGAATACTAATAAGATGTAACTAGACAATATATACTATGATTGAATATTGATTGTTTGAGTTCGAAGAAAAGGGGTATGTACTTAAAAAAATCTTATTATACAGATCCAACCCAATAATATAGTCTGAAATGTCTCCTGCAATACAAATTCAATATTTTCGAATATTATTTCGTAAAATGATTTGGAATGGGGCCCAGTGAATAAAGAAATGAGTCACAGAGTATATAATCTGAATAAATTTGTCAATTCCAACATTTATACATATTCTGCTATAACAAATCTACAGACAGATAATATAGAAATGTATGTTGTATATAGAGAACTAGACATGAGGGTTTTGGGTGGTTACTACTATTATGTTATTCAAATATATTTCTTTTATACCATCATAAAATACCTGACTTGATTTATTTATTATATAAAGAAAATAGTATTTACGTTAAAAAGAAAAATGTATATTTTTATACATAAAAATATGGTTTAACGAAAAAAATGGAAACCTTTTAGGAAAACCATATACCGAGATGAATGGAAGAAAAACTACCTGTTGTGGCTTTTTCCAACTCTAAACCTTCATTTACATAATAGTATTACCACCACAAATAAAAAAAAATATACTATTTATCATTATTAAAAAGTTACCTTGCTGTATTGTGAAAAACTTAAAGCTTATTGCATCACCTTTCAACCCACTATTTTATTTATATAGTTGTGTTATATACAAAAATAGTTTATTTAATTATCTCTTCGAGAATTATTATTTTTTTTTGTGGGGGTACCAAAACTCGTCTCGTTAAAATATTTTTTTTTTATACACTAATAAATAATCTCATCACGTCTTAAATTTCGTTGATCAATCAAAATCTCAAACAAAATCGAAATAAAATTATTCGTCTTGTGTGCGCGCTTATCATTTGATAATGTATAAAAGCCACTATAAAAAGCTCTTTTATAATTCGATACTACTTCTCCGACTAATAATTTAAATTAATATTCCGCGTCGTCTTCCTGTGTACCAATGCTACATCGTTCATATACTGATTAAAATTTGTCTCGTATAGCATCAGAAAAATGAAAACTTATTATTTTTTGTGAGGTTGATTTCATCTTTTTTGACAGATTGAAAATTATACAGAATCTCTATATACAGGTATTCCACGACTTGCGTAGTAGATAGGTTTCGTAAATTGTTGGATTGTTCTCAATTTAGTGGCACTTCCACCATCCAACTGGTTGGATCAGCACCGAAGACATGTACTTAAAGTCGTACACGGGTTATAACAGCCACTCATTCCTGTCATCATCGTTCAGCAGCGTGAATTAATCTGAGTGGTGAAAGCTATTAAAGAGGCTTGCACTACTTAAGGCCCTAATATGGTATTGACCTTACCTACAGCAAATTGTTAAGTGTGATATCGTGATGCTGGGTGGCTGTAATCGTGACAGCTAATGATGAATGGCGGGAGTTAAACTTTAAACTCCACAGAGTGGCATTGATTGACAGCTAGGGCGATGAAGACGTTTGTCTTGAAATGTATAGCATCTTGATGTGGTCTGTAATATTCGTTTCGCTAGGCCGGTTTCGATCCGATGACGTAATTGACTCGTTGTGTGATCGAAAAGATCAAATCCATCTCATCAGGCATATGCGACCGGACTTGGTGTATGTTGCATTTCGTTTCTATATATACTGTGAGGCTATGTTGCAACAGTTCTAGCGAATTTACAGAATTTGAGAAATCTTTTTTCGATTATTTTGTTTATATTTCACTATTGTGGCGTGACTATTCGTCGTATTTGTGAACGCCACAATATATCATAATCTATGTTGATTGGCAGTCAGGCGGTGATTTGCATACCATGTTTGAACTGATGTTCGTTCCGTCTGGTGGAGTCAACTCGCCGTACAGGAATGCTGTTTTTATATCGAACTGCATAATCTCAAGATTATTTTGTGCTGCAACGGAGAGTAGAATCCTAATTGAGTCAAAACGTGTTGTCGGTGCAAACGTTTCAATGTAGTCGATGCCCTGTTTTTCTGCATACCCTTTTGCACAAAGTCTTGATGTGTATACCGAACGACATCTACATTCGGATTTCTTTTAACTTTGAAGACGCATTTTGATTCAATAGTATTTCTACCGGGTGGTAACTTGACAACCTCCCATGTGTTGTTTTTTTTTGAGTGCATCTAATTCTTCCTGTATTGACTTCGTCCAATTTTTCGCTTCTGTTCATGATATCGGCTCGTGGTCGTATCGTGCAGGCATTCTGATTTTGTTGCGATTGCGTAACTTATAGTCAGCATTGACTTGACTATTTATTGGCTGCTTTGTTGTTGTTTCTTGTTTCTCTAAATCGTCTTCAATGTCTTGAAATCCTTTAGTTCTATTATTTTCAGATTCAATATTGTCAGTGTTGTCTTCTAATATTTGTACCTCAGCTGTAGTTCTTCTTGGAAAGCAAACAGCTGCGTTTTCGTTGAAAATAACGTTACGATTTTTAACGTTTTGATTTTTCCAGATTCTTGATCATAGAGGCGATAATTAGTCGCAGCCAACAAACATTGGTTTCTTGCACTTTGGATCAACTTTTGTGCGAAGCTCTTTTAGAATATGCATGTTCGCCTCACATCCAAAAATTTTTGCATGGTCCAATATAGGCTTTTTACCTGTCCATAATTGAGCGGTTGGAGTGCGATTAAGAATATACACTGCTGTGTTGACAGCTTCACTCCACAAATTAATAGGAACAACTTTTGCACATATATCATCGATCGTTCACTCTCCACAATAGTTCTCATGTCTCGTTCCGCTCTTCCATTCTGTTCGGGTGTATAGAGAGCTGTTGTTTCCAAAGTAATTCCATTTTTTGAGAGATACTCCTTGAAAATGTTGTTACAGAATTCGGTTCCGTTATCAACGTGTTAGACCTTTGGTGGCGACCCGAACTGTTGCGTGAGTTATTAACGAAACCTCTGAAACAGTCGAAAGCATTTGATTTATGTTTAATGAAGTAAACGACACGATAACCGGAGCTGTCATCTTTGAAGAGAATGAAAAATCTTATTCCACTGACTGATGGTTGAGACATGGGACCACATACGTCACTGTGTATAAACTCACCGGGTTTGGGTTTTCTGTTTACTACTGTTTTAAATGGTACCTTGTGAGCTTTTCCATAAACACATGCTTCACAGAAAAATGTGTTGATGTTGTCGATCGTCTGACATTCTTAATGTCTCCCTTGGTAACCATTTGTTTTAACGCTTGACTGTTTATATGTCCAAGGCTCTCGTGCCATAATTTAATATCTACACTGGTCGTTGCGTTCGCTTCCGAGACAGTGATTGTTCGAATTAACAATCGGCATATGTTGTTTGATTCTCGAACTGTGCAGGCTACGATATTGCTTTGTTTTCGTAATCTTCAGCATGGTTGTCTTCTTTGATGAGCTTCATCCGTTTGCTTTACTTCATACATCGATATCCAGGCTTGTCTTAAATTTCTGTACTTTTGAGGCAAGCTTCCGAGTATTTTTGTGATAATCGATTCATCACTGACTTCTTCTCCTGTTTCTTTAATTTGTTGTGCCATATTTTCTACCTTTGCGATGTGCTGGGAAATTTTTTTTGTGTTCCTGTTTATTTGTTTTATCTCGCTTTACTTCGTCACCATTCACAATATCTTGTAGTCCTTTTGCTCACATTGCCCACGTAATTTGGAACTTCCATTGTCGATAATTTCTTCCGTCATGTTAATATTCGCAACATCTATTTTATCCGCCATATTTGCTAGATACAACGCTAATTGTTATGCGTTTGAAAATATTAAAATCACGCTTAAATGGGTAAAACAAAATCTACATACCTGTTGTCTGATAGTTTGGAGATACCTCGGTCCCTGTATCTAACCCCGTCCTTTCCTTAGGCACTGACTGGTCCAAGATGAAATGATCACAAACTGAAATGACAAGGTGAAGAAAATTGCGGCATAACCTGCTTCAAACAGATGAAACGAAACAAACAGAAGAGAGACTGGATACGAAACACTGGCGAACACACGGATACGAAATACTTACCGGCGAAGATTGTGCATTGGCCGGCCGCCAACACACACAACACGTATTACAGTAAACATTCACAGAAAACAATAACAACAATGAACAGACACTCATTCTTAATAACATAAACACGAATTCACGGTAAATAAAAACTAAGAGGACGTATTACAACACAAAACAACACAACACTTGTGACATGACACTAATATACGTCAGATCAATGTCAAATATATTGTCAAGTCGGTAATACAATGATAATCAATCAACAGTATAGCTGAATATTGTGCTGAAATATAGATGGCGGGAAGAGCAGATGATAACGTACTATCAAAATAAGCAAGTGAAGGGGCTCGCGCCAAGCCACGTAGATCAAATCGATTATCGAGTGGAACGCGAGTGACCGGCGTGCAGGGTCGACATCGAGAGGTAGTTCTACACGTGGAAAAACAGGTTAGTGCCATTTTAATTGTCCCCCTTCCAAATCTTTTGTGTAACAAACTCCATATCTCAACAGCATAACCTCCCAATTGGTACACTCAGCCCGAAGGTCTCTGGCCAACCAAACTGAGCTGGGTACATTCGTACGAGCAGACTGGCGCCCAAAATCAAAATAAATTTATGTGCTAATTGGAAAGGTGGAGGAAGCGAAAGGCAAGAGGACGGCCCAAGATCAACTTACGTCGATGTGGAAAGCTGATTTGCAATAGTTTCGAGAAATATATTGTCTATAAATATGAATAAATTGTTTAATTGCAAACGCACACGTCTCAATGGATTTCTTAATAATTTTGGTAAGTGCATGAGTATGCTGCTGATTGAGATGTTAGCTCATCTACTATAGTGAAGCCTGTTGAATATGATAATGATACAGGGTGCTGTAATCGTGAGAGCTATTGACAGAGTGGCATTGATTGACTGCTAGGGCGCTAAACAAACCAGCCGATGCAGACGTTTGTCTCATGAACTATATGGCATCTTGTATGTGATCTGTAATATTCGTTCGCTAGGACTCGTTGTGTGATCGAAAAGATCAAATCCATCTCATCAGGCATATGCGACCGGACTTGATGTATGCTGCATTTCGTTTCTATATATGTTGTAAGGCTATGTTGCAGCAGTTCTAGCGAATTACAGAATCTGAATTGAAATCTTTTTTCGGTTATTTTGTTACTACTTCACCATTGTGGCGTGACTATTCGTCGTATTTGTGAACGCCACAAGCCTTTTAATTCTTTTGGGAACAAAGCTGTTATTTCCATATTACCAGGACTTACCAGTGTTGTCTCACTTTACTCACCACGTTACAGCTAGTCGTTTGTTCCTGTTATGTGATAGTGTGATTTTCTCAACATGTTCCAATGACTGTATGGTTCGTTTATCGATGGAACCCGATTTTTGTAATTTTTCCAATCAAACATTTGTTTACAAACACTTGTAGCTAATACTGCGACTCTTCCAAAACACTAGGATATTCTTAGCTTGGTGTTTATGTAGTGTACAACCAAGGTATCCAAGCCTCATCGTATTGGTATTCTTGATATTTATTTTGATGGCGAATTGCTTCTCTATGTCTGACAACTTTTGTGCTTCCTAAGTATGTATAGATGTGTTTACAGAGGCCATCTGCGTATTCTAGATAATTCAGTTCCTTTTTCAGTTTATTTTCCTGTATATTCTACTATGTCTATATGTTGACTGGCAAACCAGTAACTAAGAGCAGTTGCTACCATCTAATCGAGGTTTCTCGATTTTATTCAATTTCCCGTCTAAAATGTCACAATATAGTCTAGTGTCATAGTCTAGTAATACTATGTTTTACTGGTTAGTGTAGCTCGCACAGTGGTCGCCCTATGTAATACACTATCAGCCCTTGATCAATGCGTGAATAAATGATATTGTAAATTAAGGTTGAAATTGAACTTCTATCCATGGCAATATTGGTGGTTTTATATTTTTTTTTGTAACAGTCAGTTTTCTTTTGTAGTACCTGAGTTCGCATTCCCTCGCAAAATTATGCTCAAGTTTTATCGTGAATTTTCCAGAAAGTTATTTTTCCTTTCTTGGTTAAAACGTTTACTCAGTCACTTTTTCAATTATTTCTTTTAAATTTGATCAAAATTCGTTCGAGCTCACTTGCCATTCCACTTCCTTTTATTGTTAATGTGTAAATTATTCAGGTTTAGTACTTGGTGTAATAGAAATAAACTGTGAACCTGGGTTTACTATGTGTGCTACTCCAAAATGCGATTTTGAGAATTGAAGAATGAGCAACAAACTGTCTTGAAATGAAGATGAAGACGCAATCTTTAAGGCGACCATAAACCAGTCAATTGTCATTTCAAAAGTTAGAATATGATTAGATATGAGGACATTCTAAAAACCAGTACTGGGCCGCCCAGGCAACTCCCCTGTTGAGTTTAGAATTCATGGGCCGTTCAATCGTCTACATCAATACTATAGGCTGACATGGAGCTATGCAATGCGCAGATGGTTCTACGTAAATCGGACCTATAGCCGTACATATAGTGGTATCTCAACAGTGTTATTTCAAGACAGAAGAAACAGTAGAGCATACAGAACCTAAACGTAGACAATTGATTAAAACACAGCATAGACTCAATAGTAAACAGTCATGTTAAAACCATGGCTATAAAATAATCGTTCGACAATTAGCAATAAATGAGATAAATGAGAATTCATACTTAAACTCTTCTCAGAAGATTACATCTGTGTTTAAAGTACCTTAATTCTGATAAACCACTCGGATGTTTAGTTTTGGCTATAAGAACAAGATAAGGCATTGAGAACCACATTTGTTGAATTTACTGTTTTGGCAGAGGCTCAATCTCGCAGCTTTGTTTTCTTTGTGGTAACATGATCAGATTTGAATTATGTCACAGTCAAGGAAATCAACGCAGAAATAATCAACTGTCTAACTTGTCTATTTGAAGTAATATGCCGAGTTTGATCTCTCAACAGAAATTTAACCAATTAGATGAGTGAGCTGATCTCAAACTTTTTTATCAGCTTAGTGAGTGAGTAGAAAACTATTTTAATCATTCTGCAGGTTGGACAATTTAGTTCTAAGTGTTTTAACTTTTGTTCAAATTTCAACAGGGTTTGGATCGGATCTTTCCTAAGAAACAGATTTAACAAAACTCTCATTACTTGGATTATGAGAAACCAACATAACTTCTGGGCAACATATCACAACTATATGGTGTCAGATGACGAAAAATACTCAATAATCCTTTCACAAGGACATCAATGTTGTATAACATCACAGCTGGAGAAATTATCGGCACTCTTCCAGAAGGCCACGTGACAACTTCATTAAGATCGGTGTATAGACCATGGTGATCCGCTGCCAATTCAAAAACGGAATTATCGTGCTCTCTTACAATATTTGGATAGTGTAAGTCTTTCATCAATGGATACCAATATAAAAATTGTAAAACTCAAGCATTCATATAGGCGCGTACAAGAGATTCTGTTCAAGAAAAGCATTGAACTTCTATAACAACCTCAGTTTCAAGAAGGACGCACCTCCATCGCCTAAAAGGTTTTCTATAAAGAACTCACCGATTAGTTTAATGGTTTTTTATCTAGTCCCAATACATAAATGGCATCTCGGAGCTACAATTTGTTGGATATTACCCCTAACCATGAGAGCCACCTTTAACTACAAAAGTGAAACAAAAGTGAATTAAAGTAATTGAAAAATATAAAAACTACGGTTGCAGCTGTCATGTTTGTCATATGCTTCCCATAATTACAGCTAGTGGTCATATCATCCAATATTTACTTGCATATGATCAACATGAGACAGCTTACAAAGCCAGAAAGTTCAAAGCTCTATAGTTTTACGTTGGAACTAGTGTGACGCCCAGAAACAGAAAGTATGGTTTATTGTGCTGGTATGTAAAAAGTGGTTGTCAGCTTTGTTAATGAATGTTGTCTATAAAGTAATATTGATTAAAGCTTACAACTTAACAGTTACTAGGGCTTCTTAAGTAAAGCTCCAGTGAGACTGAAATTCAGTTATGGAATAAGTTCGCTTAAAGTCTAAATGGGAACGTTTGTACGGCATTTCGTAATCCAAATAGCATTCGTGAGAGTTCGAACACGCCAAAATGGATCAAATATTCATATATTAAACTATGTCACCGTGAAACACGTAGGTCTCCTGTACCAATTTCGTTCATACTCAGCAAAATTTTGTCAAAGATATAATTCTGATGGATCTCGACAGCAACAACAACTTTGGCTGTATATAGAATCATATTATTTATTTTTTCAATTGAAAACTGATTTTAATCTGGGCAATAGCAAATACAACTAAACAACAGAAGTATTTTAATTTGTACCAAAATGCAGAACCAACACAAAATGTATGCATCGTCCAAAATCGCACACAACGAACACACAACAAATAGGAAAAATTGAACAACGGACGAGTGTGCATGAAAAAAAAATTATCAATTTATTTTCAATTTACATTTTATTTATTTTGTATTTTTAGTAAAAATTTATAAACTATTGAAATTGGTCCATGGTGTGTACTGTGTACGTGAGTTGTCCTGAAATTTTCGATATCACACGAAACCGACGAATTGGAAAATGACCGTTAATACCAAGGTATAGGTAGTTCGAACAGAGTTATTTTTTCTCCAGCTTGTGCCGAACAATGCAAATAAATAGTGAGTACTCGTCGATACGGTTGTGTACAGAAATGGGAAAAAATCCGATTATGATTTATTTAAAGGAGTAAAAATCGATGAAGTCTCTGAAACATAAAAAATCTAAACAATCCTATATATAATTTTTTACGCCATTGCGTTTAAGCTGTTTGGTGCAAATTAAGAAGGTTCTATGGAAGCGTTGAGTCGTCGGTACAAGAGAGACATGCGGTAGATGATACAAGGTCATATGCGTATCAAAAATTAATGTTTAATGAAGCGTTGATTTGCTAGCAGTTTGACAGATAACATTAATTTCTGCAAAAGCTCTGAAATATTTTCAAAAAGATAGTTCGTTTTATCATTTTTCATCTTACCTGTTGATATTCGAACGATAGCTCTTGCTCGTATGCCTAAAAAAGTCATAAAAGTTGTACTTCATGCACTCGGGCATACTTGATCACACTCGCTGGACTAACTTGGGCAGATAACTGATTGAATACTCGTCAAATCATAAAAGTTTTCGATAGAATTCGTTCCTCACTATTGAATTCTCGTTTGGCTACCATTAGTCAAATTTCATATCGACCTTGCTCTAAACTATTACATTTTTCCAAGGAAGATAGAGCTTTTTATATTGCATTGAGTCGACATTCTGGAGGTCTTCGAATTTTAAAAAATCTTCTATAAAAATAAAGGGTAAAATTAGTCACCTGTCATACGCCTCGTTGGCAGAGAAATTAGCGTGCTTGCTCTGTGATTTACAGGGGCCGGTTACGATTTCCGGTGGTGACTAAAAATCATTTTTGGGTTTGAATATGGATTGAAACGAAGGCCCTTCGTGGTATAAAGTTCTGGAATAATTTCCGCCTTGTTTGATTATTTTAGCCGGTGGCCAGAATACTCATCCGAAAGCATTCAACATCCTGCTTATATTTAACGTTTACAAAAATTTAACGACTGTTTACTTGCATGCCGATATACAGCTTACTTCAGGCTGTAGTATTTAGGTAGTTTACAGCAATTCCAGAGCTTTTTGGTTTTTTAACCTGCTTCAATAGATTGGGTAATTCATTACTGGTGTACAGTGCTGAATAACACTAGACTCATTATGAAGTTCTTGGTGTTCAGATTTTTGAAGTATATTGATTGACTTAATCGCAAACCATAGGTTCCTCACTATACAAAAAGTCAATCGGGATTCAAACCACCACACATAACCCATTATTGGATTTCTACTGGAGATAAAGCAGACAATCAGAACCGGTGTGATAAAAACTTAATTCCAAACTCATTTTGTTTACGGGGAGTATGGTTTTGCTGTTGAAAAGACTTTAGTGAAATCATCTCCTTGGAGTTGATATAACTAAATCGGAGTTTTTCGTATACCCTCTTAGCGCACGTTGTTAAGTGGGTATCGGTATTTTAATTGCGGAACACCTCAAATTTTGTATCACTGGTTAGTTCAATTCAAAAAAACACTTTTTCTCTAACAATAGTAATTTATAATTATTTATTTGTAATTTATAATTTTAAGATTTCAATTTTAATTTTAATTTTTTTGATTTTTATCACCCAAAATTCTTGCGCGTAATGACGCTTCGAAATCTAACTACCGTGACAATATATTTTGTGTTATTTTTGCTCCAAAATACCGTTCGTTAATTTTTGGTATTTTATTATTTTGTATGTGTAGATATAAATATCTTTTGTAATTGAATTGTTTAGTATTGCCGATTGTGTACCACCAACTTCAATGTATCAGTGGTTGTACTATTGTAATTGAGATGTCACTTTCGTCATTGTTATTTTGTGGCGGTTGATTATTTAATTTTAAATAATCAGCCGCTACAGTACCCCCCACAGTATAGGAAATATACGATAAAAAAAAGTTAAGTTGTTCTGGCTGCTATCGCACACTTAGACCAATTTTGATCCGTTGTGATACCACTCTATACGGCTATAGGTCCGAGTCTTTTCGTAGAACCATCTGCGCATTGCATAGCTCCATGTCAGGCCTATAGTATTGACATGGAAGATGGGTCGGTCCAAGGATTCTAAACACGAAAGAGGATCCAGATATGTTCATTTTTCACCACCGATCGCACCGCCCAAACGATCGAAGGTGAAAAACCCATTTTGCATCCTGCCTCGATTCGGATTCGAACCCGGTACCTCCCGCTCCAACTGCCGCAGCTTATACCACTGCGCCACCTGGGCGGTAAATATACGATGAATATGCATAAATTTTGATTATGAAATGACTTACGCCATATAATTCTGCTTTTTAGTTATTAAAAGTAAGGATGTTCTACGATTGGTAAAATACGTCAATCTTATCCTATTTTCGTGTGTGTGCGTGCGAAATGTTTAATACCTAAAAATGAATCTACGGTTGCGAGTTTGTTTGTTACAAGACCGGTACACAATATTGCTTGAATGGCCAAAATATTTCTGGGTGCTATTTGCTAGCGCTCGAAATTTGAAATGCTGTAAGTAAGATTGAATTTACCGATTTAAAGTAGTTTTCCTATGTGAAGTGTCCATTTTGAAGTTGCTAGTTTGTTGTAACTACATGACATTCAGACCAGAAAATAAATTCTGAAGTCTAGGTCAATCTTCAAAAATTGTCTGGTTTATGCGTTTATATAATATTAAATCGAACTGTTTTGCTTGCTCTTGTTGCTGTTAATTGCTCAGCAGAACATAATATTCCATAAGCCGGCTTCAGTCGGTCAATAGAGACAGATTGATTTTTGCCTTTTATATTTAAAATAAACTGTTTACGAAGGCGTCGAATAACCTGATACGGGCCTTCATAAGGTGGTTGCAATCCTGCCCGCACTTTATCTACCCGTACGAAAACGTATTCGCATTTATCCAATGATTTGGGAACGAATATGTCATTTTGTTTTGTAAGTC
The DNA here is from genome assembly GCA_963932295.1 of Tipula lateralis. Taxonomy (NCBI): domain Eukaryota; kingdom Metazoa; phylum Arthropoda; class Insecta; order Diptera; family Tipulidae; genus Tipula; species Tipula lateralis. Next base: position 165,497,105 of record OZ010737.1, read on the forward strand.
GAGTAGCTGTGGGGATGATGTTTTGCATTGCGGTGCGTAACCTGTCTACAACTGTGTCTTGCGTTGACAACAGTGGAAGAGGATTATCAACAAAGAACTCGCCAGGTAGTTTAAGGGATTGTCCGTAAGCAAGTTCGGCTGGTGAGCACTTTAGATCCTCCTTTACCGTGGCTCATATTCCGAGTAAAATAATCGGAATTTCCGAGCTCCATTGAGTAGTATTGCATCTGGCAATTAGTGCAGCTTTAAGTTGCCTGTGCAAGCGTTCAACCATTCCATTTGCTTGTGGGTGATACGACGTTGTCCGTATGCGGTTTGAGCCTAAGAGTCTAGTTAACTCTGCGAAAAGCTTTGACTCGAATTGTGTTCCTTGATCTGTTGTAATCTGTGCTGGAACACCGAATCGCGATATATAGTTTGCGACAAAACGTCTTTGCGATGGTTGCTGTTGACATATCAGTCATACAGTATGCTTCTGGCCAGCGTGTTAATCTATCGACGCACGTTAGTAAATATGAATATCCATTGGATTGTGGTAGCGGTCCCACAATATCCAAATGGATGTGCTCGAATCTTCCTGCTGGAATATCGAAATGTGCATAAGGTGATTTTGTATGATGCTGTACTTTTGCTCGTTGGCAGGATAAACACGATACAGTCCATTGAGAAACATCTTTGTTTATGCTCGGCCAAAAATAGCGGTCACTGATTAATTTACGGGTAGCGTGAACTCCAGGATGAGAAAGGTTGTGTAATGCGTGGAATATTGTAGGTCTTAGTGTCTTTGCAATGTATGGGCGATTCGTACCCGTTGACGTTTTGCAGTAAATCTCTAAGCCAGGTAATGGTTTGACAAGCTCTAGTTTCCATGTAGAACTAGTGTGACGTCCAGAACCAGAAAGTAAATTCTGAAATTCTAAGTCAGCTTTTTGGGTTGATATAATGTTATTGTAGTCGAAATTTGCCTCGACTGTTGTTGTTTCGATGTCCGTGGTGCGAGATAAAGTATCTGCCACCACGTTTTCCTTTCCTTGCACATGCTGGATGTCCGTCGTAAATTGACTGATGAAATCCAAGTGTCGCGATTGTCTTGGGTTTCTTTCAGTTTTAGAATTTATTGCTCTTGTGAGAGGTTTGTGATCTGTGTAAACATTAAATTCCCGGCCCTCGACAAAGTATCTAAAGTGTTTTATTCCTAGATAAATTGCGAGTAATTCTTTGTCGAATGCTGAATACTTTTTTTCAGAATCTGTAAGTTTTCTCGAAAAGAAACTCAGTGGTTCCCAACATTTGTTATTATACTGCTGCAATACTGCACCAACGGCAGTATTCGAGGCATCTGTCGTTACGCTGAATTTGGCGTTGTTCAGCGGGTGAGTAAATAACGTGATGTTAACCAATTCAATTTTTAATCGCTTAAATGCTTCTTGAAAATCATCGGGCCAAGAGAAATTTTTAGGCGTTTTGGGCTTTCTGAGTAGAACTGCCAAGTGGGAATGAATTGGGGCGAGTGTTTGAGCTAGTTTGGGTATAAATCGGTGATAGTAATTTATCATGCCGATGAATTGCTGAATGCGCTTGATGGATGTTGGAGCTGGTAGATTCGTAATGGCATTAATTCTCTCTTGTGAGGGCAGAATGCCATTAGAAGTGATCTTGTGACTAAGGAAATCAAGAATACTTGCTCCGAATACACATTTTGAAGTCTTAATGTGCACGCCAAACTCAGATAATTTTTGGAATAATTGCTCCAAATGTAGTTTGTGCTCTTCCTCATTCTGCGAAGCCACAAGAATGTCATCAATGTATACGAAAACGAAGTCAAGACCTCGAATTACTTCGTTCAGAAAGCGCTGAAAAGTTTGAGCTGCATTACGCAAACCAAATGGCTTTCGCGTGAATTCAAATAGGCCAAATGGGGTTGTAATTGCTGTTTTGTAAATATCTTCAGGCGCTACGGGAATTAAATGATAGGCTTTGACTTGATCGACCTTGGAAAATATTTTGCAACCATGTAAGTGCATGGAAAAATTCTGTATGTGAGGAATTGGATAACGGTCAGGGACTGTAACTGCGTTAAGTCGCCGATAATCCCCACAAGGTCGCCGCAGTCTAGATCTTTCTTTCTCACCATGTGTAATGGACATGAGACAGATGATGCAGATGGTCTGCAAATGCCTAATTCCACCATATGCTGGAATTCTGTAAATGCTGCTTTATGCCGTATCGGGTCTAATCTATGTGGTCTGGACATAGGCAAATGTCCCGAAGTAACTATATGATGAACCACGTTATGACGAACTGGTAAATTGTAATTTGGTTCCGCTGTGAGTAATGGATACTTCTTTAGCAGCGTGCCATAGCCGTTGTCGATTTGAAATTGGATCGGTGTTTGTGTGTCCACTGAGACCATTGAGGCATTGATTGACAGCTGGGTAGCTGAATCAACCAGCCGTTTCCGTTTTAAATTGACTAATAGACCAAATTTTTCCAGAAAGTCGGGTCCAATGATCGGACGGTTTACTGATGCTACCGAAAGGTCGGCTCCCGTGTCGATAAGGAAACTCAGGTTATTTGATCTGTCATATAAATGAAGACGACAAGATTTTCGTTGTTCGAGAAACTTTGCCGTCTCGACCGTCCGGCTTATTAGTTTTTTGGGTCAACTTCCATAAGTGGAGTAGTTGACTGTCGGAATTTGCAGGGTTTGGTACATTTATGGGCTCGTGCGCCAAATCTATGATGGTAGAAACATATGCCGTTCCAGTGAGTCTGTCGCTGTGTGTTAGAAGATGCGGAGGGTGAACGAGTGATGGAACCGCCTCGTTGATGTCTACCGCGGCTTCGTGAACGAGAGCGATGCTAATTTAGAAGTTGATTCAGTTTGTTTTCAACTCTCGCAAGACGTTGTGTGACACTATTATCTTGTTGACCATATTGTGAATTAGCGTAATTGTATTGCTTTTGTGGTTGTTGTTGGCTTATGGTATGAGGCTTCGCTTTTAATGGTGTGTCATGCCGGATTTCACCCATATGTTGTTGTTCGGGAGTCAAGTGTTCGAACATTCGATCTGCCATCTTGTGTAAATCGTCTAATGTTGTTGTTGTTAGTTGTCCAACGAGAGCCATAGTTATCATAAGAGGATAAGAGATTAAAAAAACACAAAGATAGAGGTATTGGTCTTTCGAAAAGTTCCATGAGGGCTTTTCTGCTTAAAGAATTAATACTTCATTCACTTCCACCCATTTGCTTCAAATATGTGACAGTCCAGTTAAATATACAATTCAAGTTATACCGAATCTATTCGTTTGATTCGGTCTGACCCGGGAGATTATTGAGCATAGAACCCTTCCATTACCACTGGACTCATTCGTGATCTAGAATGGATTTGTTCTTTAGGACAGATCTATACTTTTATGGAGCTACATTGTTATTCGGAGCTTCTTAACGAGTGAGCTTTGATGAGATGTTTTAGTAATTCTTTTGTCATCCCTCATGTTTTGAGTTGTGGGTTATAATGGTTCTATAATACTATATAAATTCTGGTAATCACAAAGGCGGTTTAAATTTGTTGGAACGCATTTCAGTATAGGTAGTAAACCGACAGTAAAAAACGTAACTGTGATATGAAGAGCTTTAATCCATTTTTTATGAATAAATGCGAACACTAAATAAGGGTTCTTGTGAAATTTAACAATGTCAGTGCAGAAGCTGCGTTTTTTGACTTTTTAATATTTTACTACATGAAAAAAGGAGAGGCACCACTAATTGCCACCAACAAAAAATTCTAGACCAGACTTCGCATTTGTGAATTTTGCCTAACTTTCAGTACCTTTGAGCATTTGTGAAAATTCCCTGCCATCCTTCTTATAGTGGTGGTGAATTCTGATTTGGACAGTTATGTCTAGAACTACCGGCCACCAAACTTTTATTGACCAGTGCAACAATTTTTAGTTATAAACCAACCAACTTATGTTGTTACAGTATATTTGTAGTGTGACTTCTTTATAATCTAAACATTTTTAGGAGTAAGTGATAGAGTACGAGTGCGAGGTACAACAACAAATGAATGGTTGTGGCAAGCTCTCCTTACCATTCTCTACTAGTCAGGTCAACAGGTGTGAGGGATTCACATATTCAACTAAATCAAAGGGTTATGTAGAAACATATATTACATAGAAGCAGGAGAAAAACAAATAAATGCTAGCTATTTTCTAACAAGGAGAAGAACGCTGCCACTCTTGATAGAATGGAGGAAAATAAATCCTCAATTAGGTAAAAGATGTAAAGTTAAGCTTTTTGCAAAGTTTGCAGTAAATTATCTCAATTGTGACATAACGACGTGTAGTCCGAAGTTTAGTGATCATAAGTTAGTCTGGTGTTTGCTACGTTACATGGACTAAGAAAAGAAGGTTCCACTGAGCCTCCTAGTGGAGGTTTTTTCAAAATTTTGGAGCAAATGATCTTAATTGTGCCCTAATTGCGCTTATCCTGGAGTTGATTGGTAATACGTTTTTTGTCACGATACAAGGAGCTTGACTAAAGGGTTCTCCTCAACTACCTAATTTGTCGGGATTTGTTCGTGTTCCACTGAGCCATCTTGTGAAGCTTTTTACAAAAAATGGCAATAAATGATCTTAACTGAGCCATAACAGCACTTAACCTGGAGGTAAGTGCCAATAAAATTTGCTTTGTCGTAAGACATGAATCGTGACTAGAGTGTTCTACTGAGCAACCTAGTGGAGCTTTTTTCAAAGTTTGCTGCAAGTGATCTTCATTGAGACATAACTGCAGACAATAAACTATAGAGACAATAAACTCTGTTTAAACAACCAAGAATGACCATGACTAGTTGGTTCTATCTAGTGGAGCTTTTTGCAAAGTTTGCAGAAAATGATCTTAAAAGTAGTATAACTACGCCTGTACTTATTTATGTCATAATTCTGCGTAGCCTGGATGTAAGTGACATTCAAATCGGTGTGCTAGGATTTGTCGGGATTAATGGACCGTAACTAGACAGTTCCACTGAGCCATCTGGAGAAGCTTTTAAGAAAAGATTGCAATTAACGATCTTAATTGAGACATAAGAGCGCTTAGTCTGGAGGTAAGTGCCAATAAAATTTGTGTTTTCATAATACATGGATCCTGACTAGGGCGTTGTACTGAGCAACCTAGTGGAGCTTTTTGCACCTAGTGGTGCTTTATAGCATAGTTTGCAGTAAATGATCTTTCAGGAATCCCACATAAAAACGATGATGTGTAAAGCGATTGTTCGTTGGGTTGACGATGTACAATGTACCCAAATACGTATGTTAATGGTTCATAAGGCCTCAGTTGAGACGCGGTTTGGGAAGTTTAAGCCACTAGTTGGATCATAATAAGAATCATATTGAATTTTGCTTTGATGTTATGAGTTTTCCGAAAATTTAGATCAGTAACTATGTTGAACTTGAACCAAACTATGGATTATTTTATCCGTACATAGTATATTCCATTGATACAGTCAACATATAATAAAATAATATATACAGGTATGTAATAATAAGTAAGTCTGGTTTTTGTCAGTTTACATGGACCGTGACTAGGAGGTTCGCCTGAATCACCTAGTGGAGCTTTTTTGTAAATTTTGCAGCAAATAATCTTAATTGGTAATAAAATATATTTTTGTCACGATACAAGGAGCTTCACTAAAGGGTTCCACTTTACTTCCTAATTGGTCGGGATTTACGGGCCGTAATTAGACGATTTCACTGAACCATCTGGTGAAGCTTTTTAGAAAAATATACAGCAAAGGATCTTAATTGAGACAAAACAACGCTTAGCCCGGAGGTAAGTGCCAATAAAATTTGTTTTGTCAGAAGACGTGACTAAGACGTTCTACTGACTAAACTAGTGGAGCTTTCTGCAAAGTTTGTGAAAAATGATATTAATAATGGATTAACTACGCCTGTACTTAATTATCTTGAGAAGCTTTTTAGAAAAGTTTACAGCATACGATCTTAATTGAGACAAAAGAGTGGTCAGCCTGGAGGTAAATGCCAATAAAATTTGTTTTGTCAGAAGACGTTCTTCTGTGCAACCTAGTGGAGCTTTTTGCAAAGTTTGTGACAAATGATCTAAATAGTGCCTTAACTATGCCTGTACTTAATTATGTTATAATTGTGCTAAGCCTGGATGTAAGTGACATTAAAATATTTTTTTCGGTTCCATTGAACCATCTTGAGAAGCTTTCTAGAAAAGTTTTCAGTAAACGATCATAATTGAGACATAAGAGCTCTTAGCCTGGAGGTCAGTGCCAATAAAATTGGTTATGTCAGAAGACATTGATTGTGACAAGGGCGTTCTTCTGAGCAACCTAGTGGAGCTTTTTGCAAAGTTTGTGATAAATGATCTAAATAGTGGATTAACTATGCCTGTACTTAATTATGTTATTATTGTGCTTAGCCTGGATGTAAGTGATATTTAAATCGGATTTTGTCGGGGTTTTTGGACTGTAACTAGACTGTTCAACTGAACCATCTTGAGGAGCTTTTAGAAAAGTTTGCAGTAAACGATCGTAATTGAGAGATAAGGGCTCTTAGCCTGGAGGTTAGTGCCAATAAAATTTGTTATGTCAGAAGACATTGATTGTGACTAGAGCGTTCTATGGAGCAACCTAGTGGAGCTTTTTTGAAAAGTTTGCGACAAATGATCTTAATAGTGGCATAGCTACGTCAAACCTAGATGTAAGTGACAATAACATCTGTTTTTTTCTGAGTGCATGGACTGTGACCTAGAGAATTCCACTGAATAACCTAGTGGAGCTTAATATCATAGTTCCAGCTAATGATTTTTTTTAGAAATTTTGAAATAAGAGGACGACATACAAATCGATTGTTCGTTGGGTTGACGATGAACATTGTACCCCAATACATATTAATAGTTCATTAGGTCTCAGTTGAAACGAGGTTTGGGCAGTTAAAGCCACTGGTTGGATCATAATAAGATGTAACCACGTATTTCTACCAAAATTATTGGTTTTCTTCTAGGTGTTATGAGTTTTTCTAAAATTTGGGTCAGTAACTATGTATGTTGAACCAAACTATAGATTATTTTATCAATATACAGTATATTTCATTGAAACAGCCAAAATATTATAAAATAATTAACAATTTAATTATTTTTAAACCTACAAAAAAAACAAAACGAATTGCATCGGTATTCAATTATAAAATAATTAAATGGATTTAAATTTATAATTAGTGAATTGAAAAAATTAATTAATACCGTATTGTATAATGGAATATCAATGTTATAATTTATTTGGCTTATATAGGTTTTCATTTAATTAATACAATAAATCCTAAAATTCCGAAGGAACCCGCACAACTATTGATCCAAAGTAAACCACGTCCCAGTCTCCCACAACGTTATTACCTGCGAATAATATTTTCTATGCCATCTGGATTTTAAATGAGTGGCTGTTAAACATATAATGTGTCACATAAAATCTAATCAATTGAAAAACTGTTAAATATTCAGTATAGTTGGTGGTACAGCATACATATACATTATGCGCGCGAGAAACCACATAAAATCATAAATATTTTCAATTACATAGTCGTATAGATTTTGTGCCAAAAACTAACAGCATCGTCAGCAAAAATCAGTATAATTTTCTTCCTATACATGTAATAAAATGATGATACCATTAAATATGTGTATACATCCATATAGTCGACAACTATTATAGCACATAGAACAATTTATGAGTTTATATCAAAATTTACCATCATAATCGGGCAAATTAAAATGTAAGTTTTTTTTGTGTTCGACTGATAATAATCTCTAAATTGATCTTAATGAAAATTTAATGACGAAAATTTTGGGAAAAATTATTATTAAATTATGAGCCCCAAAAAAAAAAACGTTCATGCATGAACGTAAATAATTTTCTTTATACTCCATTACAGGTATACTATATACCATCTACTCGCAAATAGGAAAGACTATATATAAAAGACTGTTACCTAGGTTTAATTGATAAAGTTTTAATTAAATTTTGTTTCCGTAAATATCTATATACAGATAACGTATAAATCATAATTATCTGTGTACCTAACAATTATTGTGTTTAAATAGACGATTATCTCTTTCTTATCCATGGGTTATAAAGAGGAAGTTGAAATTAAGGCAATTTTGATTGTTAATTGCAAAGTTTGTGGCAAATGATCTTAACTGCGCTTAGCCTGGGAGTTGGGGACAGTAATCTTTTTTTTCTCAGGATACATGGACCGTGACTAGAAGGTTCCACTGAACAACCTAGTGAAGCTTTTTTGGAAAGCTTGCAGCAAATGATTGGCAATTGTTGGCATTGTAACATAACTGTGTTGAGCCTGATGATATTGATCATTTTTTGCCTGAATACAAAGACCGTGACTAGGAGATTCTACTAAATAACTTATTAGAGCTTTTTGCAAAGTTTGCGGCAAATGATCTCAATTGTGGTTTAATCGACTTGGAGTTAAGTGGCAATAAAATCTGTTCTTTGTCAGGAGACGTGGACCGTGACTAAATCGTTTTGAACAAAAACCTAGAGGAGCTTTTTGAATAGTTTAAGAATAGCTTAATAATCTTAAATGTGTCAAAATAGCGCTTAACCTGAATGTTAGTGATGAAAAATACAGTCTTTTTATCAGGATACAAGGGCTGACTAGAGGGTTTCACTAAATAACCCAGTAGAGCTTTTTACGAAGTTTGGAAAAAATAATCTTACTTGTGGCATAGCTGCGTTTATAGCCTGTAGATTAGAGAAAATTAAATCTGTTTTTGTCAGGATACATGGACGTGACTAAATGGTTCCTATGAACAACTCAGTGAAGCTTCTTGGCAAAGTTAGCAGCAAATGATCTTAATTGCGCCTGAACTGAGCTTCGCCTGGAGTATATTGGTAATAAAATATGATTGTTTGAAAGAATAGATGGACCGTGGCTAAAGGGTTCTACTAAATATCCTATTGGAGCTTTTTTTAAGTTTACAGCGAAATATCTTGACTGCGCTCCGATTGAAAATAAGTCACAATAAAATCTGGTTTTTGATAGGATATAATTCTTTGACTAATAAGTTCCACTGACCAACCTAGTGGAGCTTTTTTGAAAAGTTTGCTGCAAATTCTTTTGGTTATGTCATAACTTCGCTTATCCTGGAGATTAGAAACAACGATGTGCAGAGAGGGTTTCACTTAATAACCTAGTGAAGCTTTTTGTAAATTTTGCAGCAAATAATCTTAACTGCGCTTAGCCTGGGAAATACTGCGGGTACTGTCATCTCTTTTTTGTCAGGATATATTGACCGTGACTATAGGATTCCACTGAACTATCTAGTAAAGCTTTTTTGATAATTAGGCAGCAAATGATCTGAATTATTGACATTGTGACTTAACTGCGTTGAGCATGGAGATAGTGACCATAAAACATTTGTTTTTTTGCCTGAATACAAAAACCGTGACTAGGAGATTCTACTGAATAACCTATTGGAGCATTTTGCATAGTTGCGGCTAATGATCTAAATTGTGACATAATTGCGGTTTGTTTAGAGTTAAGTGGAGTTTAGTGGTAATAAACTCGGTTTTTTGTGAGGAGACATGAACCGTTACTAAATGGTTTTAATCAACTAACAAGTGGAGCTTCTTGAATAGTTTAGGAATAGCCAAACAACCTGGCATAATAGCGCTTAACTTAAATGCTAGTGACAAAAAAGTCAATCTTTTCCTTGTCAGGGCTGATACAAGGGATGACTAGAGGGTACCACTGAACCATCTAATGAAGCTTTTTTGGAAAGCTTGCAGCAAATGATCTTAATTGTTGGCATTGTGACATAACTGTGTTGAGCCTGATGATATTGACCTTAAAATCATTTTTTGCCTGAATACAAAGACCGTGACTAGGAGATTCTACTAAATAACTTATTGGAGCTTTTTGCAAAGTTTGCAGCAAATGATCTAAATTGTGACATAACTGACTTGGAGTTTAGTCGCAATAAAACCTCAGAAGATGGGGTCTGCAACTTAATCGTTTTAATACACAACCTAGTAGAGCTTTTTGAGAGTGGAGCTTTGAATAGTTTAAGAATAGCCAAATAATCTTAAATGTAGCATAACAGCGCTTAACCTGATTGTAAGTGACGATAAAGTCAGTCTTTTTGTTAGGATATAAGGGCTGACTAGAGGGTTCCACTGAGTAACCTAGTGGAGCTTTTTTACGAAGTTTGAAACAAATATTCTTACTTGTGGCATAACTGCCCTTAGCCTGTAGATTAGAAAAATAAATCTGTTTTTGGTCAGGTTACATGAGCGAGACTAAAGGGTTCCTATGAACAACTCAGTGAAGTTTCTTGGCAAAGTGTTCAGCAAATGAATTGTGCTTTAACTGAGCTTCGCCTAGAGTATATAAGCAATAAAATATGATTTTTGAACGAATCGATTGACCGTGGCTAAAGGGTTATATATAAAATATCTAAAATATCCTATTGGAGTTTTTTTTAAAAGTTTGCAGCAAATCTTAGTTATTTCATAACTGCGCTTATCCTGGAGATTAGACTCAATGATCGTGTCGAGAAGGTTTCACTTTATAACCTAGTGAAGCTTTTTATAAATTTTGAACCAAACCTATATTGTGGCCTAACTGCGAGGTGCCTGAAGTTTAATTACAATAAAGCCTAGTTTTATTCAGGATACAAGGAGAGAGTTCCACTGAACAACCTTGTGGAGCTTTTATGAAAATTTTGCAGCAAATGATTTTAACTGCTTCAACCATGAAGATTAGTACCTGTTGTTTTAAGAATACATTGACCATGACTTAGGAGTTCTACTGAGCAACCTAATGAAGCTTTTTTGTATATTTTTAAATAAATGATTTTATTTGTTGGTATTGTGGAAAACTGCGTTGAGCCTGGAAATAATGACCATAAAATTTGTTTTTTCTTGGTTACATCGACCATGACTTAGAGGGTTTTATGGTTCATGTAAAATCTTCGATTGGTGATCGAAACTTTGCAAAATATCGCTTTTTGGGCTGTAACCGGAGCCATGTCTTCAACTCCGCTTGTGGCTCTGGAGTTCATTCTCTCCTTACTTCAGTTACAATCCATATCTCGGCACCACTTTAGGTCATAGATCAATTTTTAATGAATATAAAACGAGCTTGGCCCATAATCGACATGGTGTTTGATTGACTTCTTCCTGTTTTTAAATTCCACAGATCATTTGAGGTAGTTAATCCATGTGGTTCTCAGCAGATTTGCTCAAACAGATATACAACAAATGATCTTAATTGTTGGCATTGTGACATTACTATGTTGAGCGTGGAGATAGTGACCTTAAAATCATTTTTTGCCTGAATTCAAAGACCGTGACTAGGAGATTCTACTGAATAACCTATTGGAGCTTTTTGCAAAGTTTGCGGCAAATGTTCTTAATTGTGACATAACTGCGGTTTATTTAGAGTTAAGTGGTAATAATCTCTGTTTTTTGTCAGGAGACATGAACCGTGACTAAATGGTTTTAACCAACAAACTAGTGGAGCTTTTTGAATAGTTTAGGAATAGCCAAACAATCTTAAATGTGGCATAATAGCGCTTAACTTAAATGTTAGTGACAATAAAGCTGTCGGGGCTGATACAAGGGATGACTAGAGGGTTCCACTGAATTACCTAGAGGATCTTTTTTACGAAATTTGGAACAAATAACCTTACTTGTCGCATATCTGCATTTAGCCTGTTGTTTAGACAAAATCAAATCTGTTTTTTGTCTGGATACATGGACCGTGAATAAAGGGTTCTACTGAACATCTTTTTGCAGGATTTTTATTAAACGTTTACATCAAATGATCTTGACTGCGCTTAGCTTGGAAGTAAGAGACAGTAAAATCAGCTTTTTGAGAGGATTTAAGTTCTATGACCAACCTAGTGGAACATTTTTGAAAAGTTTGCAGCAAATGTTATTAGTTAAGTCATAACTGCACTTATCTTGGAGATAACGAACAGTGGACACAACGATCGTGCCGAGAGAGTTTCACTTGATAACCTTGTGAAGTCATTTTAAATTTTGCAGCAAATGATCTTAATTCCCAACTGCGTGGTGACTGGAGTTTAATTACAATAAAGTCTAGTTTTTGTCAGGATACAAGAAAAGAGTTCCACTGAACAACCTATAGTGGAGCTTTTTTGAAAAGTTTGCACCAAATGATCTTAACTGCTTTAACCATGGAAATCAGTAACAGTATAGCCGGTTTTTGCAGGATACATTGACCTTGACAAAGAGGTTCTACTGAGCAACTACTGTGGAGCTTTTTTGTAAAGTTTGGAGCAAATGATCTTAATATGGCAACAATCTAGTGGAGCTTTTTGAATAGTTTGCAGCCAAATAATCTTGAATGTGGCATAAAGGCGCTTAACCCGAATGTTCAAGACATTGAAAGCAGTCTTCTTGTCAAGATACAAGGGCTGACTAAAAGGTTTCATTGAATGACTCAGTGAAGTGTTTTTGCACAGTTTGCATCAAATGATCTTAATTATGGCATTACTAAGCTTTACCTGGTGTCTATATTAGCAATAAAATATGATTTTTTGAAAAAATACATGGACAGTGACTAAATAAGTCCACTGAACAACCTATTGGAGCTGTTTTTGAAAAGTTAACAGCATCTGATTTTAAATACGCTAAGCATGAAATTCAGTGACAATAAATCTGTTTTTGACAGGATATATGGACCATGACTAAAAGCTTACACTGGACAACGGTTTTTTGCAAAATTAAGATCAAATGATCTTTATAATATTACAAATGCGCTAAGTTTGGAAATTAGAGACAATAAAATCTGATTTTGACAGAATACAAGCACCGTGACTAGAGGGTTTCGATGAATAAACTGGAGTTTTTATTTTTTGTCAGAGGAGAAGGACCTTGACTAAAAGGTTTTAATGAACAAGCTAGTAGAGCTTTTTTACAAAGTTTGCAGCAAAGACTTATTTGTGACATAACCTCGCATACCCTGAAGGTTAGTAATAATAAAGTCAATACAAGGACAGTGACTAGAAGGTTCCATTCAACAATCATGTGGAGCTTTTTGTAAGGTTTGCAGCAAATGTACTTAATAATGCCATAATTTCGCTTATTCTGGCTGTTGGTCACAATAAAATATATTTTTTGTCAGAAGTACTTTGACTAGAGGGTTTCAATGAAGAAGCTAGTAGAGCTTTTTGCAAAGATTGCAGCAAAAGAACTTAATTGTGGCATAACCTCGCATAGCCTGAAGGTTAGTAATATTAAAGTCTAGCTTTTGTCAGAATACCAAGACCGTGATTAGAGGGTTTCGTTCAACAATATTGTGGAGCTTTTTTGTAAAGTTTGCAGTAAATGAACTTAATTATACCATAATTACCCTGGATGCAAGTAACATTAAAAATGATTTTGTGATGATACAAAGACCATGACTAGAGGATTCTACTGAACAACCTATTGGAGCTTTTTTGCTTGTAGTAAATGATTTTATCTGTGGAATAAATGCTTTAAGCCTGTAGATTAGTGGAAATAAAACTTGTTTTTGCCAGTTTACATGGGCTGAGCCTAGATGTTCTACTGTGCAACATAGCGGAGCTTTTTCGCAAATGTTGCAGATAATAACCTTAATTATTGGAATTATGACATTGCGCTGAGTCAGGAGATAGTGACTATAAAATTTATTTGTTGTCTGATACATGGAGCGTAACTTAATGTCTTCCACTGAATAATCTAGTGGAGCTTTTTGGCCAAATTGGCAGCAAAAGATCTTAAACATAAAAGTGTCCAGCAAATCGTTTTAACTATGTCACAACCGCACTTCGCCTGGAGATTAGTAAAAGTAAAATCTGTTTTTTGTTAGGATACCGTGACTGGAGGATTCCATTGAACAACCTAGTAGATTTTGCAAATTATACAAATATTTCTTACTGCGCCTAGTGCATCTAGTCGTACGTCCTCGATTTACTGCCGGTGTAAGGTAGAACGTTGAACGGATACTGTAGCCAAACGAATATCAAAAATATACCTAGATATTAGGCTAGGAGGCCCATACCAAAATAATACTTTGTCCAATATTATTTAATGAATCCAAAAAAGTTTGTTAACAATGAAAATCACAAATGGTATTGAACAATTTCAAATCTGAAACGTTACAATCCAATTGGAATTTTAAGTAGTAAGCATAAAGTAACTACTATTATATAGTTTTATATTTTTTGGGAATAATACAAAAATATGTTATATGCGAGTATGTTTTGTACATACATAGCAAAATTTATATTATATAATTCCTTTTTTCATGTTTTGATGTTCAATACATGTGTTTCCAATATATTTTCCCAGAGAGTTTTTAATATTTTTCTGGTTTCGGTACCAAAACAATTTTTTTTTTATTTGGTTTTTCACAAAAATTTCAATAACACTATATTTTTTCTATACATCCCCCTAACCCAACTATACATATATGGTTCGTGTGTATTTTTTAATTTCGTTTGTGGTTGCTGGTATCATTATACGTTATATAGTTTATTGTAAAACCAAGTACAACAGAACAATAATATTATATAATTCATATGTAGGAGATTTTTATTTTTATATATCACCATGTGTTCTTGTTATCAGGTTGCGGTTTTGTAAATAAACCACGAATTGTCATAAACCACATTACAAAATCTGTATATTACATATATTTTCTCTCGGATAATATTAGAAAAATCCAATTAATGGAATTATTATAATTTCTGTAATTTATATCTGCGGTGAGATTCACGGAACAGTATGGCGTTGCTGTAACTGTTACAAGTATTGAGAAGAATATAGGAATCCAAACTATATAAAAACCGTACAGTTTCCACTAAAGCAAGATATACCATTATCATTATTTTGTATAAAACTTGGTTACCTTACAATTCAACTACGGTATTCCAATCTTATCGTAGATAAGGCATCTTAATCTGATTGCTTAACAGACAACCTATACAAATCAAACCATAAACTGCCAAAATAACACCAAACCTGCCCTTAAAAGTCTGTAAATGAGATTAAGGATTGGCAGATGTAATTCAAAGTTTTATTCTTATACTAGAACCATCGTGAGCTTTTGATGGAGCGCTGAATATCCTCAACGTCTCTCCAACTAATGATCCGTCGGATCATTTTGGAGAGATGCTTTCAGATAAATTATCCTGCTTCAAGCGAGACTATATATCAGATGCAACGCAAGTGTATCAACTCTCACTCGGAATTTTGATGTTCGATCTGGTTGGAAGGATAAATCATAATGTACGCTGATGAGCAAGTTCGTTTATCTTTTAATTTTTCGAGACACTGAATTTTTTCTTGCACCAACAACAACTTGATTTTGCACAGCTCTGCAGATCTCGTTACAAGTATTGAGAAAAATATAAGACTCCAAATTATATAACAAATCTCACAGTCTCCACTAAAGCAAGATGTACCAATATCAAAAAACTTGGTACTCTTTCAATTCATCAAAATAATACCGATCCTCTACTTAAGTACCTGCACTTGAGATTAGGGATTGGTAGATGAAATTCAAAGTTTTAAAATAAAATTAATGCTAACAGTGAAGAATCCTCACCCTTGTATGCACATCACATAAGTTAGGTTAGGTTAGGTTGCGGTGGCTGGCCTTAATTACCGGCATAGACATATTTTAGTCCGTAGCCATACCACATAATTCTATGTTTCTCCTACTTATAACCGTCAAATAATTTAGGAAAGGTGCTCCAGACATTATATCCTGCTTCGAATGACACTAGCTCAAATGTAACCCAAGTGAACCTGGTGAACAACTCCTTGGTTTGACATACAATTTGGTTGGTAGGAGATAACATGATGTGCCTTGACGAGCAAGTATATTTATAACTTTTCTCTATCCGAGATAATCAATTTCCCTGGTATCCACTACAAGTAGATGTTAAACAGATCTGCAATCTCGTTCATATAAATAGAGGAAAATTCTCATCCAGTTAATATCTTCCGTCTAAGAGATGGAAAGAGAGTTCTACTTAAGGGGTCACACCCGACCCTTTAATTGATTTTTTGAAACACACGTGAAACATTTCTGAAATTTATGGTTCATAAATGCTTCTCTAAACTAGTTTTATTTGCAGGTTTTTTGGTTAGAAACTACTTGCTAAAGGATTTTCACAGGTAAATGTCTTTGTGCATTATGGCTGTGCTCGTTTTTAAACTCTTATTTTAAAAACTGTTACTTTAAAACAATGCTCCGCCAGGTTGATTAACAGGTGATTAATAACCAGGTTGTGAGGCAGGCAGAACGAAAGAACTGCTACTTGCGGTGTTCCTCTACTCACCTATATATGTGGCGGAAGAATCACAAGTTATCACTACTTTGTTTATGTGGCGTTCACAAATACGACGAATAGTCACGCCACAATAGTGAAGTATTAACAAAATAATCGAAAAAAGATTTCGATTCAAAATTCTGTAATTCGCTAGAACAGTTGCAACATAGCCTCACAACATATATAGAAACGAAATGCAACATTCATCAAGTCCGGTCGCATATGCCTGATGAGGTGGATTAGATCTTTTCGATCACACAACGAGTCAACGACGTCAGTAGATCGAAACCGGTCTAGCGAACGAAGATTACAGATTTACATACAAAGATGCCAAACATTTCATAAGACCACAAACGTCTTCATGGGCTGGTTGTTGATTCAGCGCCCTAGCTGTCAATCAATGCCACTCTGAGGAGTTCAAGTTCAACTCCCACCATTCATCACTAGCTGTCACGGTTATAGCACCCAGTATCATTATCACTATTCTACAAGATACACTCGAGAGCAATTCCACTCTAGTAATAATATCAGTGTTCAACGTTTGTGTTAGAAGGCAAACATACGAAGTACAAGTCAACAAATACAAAGCTGATCTATCCAAATTATACGTGGCCAAGCGTCGCCGGATGTAGCTTATTGGTTAAGAGAGTTTCTCATCACGCCGCGGTCCCGAGTTCGATTCCCGCCGTTGACCCAAAATTAATATGCAACCGGATGACATAAATACGCGTTTGTGTGTAAAAACATTCGTTGGGCTGACCACCTACAATGTGCACCAATCGTTAAAATAGGTTCGTAAGGTCTCAATTGAGACGCGGTAAGAGCTGTTTACGGCCATAGATTATTATTTTTATACGTGGCCAAGCAGACATATTAAGGATTGGAGTTAACGAGGTAATATTCACTTTGTATTCAATTAATACCAAATTCACAATAAATTTGGAAAAACAAGAGTCAATTATTAAAGGACTTTTTAAATTTGCGACTTATATCAACGCAAAGGGGAAAGATGCCACCTTAGAAGAGCTTAACGTTCGATTATCTAAAACCTTAGAAATTTACAAGCAGTTCGTTGATGTTGAAGACCAAATATTTGTGTTTGATGACAATGTGGTTTCGGAAATGGATACCATCGATGAAATGTATTTCCCACTGGTATCAACAATCCAAAGTTTAATAAGGAATCTCACGACATTGCCAGGCACGCAAAAGGAAACTGATGATTCAGTCAATATATCAGCCAACACGAGCCAACAATTTTGATCCGATTTTAAGTTACCACGGTTAAATCTCCCTATCTTAATGGTAATGTGAAGCAGTGGCAGTCGTTCTACACGATACATGATAACATTAGTTTATCTCCAGCCCAAAAATTTAAATATTTGCTTAGTCAGTTACGAGGTGCTGCTTATACTTCCATCTGCCATTTCCGTGTAGACTAAAATCACTTAGCTCAAATGCAATTACGCGTGATCCATGGCTGATCCTACTAGCCACCGATAAACTAGACGAAGAAACAAGGCGTCTTTGGAAGTACAAAAGTGCTGAGGAAGATTTTCCTACTATTCAAAAACTACTCGAGCTTTTAAGCAAGCGGATGGATGTACTAGTTGATACAGTTGCCACCCATAGCCAAGCAAACAATAATAATTATTGATTGCACCACATTTCGATCATTCTCTGTGGACGAAAGACAAGATTTCATTCTGAAAGCCAACCGATGTTTTAACTGCCTCAGCGGAGGGCATATTGTTACAAATTGCAGATTCAATAAACATTGCCAGAAGTGCCAGAAACGACATAACACGTTACTTCATCATGTACCGGAAATACCTATTCCACTTACCAACCAGTTATGCTCTTCTCCAGCCGAAGTCAATACTAGTTCAGAAAATGTACCAGCCGCAATAAATATGTATCTAAGTGAAGATCCAAGAATTACGATAGAGCTACAGTCGCAAGTTACAACCAGTCCGAAGATACCCATTTTACCAACAGCTTGTGTAGAAATCTAGCGATGAACGTAAAATCTAGCAATGAACATAATCATGCATTTGCGATAAATTCCAAATTTGGCTGGATAATTGCTGGCAATATAACAGCAAAATCAAGTAGTACGAAATCCATCGTCAATTCCATACATCCAGCAACCTCCGATACAAATAGTGATACATCTTGTGTTGAAACGGCAATCGAACGATTCTGGAGAATCGAATAATTGTACCTGTCAGTCCGTTCACCATCGAAGAACAGGAGTGTATCAAATTATTCAACAGTACAACGACAGTTGATGATAATAGAATAACCGTTTGTGTGCCTTTCAAACATATCCCACCAACCATAGGGGAAAGTTACTCGCAGACAGCCAAAAGATTGTGCGCATTAGAACGTCGCCTACAGATGGACAGCCAATTGAGAACTACATACCATCAATTTTTGATTCCGTAAACATAAGTATGTGATCTCCGCCGACATTGAGACAATGTTCCGGCAAATTTTAATCACAAAAAGGGATTCGGATTACCATCGCATTGTGTGAAGGGCTGATCCCAAGTCAAAGTTACTTCATTATCGACTGAAAACGGTAATCTACGGTACCGCAACAGCACCGTATTTAGCAACTGCTACATTACATTATTTAGCCGACAAGTATTGTGATTCATTTCCGAAAGCAAGTAAAGTCCTGAAATCTCGACTTCTACATCGACGACTTAATGTCTGGAACCGGTGATTTAGATTCCGCACTTACAATACAAAGAGATTTAATCAGCTTGCTTGGGAAATCACCGACAGTCAGATGATATCGGTACTAGGAATAAAATATAATCCAATAGAGGATTATTTCTTTTTCAAAATCACCTTGTCGTCCGCAATCCATTTCACCAAAAGATTTTTATCAGAGATCAACAGAATATATGATCCGTTGGGCTTACTCTCACCTGTCACCGTGGAATTGAAAATATTATTTCCATCACTTTGGTTGCACGGCATTATTTGGGATGATGATCTACCGCAGCATATATCGGAGAAATATCTGCTAATTCGAAACCAACTACATGATATAACCGAGTTAAAGTTTTCCAGGTGGTTATTTATCACCGACCAACGAATGGAGGCTACCATACTACCAATTATATGGCTTTGCCGATACTTCGTTAAATAAAATGGGCAACCTAAGGTCAACCTATTAATTACGAAGACTAGGGTTACTCCAATTAAAGCTATAAGTATTCCAAAGCTCGAATTAAACGCAGCATTATTATTGGTTCGATTATTAAAAATTGTACTAACATCGCTCAATTTGCCGAGTGAACCTATTATTTATTTATATTCAGATTCCACAATTACATTACAATGGTTAGCCAAACCACCAAAATTATTGAAAACATTTGAGGCCAACCGTGTTTCCGAAATTATGATGTCAACTCAGCCAGTGGTATTATGTCCCAACCGAAGACAATCCAGCTGATTATGCTACCCGTGGCGTGAAACCACGCGATCTGTTAAACAATTCAACCTGGATCAATGGTCCAAAATTCTTGCACGCAACCCACCTTCAACTTACAACGCTACCGCTAACCGAGGCATTGACAAATTTGGCTAATGTTCTACCAAGTTTTGGCCTGATCCGTACCTTGATCGCAGGGTATTCCAATTTTTGTACGATGTCGCATGTTTTAGCCTATATTCTACGCTACAAAGAAAGGTTAACAACAAAATTAAGTCGTATACATCAAACCAATTTAACATTGACGGAAATTTCCAATGCCGAACATATGATATTCCGTTTCGTTCAACAAGAAGCTTTTAGTCCAGAGATAAACCTATTGTTGAAGCGCAAACCATTACCAAACAACTCCAAAATCCTAACGTTTCATCCATTTATCCATGAAAACGGTGTTCTCCGAGTGGGAGGACGCTTGAAATATGCCAATTTGGACGTCGATACAAAGCATCCAATATTACTACCAAGTAACCACATAGTCACTGAAAGAAACACACTAGCTACACATTATAAAAATTTGCATGCCGGACAAAAGATGACCAGTACATTCTTAAAGCAAAAGTTTGCTATACCTCGAGCCAAGAACTTATTAAGCCGTGGTGGCTTTAACAATTGGGGTTCGGCTGTATGCGATATAGAAAGTTGTTACATCCGACAATTTGGGTCTGTATATAGAATAAAAAATGACACTACAGGTGCACCAACTTGCTACAAGGACTACTTTTCATTTTATCAATGTCTTTTAATCTTTTGTGGCCCTTAACCAATTGACCAACGTGGCTTCACATTGAATAAAAAGAAAACTTCCTCTTTTCACCACCTAGAGAGGAACACATAGAAAGAAACATATTACATCGCTTTCTCGTATCATGTACAGTACATCGAGCAAGTTATCTACTCCGCACTCATTTCGCCATCTTTCGTTCGATTCCGCAACTCAGTTATTGTTAATACTTTCGATGCCAACTTCACCTTCTTAGAAGTATCGCTGTCATTTCTGTGATCTATCATTCTTTGTGTTTTGGTTCTTAATGGATTTGTGTTTATCTATTTTGTTGTTTAAGCTGAAAATTAGTATTTACTTTATCTGTGAGTGTTTATCGTATAATATATGTCTCATATATGTTATTGGTCGGCCAACTTAAATCGTTTATTTGATGCCGAATTTTTATTCTAGCCTTTTGGTTTGCAATGCCATTTTGCTTTGCCAGACCACTGCCAATGGAAAGGACGTTAGTGGAAACCTGGACTGATTTATCACTGTTTCACATTCGACAGAAGGGTTCGACTCATGGTTTATCTTTAACATTAATTACTTTTCGATGACTGACTAAATGGTGCAGTGGTCCAACTGCGGATGTTGGTGCGGGAAGTACTGTGACTGAATCCCGATCGGAAATTCCAGGGTCAAACCATATTTCATGTCAGTATACTATTTAACTATTTTGTAACTATTTTGTTCTATAGAAAGAATTCCGAATCTCATTTTTCAAATCGATAATCCTAGTCCATTTAGCTTATTGGATTAGAGAAGACAACATTAGTACAAAAACTTTTATCATAAAAATTACCATAGATTCTGGAAATAAGCAATTTTGGTAAATTCCATTTACATACTTGTATATACACACATAATGCATAATGCTGCTACTAAATGCTATAGCATTGTGTGGTTGCATGATTTTTGAATATAAATATTAAAATGTGATGGTTCATTGCACATTATCATCAAAAAAGTTTTTATCAATTTTTCCAAAAAATAATTCATTTTCCATTTTTCAATAACATGTATACGTACATACATGTCGGCATGCATGAAATAATGTGTTTGCATCGTATGTACAGTAGTTTTGAAAAATTCAAATTGCGTACCCATAATCTCATACATACTCGTACATATATATTTTGTTGAGTATATAATTTATGTGATAAGCATAAAATAACATATTTTTTTTTTAGTTTCGGTTAGCAAAATTATTTAGCTTTTATCATCAAATAAATTAATGTATTTATGCATTTGGTGTATTTATGCTCAAAAATATAAAATAATAATGTTTATAATTCAAAATGAATTGTTATCTATGTATTATGCATTGGGAACAAAAAAATAAATGAATTTTGGTTGAAATATAAATTTTCAAAAGGATGAAAGCTTCATCCGTGTACCATTTGCTTCACACATAATAATGTGCAAAAATAAGCTTTTTAAAAGCAAATCTGTACATGTGTGCTACAAAACTGTGATCAATTGATAAAAGCTCCGTGTCAGTTCGAGTATGTACAAATCTCGTTATAAACGTATGAAAAAATAATAAAAGCTCAAATTTTTCATGAAAGCTTTATCTTTCAAACATGGCTAAAACGTATTTAAACTGCTTACAGAGGCGACAGAAATAGAATGAAATGGTTTACAAAACACTCAAGAGAGTGGGTTTCAATAGTCGTAAATATAACTCCAACTGCTCTGAACTGCTTTCATGTATTACCGACTTCAATGCTCACTCAAACAAAACAACAACTATCACTTTTGTGGATGAATCAAAGACAATTTTAGTGCTTGGCGTAAATATCTACTAAATGAATATGGTTATGTTTTCGGAAGCGTTAAAATTATTTGCTTCTATTGGATGACTTTCTCCAATGATCATACAAACTGTTAGAACTAAACTTGGATTTCCGTGATCTGCCCTAATGTTTTATAGAGCTATTTCATAATTTTAAACGACTTACGAGAGGGCAGACCCGGTTTCTCAGGATCGACTCCAGAATATATTGCATCTCATGTGGCATTGCTTCCCGTAGCACAGGTTGATATAGGAAACTGTTGGATGGTAGGGGGCCTACGATGTGAGATAATATAATTTCCCATAATTTGATGTTGATTTGAAAAGACTACGAGAATCCGGTAACGGCTTTAACAAAACATGAAATCTGTATCAGACACGCTTATGAAAACAACAAGTGTAAATTATTATTTGTGGACCGATTCGGCAATTGGTTAATTTTTATATTCAATCGGCTTTCAGTTTGTTGAACCATACAACTGAAATCGGAATCAATGATTTCTGGTTTCTTGTATATTATTCAGATGGAGTGGCTCACATTGACTAAGAAAATCAGAAGAGGAAAAGTCAAGTTTTTAAAATTAGTTCTGTGGTCTAGGGGAAGGTAAAAAAAGACTAGAATGACGTTCCATTTCGATGTTTCGGAGACAATATTCGACCAAAGCCAAAAAAGATTTGAGCGATGTTATTCAAGATAAACAAGCAGCATTTAATATGTCAAGTGTAATAATAATTTTGAACCTGAAATTATGTGTCCTTCCAAATAGTTTACTAGAAGTTGTAGGCAGGTTGTGTAACGCAGAAGTACCAGATACACATCAGAAGCAAAAATTGAGTATACGAGGAGTGATTATGTATTGATTATGTATATCGATCTTATAACACAGCAATAGCAACAACTTATGAACCAACTACCGCAATAAAAAGCCTACTATAAAGCCTTTCTAATCACTTCGATAAATTATGCTGATCCAATTTCAGTTTAAGCATAAACATTAAGAGGTTGTATCAAATAAAACTTTTCAACATGTAAGTGTCTCGTGATGTGAACGAGAATAATACTGTGCGTCATTTTATTTCTCATTGTGCTTCTCATTTTGAACAATCCTCAGAAGAAATGAAGTCCCCACCACCTGGTTACTTTCCAATTGGCCATCCAATTACAATGCGATGTCGGTTGTTTAAGTATTAATCGGCTTGATAAATGGTTTAAGCTGAAAAAAGCCATAAAACTCAAAGATATTGATCCTATGAGCTAATACAAAACGTTCTCAAGGAGCTTAATATAAATTTCAAGATTAAATGAAAGATCACTAAGTACACTTGTCTTGCCTTTGGTCCTGATAGGAGCAAATTGTTAAGTGTTCCCTACAAGAGCCACTTCTCTCTAGGCAGAAAGATTGGTGTTACCGACAAATGCTTCTTGGTGTAAAATCCTAATCAATTTTTGTATGTTTGTTTGTTTTTTTATCTCTACAATCTGTTTCGGGCTCGAGGAACTTGCAACTCTTTCGCGGTTCGCTTATTTACGTCCTTACCTTACGCTTTTATAGCCAAATTGAGGACGTACGGCTATTGGTCCGATTTACGTAGAACCATCTGCGCATTACATAACTTCTTGCCAGCCTATAGTACTGACATGGAAGATGGGTTGGCCGATGAATTCTGCACTCCAACAGGGAGTCACAGATGTCTTCATTCACACCACCGATCGTCATTGTATGGTGAAAAATCCCTTCAGCATCCTGTCCCTATTGGGATTCGAACCCGGTATCTCCCGCTTTAACTGCCACAACTTTAACCACTGCGCCACCTGGGCGGTTCCTAATAAGTTGTACAATAATTCAAAACCTATCAGTCAAAATCAAGTGAGTAAACCATAAGACATACTTTATTGATGTAATATATGTAATTATAGTATTGATTGATTGTTGATTAAACAAACTGACAAATAATTTTTTTCGTGTACATAAATCAGGTAAATCTATATAATTACCTCATTTCACGTTATTTTAACAAACGACATTCATTAAAATGTAATTAAACTGATAAAAAATATTTATATTCATCCAGCACATTAATTGTCAGTTAAAAGGCAATGAACTGCGGCTATAAACCAGTTTAACTGTCGTTATATTAACACATCTTGTTAATGAACCACTTCGCATTACATTGTTGGGGGGCAAGGAATGGTTGGGAGGATCCACTGGTTTGGAAAAATTATTGAGCAAGTGCCTTAATTGGTTGACAAAAATAGTACAGAATTTCGATCCAAATAATGAATTAACACTTTGGCTGCCAATGTTGTAATAAGCAAGTGTGTCGATAAAGTGCAATTGATTGAGGTTCCACATATTGCTTGTTGTATAAAGCAAATATTTTTTGAACTTCATATTCAACGAAACTCGGTTCGACTACTAAACTCTTACATTTATATTGTTCTGCCTACTAAACCAAATCGCTTGGCTAACCAGATCGGAACACTTTCATAACATTTTTTACTTTAGACTATCATAATGAAGTCATTATGAAGTTACTCCTTCTTGAATGACAACCCTCCAATGAAAATCTAATCCGTGAATCCGGATATAAATATAAAAAAGACCCGTTGAATCTCTTTTGGGGTAATAAATGGCCTTAGGACAGATGCAATTTTTAGAGATGCTGATGGTAAACCGAGGACTCTTACTTAGTCTGATCATCTTCTTGGATAATGTCGGACTAATATTATTGCAATTTGGTGTGCTTTCTAACGTGAGTCATCTCCCAGCATTGAGCTGAAAGTGAATATTCATAAATAAGCGATTTTCCAGATTAAGAAGGGGACGTTCTTTCCCTATAACGTTCTTTCCCTATAAATGACAAGACTTACAATTTTTTGCAGCAACTTAAAATAAGTATGTAGTCAAAATACAATATTTTTGTCGACCTTTTTCGCAGTCTCGGAGATGAATCCCCGATTGTGATCAATGGCGATTCAACCCTTCATACTGCTGTTAACAACCAAAAGAGAACAATTCCCTTTAATTTCTCTTTTATTGGCCAGTGACGACTACTAAGTTCACTCCCTGACTCCAGATAAAATTGTCCCTGCATGGCGTGGGTAAGTTTAACATGCTGCACTATAAGTACAGAATCAATACTTACAGTGCAGTAATATTTACTTGTTTGAATCGTGCTTAACAAACCAAACATTTTTGGCTTTAATATTCGTTTTTTAAACTTTGTTATTTTGTTAGACTATCAGGAGACATTGTATCTTCCTAAGCGGAAATAATTTCAGCTCTCCACTCAAAATTTTAGTGCGTTCAAACTGGTTTCCACTTTTAACATTCATTCTTTGATAACCAGAGGATTTTGATCTTTATAATGGAAAATTGCCAATCTAACTCCCAATCCTAATGTCAGAATTGGTCTTGTTGAGTCCATGGACGGACCTTAAAAAAACAAACGTTGACTGCTTTGCGGGGGTAATGAAGGGCTTAAGGAGAGATGCAAGTTTAAGGGATGATGATTGTGAACTGAGCACTACAACTCGATTTGATCACCTTCTAGGACAAACTTGGACAACTAATCGCAATTAGGTGAGCGTTCCATAGTTGAATGTCGAACATTGAGCTGAAAGTAAATATTTAATTTGGATACTAATCCTCTTAAACATTTTGATAGTTTCGACCCAAATCGAAAGTTCATACATTAACTTTTATTTGGAAGGGTAGCTAGTAAATTATTATAATCTAGCATTATGACCAATCTAAAGGTAACCTTAAACATTGACCTGATTAACAAACTTTCAATTGTTTGTTAGGATAATAATTTATGGTATGGCCTTTTTGCCAATCTGATAATCACTTGTAAGAAAACCTTGCTTCTAATTAGATTTTTTTGAAACTGCATCTTTGCAGGATGAAAGGGTCTAAAAATTTATTTCACTACTTTAAAAATGGAGTCTAGTGATCTATTATCTAATAGTTTAGAGCTAGATGAATCGATGACGAGCCATTTTTTATTCAATTACAAGATCCAATTCTCACATTCGTTCTGATTTAGATTTATACTATTTGCAAGCGATTTCGATTTCCGAATGTGGACGTTAAGGATTTATAATTTTGGTGACTGAGACAAATGAGATCTTAATATTCTCACAAATGTCATTATAATAATTAATGAGAGATTGACAGTACTAAAATATCAGCACTGTCTCAGACGTGTGGTTATACTCCAGTGCGTTTTGGTCTCTAAAATAGATCTGATACTTGTGGATTTTGAGACCAACAGAAGCTGGATATTCTTTCAATGAATCAAGTATCTCTTTCACTTGTGACAACCAAGACAGCGCATTTCGATAAACTGTTATCGAATATATTCGACAAACTGTTCAACAAACATATACAGTATACGGTACCCACTTTTACTTTGAGACACAACTTTTATGTATGTCACCTTTGTTGACAGAGAAACTAGCGTGCTTGCCCTGTCATTCCAGGGGTCCCAATTGCTAGTGATGACGATCATCGTGGCATTGAGTAAGGGCCGTGCGCGTTAGCAATAAAAAAGTATGGATTTCTATTTTGACACTATATTTCAAATTCAATTAACAATTATAATTATGAGACCGACGATATGTTGATTTGGGCCGACCTCTTCACTTGCTCTTCCTCCACCTCCAAATTCAGCAGACAAATTTATTGTTTTTAGGTGCCAGCCTACGCACACGAATGTGGCTAGCTCTGTTCGGTTGACTAGAGAGCTTCGGGCTGGGTGTACCAATTAAGGGATTGTGGTGTAAACACATGGGATTGTTATACACTTAGGAATTTGGGGAAAAGATGGAATAGTGCTATTTCCGTTTTCCGTACCTGTTATCCACTCGTACAGCTTCTAATCTTCTTCTACCGCGTGTGTTCTTTGTACTCTGGATGACAAACAAGTACCGCGATGGCTCGCGTGCCACTTGCCGATAAAGCCTTGATCCACGTTGTTCTTGACACGAACCCCTTTCACCCACTTGGTATTTTCTTTTTGATACACTCTCTGACAACGTGATTCACTACTTATTTTCCTTTTATTTTCTTTGATTTTCACTGTTCACCTAGTTTTAATTTTATTTTGCTTTTCATTTGTATTTTTATTATATTTTATTGGTTGCTTCTTCAATATATTTTTATATTCGTTTAATTATTTTCGATCCACTTGTTCAACCTTTCGTATTACCCCGCAACAGCAAAACCCTCATTTCCGCCTCACGCATCGCCTTATATAACTTGTCCGTATCGTACTGTACATCGGGCAATAAGATTAATTCTTCGCGCTCCTTCCGCCATCTTTATTGCAGCACAAAATTCAGCTACGGTTGATTATCAAAATGTTACCAACTTGGAGGTGTATTTGACATTGGTCTGACGTATATCAGTGTAACTGTCATATGAAAAGTTTTGGGCTACTTTCTGGTGTGTGGTGATTTGTCATTTGTCTTTTTCTTCACAGGGACTTTGTGTTTATGTAATCGGTTCATGTAAACACTGATTACATGAACCGATTACATAAACACAAAGTCACTGTAACTGTCCATCGTGATTATTGTTTTCTGTGAATGTTAATTGTAAACCGTCTCGTATGTGTTGTCGACTGGTCGTCCGGCCAATGTACCTAGATGTTCCATTTTTGTCATTTATTTATTATCCAGAACTTATTGCGTAGATTTTTCAATGTTATTTGTAGGCCTCCATGAAATGTTGCTCTCATGCATATCTTGAACTATCCACTTACTTAGTTTGCTTTCCTTTGATAGGATAATTGGCAACTTTTGGCTTACTGGTAGTTGGTCCACATAACCATAATATCCCATCCTTGTTGATGAATGGGTTCAATGCCGATAGCTTGGATTTCGGATCCAACGTTTGATTTTTCATTAATGCTTGAAGTTCTTTACGGATATATCTATGTTGTTCAATCTTTGACAATACACGAGAATACACTTAAGTTTGTACATGCGATCACATGCGATTTTGTCAATTAATCCATGGAGAGCTGATATCGTTACTGGCGATAGCCAAACACCAGGAACCAATAATCTTGATGAATTGGACAATAGTAAACGTTTTGTTGATTTTTTAAGATTTAGCCTAGTGAAATCAAATTCAAAAGTGTCTGCTTCAGAACTATAAAGATTTCTGAATGTTTTTATTATGTTGTTGACTTTTAATTTGATGATTCCCTTTGCTCGTATATGCTCTGGAACATTAGTTGAAGTCTCTGCTGAATTCGACGCCCATTTCTGTAGTGCAAATCCGCCGCTTTCTGCTAGACTTGATTTGGTTGTTGGATGGTTATGACTTCTTTAATGCTGTCACTCCCAGTTTACAGATCATCTAAGTAAAAATCTCTTTCCATGACCCTGGCTGCTATTGCATAGTTATTCTTTTCATCCATTGCCAATTGCATCAATATATTTTTAAATTGTATTCTCCTATTGGTTGTGAGGGATTCTTTCGCCACAATATTCGTTGTATGTTTTAGTGACTCGAATACATCCAGATTTGCCTGAACGTTTTTTCTATACGTCGGTGGTTAAAACAAAGTTGTGCGTTTGCCACCTCAGGACAATCTCAATTAGATCACTCTGAATTTTGGGTTCATTCATCGTTATATCATTTAAGGATACTCCTGATGAAGTTTTGCTGGAAGAGTGGAAGCATCAAATACTACCCTAAGTTTAGTGGTAGTACTTTCTTGGTTGTAGATGGGCTACAGCTTTCTTCCTGGATTCTCCTAGGACAGATGGTTATGATTTTAAAGGTAAATGTTCCATATATTTCCATCTGGTAGCCGATTTGTTGTTTTTATGAATTGCTTTTCTGCATCTGCCTCTTCTTCAGTGTGAGCTCTTTCTTCTTATATGGCATCATTCTCTATGAATAAATTTAATTGTTGCACGGCTGTATTTGTCACCCGATTGGTGGCCATTGACAATTTATTCCTTTCTGTGTTGTAATTTGTGGTTCCGGTCCACTTTTGGTAAGCTCCAGCGAATGTCGAAAATTGAATTCTTGGTAGAATGTCTGTGATTTGATTTGTCAGTTTTTTATATTTTTCACATTCTTCCATCGTGGTTGTTATTTGCAAAATGGCAGTTTGATACTGTGTATCAATTTTTTCAAAGTGTTGTTCCGTGAAATACTTCAGTTGCTGCTCTTCATCCTCGGTATATAGTAAGCATGCAGATATCCTCGTGGAGTACGGCTATTTCCTCCATATGCTTCTCCATGACCACTACTGATATTTTCATTGCCGTTTTTGTTCCGGTTTCCACCAGGTTCCCGGTTTCGTTAAGTTTTCTGTAAAGGTTCCTCATCCTGATGGTTTGTCGCCTTATTTGTTGTTGTAATTCAGGATTTAGATACAACGCAATGTTTGTGTTGTTGATAGAACGGATATCGGTTATCTTTAGATGGCTTTCAGTTTCCATTTTGATTGGTTTTTATTATTTTTGTTGGTTTTCGTCAACTGTTGTTGTTTTGACTTAGTTTTAATCCACTTTCACTATGTGAAGTTTATGTAGGTCTAGGCTACGCCGTCTCGCCAGTTTTTCGTTGTCTCAAAGGATCACTGATATAGTCATCTGTTGTTATTATGGCTTAGTATCCGGCTCGAAGGATCACTAGTAGTCAGCTGTTGTTATTCTGACTAAGCATCCGACTCGAAGGACCACTGTTAGATTTCGCCAAAATATAATTGTTATATGAAATTTGAAAATTGCTTATAAGCATTTTACACGGTCAGTATATTTTTTATGTCATAGTATATAAAAAATGTATTTTAATGCAATTAAAATTTAATTTAACTCTAAATTTTGTTGTACCTTCCGTGGATTGCCAGCATAAACCCTGTTCATATTGAACAATATGTATGTGGCTGACTTTTTTGGATACGAGCTTATCTTCGCAGGTGAATATTTGGTATCCGTGTGTACACCAGTGTTTCCTTTCCAGTGTATTTTCCGTCTGGTTGATGCGGGTTTATGCCGCGATTTCCTTTGTCTTGTCATTTTCATTTTATGGTTTGCCGTGTCGTTCATCTTTGACAGGTTAGTGCCTAAGGAAAGGACGAGATTGGATACATCAATCGTATCTCCGACCAACCGGTATGTATATTTTGTTTTACCTATTAATTTTTTTGCTTTATTTTTATTGCGACTGAGACTGCGCTCATCTAGCAATTTTTTCTGTCAAATACAAATTTTTATGTTTCTAGTACAATTCACCTTTTTGGTCTCATTCTTTGGAGTCTTCTTTCAACGATACGGTTATCTATCATATGGCGTATATAGGGGTTTCCATGTTCCTGGAGCCTTATTTCATGTTTTGTGGCATGCATTTTTATTTCATCTTTGATGTATTCCATCCGAAGGTCCCGGTGAAGGTCTTAATTTCTTATGTACCACGGAGGATTAATGATGCTACGAGGAAACTTGTTTTGAAACGTCTGTATCATTTTGGCGTTTGTTTTCTTGGTATATCCCCAGAGTTGTATACCGTAGGTCCATATCGGTTTCAAATTTGCGGTTTATGAATTGTAAGCTCAGAGCCTCTACCTATGAGCCACTACATTTTTCTGAACTTTATGTTAAGTTCTCCTTTTTTTCTTTTTGATATGCTCACTCCACTTGAGCTTGGCGTCGAGGGTATTGCCAAGACATTTAGCTGTATTTGCATATGGCACGTGTCACGAGTTATTTTCGATAGGTAGGTGGTAAGCCTTTTGATATGCAAATTTAATATGCGTGGATTTTGTCTCATTACGCTTGATTCGCCAACGCTTTGTCCAGTTATAAACCGCATTGGTCATCCTCTGGAGCTTACTCGTTGCGTCGGCGACATTATCTCCAATTGCCATAATTGCTTTATCATCTGCAATCGTGGCTATGGTTCCTTCATTTGTGTTTGGTACGTCTCTTGTATATAGTAAATACAGGATGGTCCCAATACAATCCCCAGCGGGACACTGGCAGAGATTTTTTTTAGCTCAGAGTATTCATCCTCATATTTCACTCGATCGAAAATGTCTTTTGGATAAATAAGATCTTAGTATGGCGAAGAATTGTCTATGCAGCTTGTGAATACAACACAGACCACTGGGCCAAACTTTATCGAATGCTTGCGCCACGTCCAGGAATATGCTTGAGCATACTTTTTTATATTCTAACGTTCTTTCAATTGTATTTGTTATTCTATGCACCTGTTCAAATGTAGAATGCTTTTCTCTGAATCCAAATTGATGTGGAGGAATTAGTTGTCGGTCCTCAAATATTGGTTTAAGTCTCTTTAGTAATAATTTTTCAAAAAGTTTTGACATAATTGGCAGCAGAGAAATTCGCCGTTAGGTGGTTTATCAGGTTTTGGTATCATGATTACTTCAGCTACTTTCCATTGATGCGGAACATATTTTAATCGAAGGGTCGCATTGATTATATATAGTTGCTTACAAAATCCTATGTCTGGTAGAGCTTTGATGATTTGGCAAGTAATCAAGTCATACCCTGGGGCTTTCTTAACATTCATGTTACTTTTCACTTCTTCTCTTAGTTCTTTGAGTGTTACTGACGGTATGTCAAACTCATCCAGCTTGTGAATTGGCATTATATTTTATTGGCAGTTTGTCTAGGTAGCGGTTGGAAGGTTTCCTGGAGATAATCCGAAAACGAATCAGCCTTCTCCTTGTGACGGGAGAAATCCTTTCATCCTTCCATCATCCTTTTTAAGTGGAGGTACTTGAAATTTTTGGTCTTTCAAATCCCTTCGTCGCCTTCCACAGTGAATAATCAGAATTTTTTTCATTAGTTAGGCTACTAACTAGATTGATTCATTTTAACTTCTTTAAGAAGAGATTTAAGACTGTTACATAAACTGTTGAGAATTGTTTTGTCCTCCGATGTTCAATTAATTTGCCAGGTTTTACGATCCCGTCACTTTTCTCTTACCAACTCTCTAACTTCCATTGGGTAGTGGGGGTACTTTCCAACGCAGCATAGTGAATTACTTCATTGAGTTGTTCCAATTTGTCTTCCAACTGTCGAGAATTTCTTATCGGTACCTGGAGATTGATTTCTCTTCCATTAATTTACGAAAGAGATCCCAGATTGTTTTTGAATTTGTTAATCTGGGTGCACTTTCCCTTTGAATTACCGTTGCACTGACTGCCATGATAACCGGTGAGTGATCCGATACTAGAGAATTGCTGTTTTCAATGTGAATGTAGTTCTGAGATATACACTTTCCTACATAAAAGTCTATTAGGTCCGGTATCTTAATATTTCCATTTTTATTACAGACCCAGTTTCAAGTTCTGAAATCATTTCCACATTCTTTCACTCAAACTCCCACTGCTCATTTGGCCACTGAACTTCGACGATGAACTAAGTTCACGCCCTGATTCCAGATAAAATCAATTAAGAAAATTAATAATATTTTCCACAAAACAAATATCTGAACTCAATATTTGATTTTAATTATTATTGACTGTGACATTAATTATTAAACAGAAATGAAACGAAATTTTCAATCCTGTATATATGGTATACGAGCATTATATACAACATTAAAATCTATGTTCGATTCTGTTTTATTTTCCGGAAAGCTGTTACACCATAATATTTTGTTTCCCGTCTAAATTTTATCGCTTCGTACCGATACATACAAAAGCAGTGTTCTGGTATCGCCCGTGCGCTCCTATAAAGTATACAAATTTTTCTACTTGTTTCTGACCCAAATCATCTAAACAATTGTTAAATTCATAAAAAAAAAATGTAATTGATTTTAATTACCAATATTAAATAAGCATAAAAAAATGTTTATTAAATTATTATTATTTTATTGAAAGTTAATAAAAATTTATTATATTTCGACTTTTATCGGCGTTGGTTTATTATTTGTTTAATTATGTTAACAAACAGATGAAAAAAAATGCAGAAGCTGTCTGGTTTCAACACTATCGGTTCCAACATCTTAAATTACATGACTCACTCCCTGGAGGTGGACTATTAATGGTGACTACCTAATTACGATAATTAATTTTATTTCACTATACTTTCGACCAATATACGGTGACACACATTCTTCTCATTGTCGTTATTGGTAAGGCCTTTTCGTCCTCCCTATGTCAATAAAAATATAAAATTACATTTCATTTATTAAATTCAACCTTTAACACTTTTTAAGCAATAAATTTTGTTTTATTTAAATCACCTGTAGCCTTTTTCCATTTCGGTGTCGATACGTTTTTTCCAATGTATAAGTCAATCAAACCCGATATTTTTCATTTTCAGTCGTCAATTAAAAGCTTTGCGGAGGTGGATACACTTTTGTGTGTTGGTTGCAATCATCGAGTGTTGGGAAGAACAGTATATAACCATTAAATAGTCCAAATAAATAAGAAGTTTGAATCTACTGTATAAATAAAAATTATAATGGGTTTTAATAAAAATAATAATGAACCCAGCAGATGTCAATCTCGTTTCGTAAAAAAGTTTCATGTTTGGCTAAACTTTTATAGAATATTAATAATGATTTGTTGTAACTATTTATTTTTATGGTATAAATAATCTAATTTAATTTGATTATAAAGTTTATGAGTTTACTCAGTATTGACTCAACACCAACAGAGGGCAATTCAGTCGGAGTTTTCGGGATACCTTGCTAACAACCGCAGCTTCCTTTGGAGGTCATCAATTGAGGAGTAATTAAAGCATGTGAAGTTAGCCCATTTTTTCATCCCAGCAAAAATAAAAATTTTCATCGGACCACACTATTCTTTAATAATAATATACAGATAAAACAAGAATTAAAAAACTTTACAATTTGTTTCTTATACATTTCCATATTCAATAATTATTGTAATATACTCATTATATGAAAACTTTCAAAGTGGCTTATCTCCAACGAACTTCAAGGATCGAAAAATTATAGATGGAAGTATTTTAATACGTTATTTATGGCTTTCAATGCTTTGTGATGAACACTTCCTCGCTTTTCTCTTAGATTTTGGAATGTACCGCAGGGCCAAACTTGCTCTGAAGATATGTTCAAGGTGGAATAGGAGAATTTTCAGTTCGTCCTATAGAAAATGATGTTTTAAAATTTGAGAAAGAACCGATGCTCCACGTGTCTTTCGCCATCACCTTCGCCACCAAGCTCCAATCTCTGAAACTAGATTGTTGGTGTGGGAGTTGATTTCCATTTACTTCATTAGAATTCTCAAATTCCGTAAAATGAGTTTTCATTAGTACATCTAAAGCTTTCTCACTTGTACTCGTGTGAGTTCCATCAGGTTTCTCTAGAGTTCCCAAAGGGACCTTCATATTCCCACAGAGAACTTTCTTGAGTATAGCGGCTGCCGTAAGGTTTTCCACTTCTTCACTGAAAGATCTCCATTTCGACGTTTTGTCATTTCGGATACATTTCTTGTACTATCTTTGTGAAGATTTGTACAAGTCCCAACCTACCATTGAAACGGTTTTCATGGCTTTGTTTAGAAGTTTTTTTATCTGTTTCCTCAGTTTTCTCAATTCTCTAGTCCACCATGGTGTCCTAGTTCTTTTACGCTAACTTAGAGGACATATCTTCTCATAGGCGCAGGCGCTAATAAGTGTTTTTTCAAGTTTATCAACTGCCCTTCCATTTTCCCGCACTTTCTGATTTTAAATGGTCTAAAGTTTCCAATCAGTGTTTCTTGGGTTCCTAAATTCTCTAATTTCAGATTTATATTTGGTTAGAGAGAAAGAGATGTAGCAATGGTCAGAGAAACTAACGTCATCTTAAAGCATCCAGGATGAAACATTTCCTCTAGGACTCCGTGAAGCAAGCGTAATATCAATTATTTCTTGAGGATGTCAAAAAGGTAGGTTTATGTTTCACATTTTTGATGACTAGGTCAGACGCGGATATGTATTTCAAAAGGTAAATCTCTCTAGAATTAATATCGGTGCCACTCCAGCATACGTGATGAGTGTTTGCCTCCGGCAATAATGAGTGTTTGCATCCGGCAATGAGTCTGTAATTCATGTTATTTCTAACAATGACACAGGATCTATGTCTCGAACAGGTATCACTAACCAGGAGAGAACCTGAGGTCCTTGGATTGAGTCCTTTGATTATGTTCCCGTGACTCCACGGTTCCTGAATCTAAAAGACATGTTAAGATAGAGTGGATAACACCTGGGTAGGTCGCAGTACAGGATATACTCCAGCTCAGCTGCCGCCCAGGGATGTAGATTCGGTACAGATTCAAGGACCCACTTAAGATATTTATCGTTTGCGCACTGTATGCTAAGCATGCTGTTGTACAAACCACAGCCCTCAAAACCCAAAGGATCTTAGTTCAGAAGAACAAGGTGTGTTCATTACTTTTCGACCAATTTACTCGAAAAGTGATTTACGTCGTCCCTCATCAAGATTTCATGAGATTGTCTTTGACAAGCACACGGCGCTCGTGAAGTACATCATCTTTAAAACTAAATCGGAATTTCTTCCGATCCTGAGCCCTTCTCCCGGTTACCCTGTGAATTGAAGCCAGAAGGTACCCTTTTGTCTTTTAGTCCGGTTCCCTGGAGAGAACGTGGTCGTATCCGATCTGTTTCTTCTTCCAAAGGAAAGGAGGAGTTTTGTCGCTAGAACCGTCAAGTAATCAATTTAGTTCTTGCATCCCCAAAGGTTGTGCGTCAGTATCTAAGTTTGTAGCTGTGGCATCAGTGTTCCCTGTTAAAGGTTCCATTGATGCCATCCGAGATATGTTCTTCGGAGAAAATCCACTTTGAAAGTTTTCATATAATGAGTATATTACAATAACTATTGAATATGGAAATGTATAAGAAATAAATTGTAAGGTTTTTTAATTCTTGTTTTATCTGTATATTATTATTAAAGAATAGTGTTATCCGATGAAAATTTTCATTTTGCTGGGATGAAAAAATGGGCTAACTTCACATGCTTGATTAATGAAATAGTTTAAAGAGGGATTCTGTGGCAAAACCATGTCAGCATTCAAGTGGCAAGATAAGTTGGAACTGGTTGACAGTAAAGACAAATTTTTAACGGGATCGTTGAAAGAAGTAACATTAGAGAAATTTAAGAGAGTGTTGATCTCTTTCTGCAATAAGTGCAGGCAAAAATATATGTATATTGTAACTACACTACATCACGAAACATGGTTCTATATGAACCAGAGCTTATTATTTAACCTTGTATGAGTATGAGAGATATCTTCTTCGTGAGAAAACTCATATGAAATTTTTTTTTAAATCTCGAAATCAGGGTTCTGATTCGCTTAGCAAAAAGTGTTTCAATTTCTTACAAGAAAAACTACAAAATTATGAAGAGTTGACTCATCATCGATAGACTGAGCTTGTTGAAACGGTACGAAGCAATAATGTTCTAACTACTATCACTAGCCTTAATCACTAGATTATAAAGTATTATAAGCTCTCCTTGCAAAGAACGTACCTATATCAATCGGAGAAATGGCTTATGGTAAGTCTACTGGAATATGTACTTTCTCCACGCGTCTATTAAAGAATACCGAACTTTATATACGGGTAGAACTACACTCATTTTCAGTCAAAAGCACACCCAATTGA
Organism: Tipula lateralis; assembly: GCA_963932295.1. Lineage (NCBI taxonomy): Eukaryota > Metazoa > Arthropoda > Insecta > Diptera > Tipulidae > Tipula > Tipula lateralis. The sequence goes on from OZ010737.1 coordinate 165,534,172, forward strand.
GGTTAGTAATCAGACTTTGTCCTAGAAGACGACTAAACCTAGTTGGAGTGATTGGTTAATAAAGGGTTGATTCATCGTCATTGAATAACACTCTGAACATTGTTCCTGGTTGTCACGTGCTCCACAGTACTATTTTCGGTTTAAAAACGATCTCTTCCAAAGGTTAAGATGATGACAGCGTGCTTTTCTACATGCCACGTGCTAGACACCACCAGACCACGCTGTTTCATCGTCGAACTTTATTCAAACCAAATCGAGTGGTGTGAACCTATAGTCAGAGCGAGTTTATTAATAAAAAAATAATTGTGTCTTCTTCGAGATGTTTCTCGCAATCGGTGCTTTTATTAACATTGGTTGGTTGCTCCATTTTCAATTTTAATAATCTCGCCAACATCAAGTTTCTATTCTACAAACTGTATTTTAAATTGCTGGTCGGCTTAGTACCAAAAATCTATCTTCTTAAATAGCAAAAGCTTTTCGATTATATTTTGAAGTTTCAGTTTTAAGAGCACAAGAACGTAATCAAAAGGACATTTTTGCTACCAGATTGTATAAATTTAATATACTTACAAGGTGAACTACTTCAGCTTGGCAATGAAGAAGAAAACCGGTGATGGGGCGAAAACATGTGTCATTGCTGTTAGATTTCCACTCGCCAACGCCTTTACAGGGAACTCTCTGGCCTGGCGCTTGGTGCTATTCTAGATTAGTCTAATATTCCCTTCTCGTCGACACCCAAGCTGTCGCGCTCTTTTACTGGTTCCACTCCTGAGTTGGTAACCAAAAAAACACGCACGTTGTCTCAAGAGCCTTACCTTCTTGATGGTTTGGTTTCTGGACCAAACACCCCCGGTAACAGAATTCTGTACAAGAGTTTTGCCGCGAGAACTAGAGTGTGCATATGCATCTAGAAGAATATTAATGCATCTCTCATTGAAGAGTGTAGTTCGGCTGATATTGCAGCTGCACGCGTTACTTTAAACTCTCAAACTGAAGTGGTTATTGTCTCAGTTTATTTTCCTTACGATGCCGCTACTCCACCTACTTCTGAGGATTTTACATACCTAGTAAGCTGATGTAAGGCTAAAATCATTCCTTTGATAGCTGGTTGTGATGCTAATGCACTTCCCTATCTGTTGGAAAGTACCAACACTAATAACAGAGGTTCTGCTCTGCTAAACTACTTAAGTTCATCTGAGTTGGATATCCTCAATGTTGGATGTGGACCAACATTTGTTACCTCTGCATGCAGGGAGGCAATTGACATTAGTTTGTGCTCAATGTCGTTCACTAAATTTATTTTAAACTGGAAAGTGACGAATGATATTCTCACCTCCAATCACAGGTGTATTTCCTTTAATAATAATCTTAAAAGAATTGCGCTTAAACCTTACCGTAATCGGAAGCTTACCAACTGGGATTTTCTCTAGAGCTTGTTTCCTTACTCGAACCACCTTTGAAGATTTTTTCGTCTGTGGACTTAGAATTGCAGGCTTCTGGTCTGTCTTAAGCTATTACAACAGCGTTTGAGACTGTCCCCTTTTCTCGAACCAAAAAACTCAGAATAAACCTTTCTGGTGCTCCACTTTAAAAAGGCAAGAAGATCTAATCTTAAGTCTGACTGAACTAAGAGCATCGCAAAGATCTGCCTGGGTAATATTCTGTGAGGAGATTAATAGCCAGCTGTAGTAAGACTTAACAAGTCACTGAGCAGGAATAATACCTGCGTAGACTTGATTCAATTCGTCTACCTAATGGCAAGCTTACTCCTCGAAAAATGAAGTATAGGTGATATACTGCTCACTACCTATTTCCTGGGATGTAAAACCTCTACTACCGACAATTCTGGTGAAGTCATTAACAATTTGGATGTAAGTCCTAATTGGGACTTAGCCTGTAGATTAATCAATCATGAGGTCCTACGTTGGAGCGTAGGAACTCATCATTGATTAACTATCATGTGGGTTCCTGCCCATTGTGACATTGATGGCAGCGAAATTGCAGACTGTTTGTCTAAAACTGATTCTCGTCTATATTGCGTAGGTCCTGAACCAGCTGCGCCTTTACCTACTTATTGTGAAAAAAACAATTAAAACAGTTACCCTATCGAATCTAAAGCGGACGTGGTCAGCTAACGCTACTTGTCGTAAGGCGAAATACTTTATAAGAGGGATTAACTCGAACCTGACAAATTACGTTCTCTCATTGAAAAAGGACAACTTAAGAATTTTAGTCTCTCTACTTATTGGCCATGGCCGTTTCAAAAGTCACCTTCATAGTATGGGACTGACCATTGATGCCGTATGCGACAAATGTTTGGAAGATGTTGATGATAGTTTACACTTCATCAGCAGTGGTTCAGCTTTCGACCGCATGGGATCTCTTGTGTTAGCTGCAGGAATATTCCTGTAAATCTACTGTCTTTTCTACCCTGGTTCAAACTGCTAACAGTTTGTTAAGGTTGCAGAACGCGTCTGTGCGGTTTGATGAAATCCTAGGTGTGCACCATGAGCCTTTTGTGGCATTGAGTGCGGTTTAGGGTTCCAACCAACTTTAATAATAATACAGTTCCACTATGGTTCGTTCTAGGTCCTACCCTCTAGAACGTGATGTAATGCGCTACGACTCCCCTTACCATGTTAAACTCAAGTGATTGCCTTTGTTGATGACATCGCCGCAAAACGCACAGAAGAGATCGTATAAATTGTCACAGAACGATAGGACACATTCAATAATGTTTAAATTCGGATGGCCTAGTGTTACTTAGGGGTAATGACTGATGCTAGACTGCCATAAAAGACACATCTCACTAGAACTGAATGAACAGAGCATTGGCACGGCTAATACCAAATATAAACAGAACTCGACAAAGTAGAACATTTCTACTAGCTAGGATAGTAACATTCACTCTAATGTATGGCACAACAATTTGGGCCAACAAGTGGAATCTGATCAACAATTAAGTGCTTTTAGAGTATATTATGTGCATTCACCAAGGTATTGGCTCTGAATGTATTTTGCTGAGAGTTCATTCTCTAGATATACTGGCTAACAAACGTCAACTTATATAATTCACACGTACGGTCACAGAACAAAAAATGACACGACCAAAGGCTGATACTTATCGCTTGAAATTGATCGAGACATGGCTAAAACGGCAACATGGCAAGGTACGTTACTATTTAATCCAGTTCCTAACAGCCCGTTTTGTGCGTGAAAATCAGAAACCTTGGAATACGTTCGAGTATCTTTGTAGAGGAAATTCCGAGGGAGGCGCTGAATATAATTAAGATGTTTCAAAAGAAGCAAAAACACGATTAAAACCGAATAGGAAGCAGTTTATACCTGAGCATCGTGAAGTAAAACCAAGCGGTATTCGCATGAGGCCAACAGGCAAATAAACCGGGGTTAGGGTTTAGTGGTTTAAATCTGACACACCATATGTTATATACAATGGTGGACATCCCTAACTTATCACAAACTTATCAAAATCTCATCACTGACTTATCACTGACTAATCAGTAACTTATCACTAATTTATCACTGACTGAACACTAAATTATCACTAACTGATCACTGACTTATCACTGACCTATCACTGATCTATCACTGATTTATTAATTACTTGACACTGACTTAGTTTTGAATTATTTCTCACTTATCACTGACTGATCACTAAATTATCACTGACTTATCACTGATCTATAACTAAGTTATCACCAAAATATCAATTTGTTATCACTAACTTATCAGTTTCTTATCACTTGCTTATCACTCACTCATTACTTGATTATCACTTGGTTATCGCTTGCTTATCACTGGCATATCACTGACATATCACTGATTTATCAATTACTTGACACTGATTTAGTTTTGATTTATTTATCACTTGTCACTTATTACTGATTTATCACTTATCAAAGGTCCCTCTTCAACTCAGAACAAATACTGTATTGGTATACACTCATAGTTTATTATACCTTTATTTCAGCATACAGAAACAATTATCAGACCCAGCGCATGAAAATGGGGAAAAAAGCCTCAGTAATGAGAAATCTGGACAAGACTTGTGGGACAATCGATAACACCAGCCCTAAAACGAGTTTTGGCCTAAATACCAACTATTCAAAACAACATGCTTATACCATAACATTTTTTCACCATCGCTTGTCTTCCAGGTCATTTCGAGCATTTTTCAATACAGAGTAGCAACTATTTGTTGCGAGTATGTATTTCAAAAGCTATGCAGTACTTTTGTTAAATTTTTAATAAGTTTTTGTGGCTGTTGTTAAATATTATTAAGAAACTGAAAATACTTCGAGGGCAAATACCATAACCAATAATGAAACTCAACTCACTATTATTTCATTTATTTAGAGCATGTTCGATCACAATCAATCAGATTACTTGTTCACTATATACCAAGGTACAGAGAAAAAATATAAAAATTTTATTGGTTTCCAATTACGTGTACTTATTTAATTTATTATTGAATTTCTGTTTTTGGTTTGACGTCGATATTGTTTACGTGATAACATTTTGTATAAAAATCATAACGAAACAATTACGAGTCGAAATCTCTTAAGTTATGCGGTTATTTTGTAACTCACATCGGATACACATCGTATACTGTATTTTTATAACGAATAGTGAAATAATGGTGAAAAAGGACAAATGTCGACATTTTTATTATACTCGCGTATTGTGTGTTTGTGTATGGATCCATCCCATTATGATTTAGTTGGCTGAACTTATTGTCATCGGCTAAAATATGCTGAACCAGAGAAAAATATATAAAATCTATATACTAGACTGTTTACCATAAAAACAAGATCGGTATCTTCGAGATTACCATAATTGATGGGAAAATTATTCAGAGAGAATAAACAGCACACACACACATAACAGACAAAAATGTGATAACAGAAAGCATAAGTTAAGCAATGAATTGAAATAAATAATAATTGAATGTTTGGACATAAAATTTATCGATTAATGGAAATTCGGTCAAAAACAGTATCAATTCCTCTCGCCCTCTCTTTATACGCACATATAGCACACTATATATGTATGTATCGTCGACATAGAGCTATAAAAAATATTAACACTCGAGACCTTTTCAATTACGTATATTTTGAAACTTAAAGCTCATTGTATCGTGTATAGAAATACATCGTATCGAAAAACAATAAAATCCACTTACATTAAATTTCATTTTTTATTTATTATAGTTACGGTGTGTACACACACTTAAAATGTATGTAGAGGAACAACAAGAACAACAAAGAATCACAATAAATGGTTTAACACTATAAAAACAAAAGAAAAACGATGAAAATATCGAAGTACAATGAAAATTAATGAAGTTTTCCACTCCACTCGTGTCTTTGCGATATTATTTCAATAAACTTGTATGTTGTTTGTAATGTATGTAATATGTTTGTATATGTGTGTGTGTGTATGTTTTCTAACTGATAAAAAATATCAAAACGAAGAAGCAGATTTGTCATGTCATGTCTATGTGAAAATTATATCAGGGAAATTCAATTAGCTTATAACATTGTATAATGATGTTTTTCCTTTGGTTTTTACTGATTCTGGTTGTTGTTTTTCCGCGGGTGTTTTATTGTTATATTTTGAGTGTTGAAAAATAAGGGTAAAACGATTTAGAGGCTTTATATATATATGGTATATAGAAAGGGAGCGGAAAAAAAGTTATACAAATCATCGTTCTTCATATTTATTAGTTGCCAGATGCCTGGGGCAGGTACTCGTGCCGAATCTACTATGTACTCTAGCAGCTGCAATAAAACGAGAGATAAACTTAAATCTGGATAATATAAATTTAAACACTGAGGTGCACTTGGGTGCACAATCATCGCACATTTCTCAATTTTCAAAAAAAGTTCATATTTATCAAAAAAAAAAAATTATTAAATTATTTATTGCAGATACCTATCCTTTTTGGAAGTAAACATCTGATGTACACGTTTTTATGAACTTTTCAGCATAAAAATTAGTGGTAAAACTCGAATTCAAACATGGGAAAAAACAGTTGATTAATAAAACGTATTCCCTCTCCTGGCCCGAATGACAGTTTTCATTCGATGCTTCATTCCGCTGCGCTAACCTGTTGCAACTCCTGAAGACTCGTTGGAGGAACATCTCCGGCCCGAACACTTCTTTTCAACTCGTCCCATAAATGATGGGATTGAGGTCCGAGCGTTCATCTGGCCACTCCATAACAGTGACATCCACCTCTTGAAAAAACAGGTTTACTATGCCAGCCGCATGCGGTGTCGCATTATCCTGATTAAAAAAATTATTTCATCAATAAAGGTACGACATATCCTCGAGTACAATGTATCCTCAATGAACCTTTGAGAGAAAAGTCGTTCCTCTTGATCGACAGCCAGTATTGGCTCTGATGATGAATACAAGATCTGTCTTCGCCTCTATTAACTTGCTTCCACAGAACATGCACGATCCACCGACATACGAGACCCGTTCTTGAATGGAACAGTGTGAATATCGCTCTCCTTGTCTTCTGTATATAATCTTTCGAGTCTATCAGTGCCATATAAATATATCCTGCACTCTTCTTCATTCTTGTTCTGTGCAATTCAAATGCTATCGAGTGAACTCTCGACGGGCTTGTTGGTGGGCTGTGGTCACCTTCATCCCGTTTGCTGGTCTGTGCGTAAGCAGATTAACTTTTCGAAGTCGTCTTCTAGCTGTCTATGGAGTGAATTCAATGTTGCTGTAGCACGTGGTCGGCCAAATCCTTGTCGCCGTCTGAAGTCACCAGTTTCCTGATATCTTTGCTACTTTCCATGAAAGAAGAATCTGCTCAAATTTAGTTGTAGAGCAACTTCACGATAGTGCTGCCCTGCATAAATTAGTGCAACGTCTGATGTGGTATCCATTTCTTTGCTCCGGTTGATATAAGTAATTAAAAGAGGACCGTTCCGACTAAGCGTCGATTTATATACATATACATATATATATATATATATATATATATATATATATATATATATATATATATATATATATATATACATATATACATATATATATATTTATATATATATATATATATATATATATATATATATATATATACATATATATATATATATATATATATATATATATATATATATATATATATATATATATATATATATATATATATATATATATATATATATATATATATTTGGCATCTATTTGGCAAAATAGCCTTCTCTAGCTCAATTATGACTCCACCTGTATTGTGACCATCTCCTCGCCGATATGGGCATCTCTCGTGGTCACTCGCAGCATATCACATGAAACAAATATATTTGACATTAAACTCACAATCGACATTTGTTCGGTTCTAGTTTTTATTTTGGAATTCGCTGTTCTACAGGTGAGTATATTTGGGTAGGATAGGATTTTAGAAAGCCGATAACAACAACGGTTGCCACCGATCGATATTGCGTGGTGGCCAAGTTTGCACCCGGATATATATATATATATATATATATATATATAGATAGATATATATATATATATAGATATATATATATATATATATATATATATATATATATATATATATATATATATATATATATATAAATCATTTATTAATACAAAAAATGAAAGAGTAAATGTGAATATAGTCTAAATTTGCAGGTAAACGTAGATTAAACATACATTTACCAAAGGGATAGGTAAATTCGGATATTCGCCGCATTTCGGGCTTTAACCGTAACATATATATATATATATATATATATATATATATATATATATATATATATATATATATATATATATATATATATATATATATATATATATATATATATATATATATATATATATATATATATATATATATATATATATTTAATATATATATTTATATATATATATATATATATATATATATATATATATATATATATATATATATATATATATATATATACATATATATACACATATATACATATATATACACATATATATATATATATATATATATATATATATATATATATATATATATATATATATAACGGGTGATTTTTTAAGAGCTTGAGAACTTTTTTTTAAAAAAAAACGCATAAAATTTGCAAAATCTCATCGGTTCTTTATTTGAAACGTTAGATTGGTCCATGACATTTACTTTTTGAAGATAATTTCATTTAAATGTTGACCGCGGCTGCGTCTTAGGTGGTCCATTCGGAAAGTCCAATTTTGGGCAACTTTTTCGAGCATTTCGGCCGGAATAGCCCGAATTTCTTCGGAAATGTTGTCTTCCAAAACTGGAATAGTTGCTGGCTTATTTCTGTAGACTTTAGGCTTGACGTAGCCCCACAAAAAATAGTCTAAAGGCGTCAAATCGCATGATCTTGGTGGCCAACTTACCGGGCCATTTCTTGAGATGAATTGTTCTCCGAAGTTTTCCCTCAAAATGGCCATAGAATCGCGAGCTGTGTGGCATGTAGCGCCATCTTGTTGAAACCACATGTCAACTAAGTTCAGTTCTTCCATTTTTGGCAACAAAAAGTTTGTTAGCATCGAACGATAGCGATCGCCATTCACCGTAACGTTGCGTCCAACAGCATCTTTGAAAAAATACGGTCCAATGATTCCACCAGCGTACAAACCACACCAAACAGTGCATTTTTCGTTATGCATGGGCAGTTCTTGAACGGCTTCTGGTTGCTCTTCACTCCAAATGCGGCAATTTTGCTTATTTACGTAGCCATTCAACCAGAAATGAGCCTCATCGCTGAACAAAATTTGTCGATAAAAAAGCGGATTTTCTGCCAACTTTTCTAGGGCCCATTCACTGAAAATTCGACGTTGTGGCAGATCGTTCGGCTTCAGTTATGAAATGTCAAAGCATACTGAGCATCTTTCTCTTTGACACCTTGTCTGAAATCCCGTGTGATCTGTCAAATACTAATGCATGAAAATCCTAACCACAAAAAAATCACCCGTTATATATATATATATATATATATATATATATATATATATATATATATATATATATATATATATATATATATATATATATATATATATATATATACTACTTAACCTAGGGCGTCTACTATTCTGAACCATCTTACTCTGTTGGTGGTTACAGATTTCATTTCCTTTCATAATTTACCGATTGTTTCGCATCACCTAGCATTGTTCTCTTTAATGGCATCGCTGGTATTCCAACTTTCAGATGTATATCTCAAGACCATCTTTGTTAGCTAGATCTGTTAGCTGATGTATTTTCTGCTGTATATTACTGAGTGTTGGTATGTGAGTTTATTTATTAATCTTCATTGTATGCCATTATGAAACGTATCGTTGAGTTGCCACATAACATTATCCAATACTATCAGGAACAGCATTGGTGAGACATTATTACCTTACTTCTTGAGTGTTATGGTACTTTTCATGTGGTTTGCTTTTATATTTAACTCGGTTTCCTTCATCCCAAAATACATTTCTTTATGAGTTCAATAAATTTCTTTGTGTTGAATCGTTCAGTGATCATACGGATTGAGTTGATCCGATCAGCGCAACTTTTGTTTATTCTAAAGGTAGCTTTTTCGTCATTTTGTAGTGATGTTAGGAATTTCGTGTTGACCATTCGATGGTCTATCTGAGTTTAAGACTTTATGTGTATTTTTGACAATTGGTTGTTAGGTCGATGTTGCCTGTTCCAATTGTGGTACTAAAACTCCCTTTGTATGATTTTGGCGCCGTTCCTGTGCATAATATTCAAACTAGTCGTATATTGATCGATTAAGTTCGTTAACTTCATCTCCAATGTAAACATTCAGATGTTTAGAAATAAGTCGGCCAAGTGATATCGTTAGATTTTTATTTCTTCATCTACCTCTAGTTTTAGATCCCTATAGGCCATATTCCCTTATATGTATTTCGATAGTTCAAAAAAGCACCACCAGTTCAGCCATCCATCGAACAACCGGAATGGGAAATTAAGGTATCCTATTTTATTTTTTAACATGGAAAGATAACCTAAGTGTAGTATCGAAAAGGCCATTTCGTAGTAGTTATATTTATACTCGATAATGGAATCTGCCGTACTTAGCATGCTTGCTCAAATGGTTCCTCACATTTCGCAAAACGTAAACAAGTTCAGCTCACGAATATATTCTCAAGGAAATCGAGAACATTCATTTTTGAACTCACCCCTGTACCGAGATATTACATGTGTGAGCTGAATAGAGTGGTGGCCATGTCAACATTGCCTCAGTCTCCCACATATATAATGGATGAATTCGTTTGTCAGAATTAAAAGCTGGTGCTCACTGGCAAATAGGTTATCTGAAAAATGAAGAGGCATTTTATTGGCTAAAGTTATTTATATCGAGTTTATGAGAAGTAATTGTGTTGTCGAATTTCGAGAGCTATACTTTACGTTTGTTCAGCGATTATGACTGGTCTTAGTATGCCATATGTGTCAGATGAACTAACCTCCCGGTATCCACTAGAAATTATTGCAGGGTCTGTTCCACTATCTCACATTGCCACCTCAACTTCATACGATATGTAATTATTGTCTGTCGCACCTCAGTATTTTTCCTCTATACAAAAAATGTTAGTTGTCCGTTGCAATTCATAAATTTGACTTATATTGTCCGGGACTCCAAAAATTATTTCATTTTAAATGCCTCTGATCAAACTCAAACATTTAGTCATCGACTTATTAAGTGGTAAGTCTTTGGCGTGGTTAAATGTTTGCTCATCATAGATTCGGTTTATCGGTCTGTTAAGTGCATATCGAGCTATTAATCGACATGACATTGAAAATGTCTCTAGTCCCATTAGACGTTGAAACATTGGCTTGATTGTAGATACACAAATCTGAGAGTAAAGCTTAATTTGAAGCCATCAGCTTCATTTCCCAACCTAGTATGTAAAGGGTGTTGACCATTCCATTATATCTATTGAGTATCCTACATGAGATTAAGTAATTAGACTCAAGTAGTTTGAACGCCTTGCACGGTTAAAATTTTTATCTGACAATTTTAACTGGAACAGCTTGTGATCTTAGTAGCATCAGAGTAGCATCAGCACTTTTGTCTTTTTTAGTGAATTCATGATATATTCAGTATGCATCACACCTTTTACATTACTTAGCTTCACTCGACAATGAACTAATTGTTATAATCAAGATGCACCCACGCAAAAGTTTGTAATCGTACAGTCATAACAGGTTCGAATACTGAAATTTGATTACTCCTGAACATAATCAGTTGTAATCTCTTCATCCTTTAGTCGTAGAAAATGTTACAGTAACTGTATTGGTCGGAAAAACTAGGGAAGGAGTGTCTATTGAATTACAACTTCTTTTGTTGGACAAATCTTACACTGTTAAGAAAAACCATCAATAAATCGTTTGAAATACATAAATAGTCGAATCTGGAAAAATTCATATACACATGTTTACAGCATAATATGCTGTGGATGTCCAATATATTTTATTGGATTCATCCAAATAATGTAAAAAAGAAATTTCCCACTTGGCATGAGTACCGACAGCCCTACCCTATCAGGACGAAACTCTACTGAAAATTTAAGAATTTATCTGTTGTAATCTATCTCATACAGTTAATCAATTAATCGAACTCGTTTACATAAAATTAACCGATTTGTTGTTTGATCGATTAGCTGTGAAAAAATGAGAGCTAAATACATAAGGTTTGTGTTCGACAACCTCCACCAAACTACAAAGCTTTGTATAGAGTGTCAGCAAGAAGAAAACCGAAATAATAAAATTCACTCGAACAAAAATAATAAATTAACAATAATTGATCGAATCGAATTGAATATTAAACAGCAATTTGAACGTGTTACGAATCCCAAACTAAACAGCAGACACAAACTATAAGATCGAACTCGAAACATCGAAACATAAAGTAAAATTATTAAACATCAGACAGCACATAGAGATGTATATGTGTAAGTAAATCACGCTTCGATTTAGATGAAAATCGACATAAAATACTTTGATTTCGAATATGGAATTTTCCAATTTTCATTTCTCGGAAAATAGAAAACTTAAACAAAACAAATAAATAAATTACTATTATCAATTATTTTATTGTATTAGAGTCTTGTGCTTTATGAGACTTTTAAGTGATTTATGCAAAATAGTTGAGCAAATTTTAAGAATTTATTTTACGAACAACGAATTTTGCATATAGACGGGATGTAATAAATGGAAAATTTTAGATGGATTCAATTTGATTAAAGTATTGATGATTTAATCGAATTTATTGTATAAATTCTTAGTGAGAAGAATGGAACGACGATGATGTTGATTTTTTATCATTTCTGTGTAATTTACAAACTTACGTCGATCGAAAACTGTGTGAAATCATTGAAAAAGTTAAATCGCCGACGTAGACATAAATCCGTTCTGACTAACTGGTGTTCTACAGATTTCTATTCCAATCACATAGTCACTCAATGACGTCATCATCAGATCGAAATCGGCCAAGTGAATTACAAGATACAAACAACAACTCGAAGTACATCACACATTCAAAATTATACATAAAGCTACGCACCGCTTAACATTGGTGACCCCGACGACCCTGTTTAGGGCATAACGCATACATGACGTAGAAGGACCTTCTAAAACTACCTTCCAGCATTCCCATGTGCTACGATAGCACACACGCCTTTCCTGCCATTATGGATTCACAAAAAAAAATACTAGCAATACAAGTATGCATCAACAATCGCAGTCGAAGGCGGGAAATCACTTTCGGATAATGTGGCGAGTTGTTAATCAATGCCACACCGGAGATCTGGTTTAACTTCTATGGTCACGATTACAGCTCCCAGCAGCATCATTATCATATTCTACATTGGTCGGACGTACTGAGTTTCGTAATTTAAGGTGTGTAATGACATTTGGTAAACGTTAAAAGCTTCTTGGTTTTATTGTTCAATCCAGGTAAATGATTTCTGGTTGCCAATAACTTTATCGGGTTTAAACTGTTACAAACCAACTATACATTTTTAAAATGCCCACCACTTTTCCTGATTTTAACGAATCACACTGCGATCCAATATGCTTTCTGCAGTATTTATAACGAGTATTTATAACGAATTCACTTGCTTTGTGGTCATTCAGCTCGTAATCCGCTATGAATTTGATAGATCACATAGTTTATTATTCTCATCTCTTTATATGGTCTTTTCCATCTTTGCTTTGGCTATGGAGATAAACTCTTCCATTTCAGGTTGTAAAACCACTTACTGTACTTTCTCAAACCACTTACTGTACGCTCATTCGATTGCGTGAAAGATTTGTCACTACTCGAGGCGACTGCAGTACTTTACTGACTTCCACAACCCAAAAATGGTGTAATATGGCCAGCTCCCATTAACATAAAATAATTCGCCTACCATCTAATACGAAATCATTATTTTTCAATATCTTCACCAACCTTAATTGATCCAAGAACTTCAATATATTGATTAAATCGTTTGCATTGCTCCTGTTTCAAATGCTATCACATGGGCTATTCTTTTGATTTCTTAACTTAACATCAAACAATATCGATCTCTTGCCAATCAGGGAACCTGATATCATTTGGTTGTAGAATTAAGAATTCGCTGTTTGGTTGGTTTTATTGACTAACGCCTGTTATCTTACATGACTCTCAATCTTTTTCAATCTCCATCTTATTTGGTCGTCTTACTCCATCTTACTCCTTATAATTACAACTGTCTGGTTATAATTTTTTTACCTTCCGTTTGATCTTGTTATAGGTTTAGATTCGATTGATAACACACAAAGTAAATGCATCTATTTTATGGTCTTTCATGTAAATTGTAGTTTTAAAATGCTGAATAACGAACCATCCAATGTCAGAATCAAACTGCACTAATAAAGAAACTGACGTTTAGCGGAACTTCTCACTTACTTTTGATCTTACTATTGAATTTTCGTATTCCGTGCTGACCTTTCTAACAACATATTTTCATTTTGTTCGGACGTCAATTTCGGATTTCTGTCTTTCCTGTCCGGCTTGCATTTGCTTTTCACACCACTTGTTGTTTCACTGCAATTAACTGCTCCATATCGAAATTTCCAGATACTATGCGGTTTGTTCTTTTTCAAACGTCTTTTCGATCTTTTTGGCTTTTCTACTAAATACTCCGCAGTCTTCTAACACTCTGCAATCAATAAAGCACAACTTTCCTTCTAGTTCAGTTTTATTACCTGTTGCACCATAAGCTCCATCTTAAACTATGGCAATTATAAACATTTAGGTAATCTACTGATCCAGAGATGAACACATACAGATGAACCCATGGCCTTTGCACAAAGTCCTATCGCAAGTTTTTATACTTCAAACACATTGCCATTCATCCAAAAAGACTTAGATATGGCTCGGTCACCGTTCGAAAGAGGGTATTTTTAGACACTTTTCAATCTTATCAGGCAACACCACATTAAAAGATTTATTAAATTATATTTTATTCGACATAAAGTGGAAAGGCATGTCAAGACAAATTTGTTTGGCATATGACGTCAAATTTAGGAGAGAAACACTTTTTATGCCGATTGTTAAAATTAGTTTGGTTAAATTTTCGACATCGTCTGGGATGTAACACAATTTATATCTTGAATAAGACACCTGCTGTAGTTGATGATGCCAATTTTTTTTTCTAGATCGTATACTAACAGCCTAAAGTTATCAAACAGACGTGTGTCCACAACACTCCAAATTTAACAGTTAACGTCAACAACACAAACCATACCGATCGGGCAGGAGCTTTTGGAACTTCAACATGAACAGTGGGGATTATTGTTAGCGATCATATTCAGTGAAGTTACCTATTAGCTTGTAGATAACAAAATCAATATATCAAGGATTTTGGGGTTAAACGGATCTTAAAGTTATTATGTCAAGACAACGCCATATCTTAATATAGAGTCCTAATATAGAGCCACACACCTTAATATTTTTGGGAACGAAATACAGACAGCCAATTGGATTTTGAAAGGGGGGGGTTTAAAAGCCATATATGACCTTGATGACGTCTCAAACATTACGTATATTTAATTAACGAACCATTCAATACGTCTTGGAAGCGCTCAGCCCAACGAATGCTGACGGTGGCATGATGACAAGGTCTTTTAACCATTAACCTTAACCGGAAACAGATATTCAATAACAGAATCCAACGATAGAGAATGACATGTTGTCAAATCTTTAAACTACCAGTTTCAAATCTACATCAGAATTAAAGAACGACTGACTCTACCATTCCAAATACGAATTTCATACTCCTATTCCAGTTCCCTCTGCAAATCAGTTTAAAATCCAACACAAGTAAACTACGTCACAGTGAGATTTTTTGTAAGAACTAAATACTACCTGAATCATTTGCCATCTCATTTGGGCATTTTTGAGTTATTCAGAATATCAAGATCTATATGAACTCACTCGACCTGGCCGGTTCTTATTACATTTGTCCAAATTGCAAACTTATCACAACTGTTCAGACTCGACCTGAACGGATATTATCACACCTGTTCAGAAAATAAGACCTGGGCCCCTATTTCTGAATACGAATTCGTACAATAATTGTACGAATACGTGTAATTGGAATTTTTGAATACGAAAACGTATAATTTCTAAAACGAATTCGAGTGCTACGATACGATGAAAAATTTCCCTTATTGTGGAATACGAATTCGTACAGTTTTTATACGATCATGACCGACTATATGTTCGTTGTGTATTTAGTTATCGAAAGGAAGCAAAATAAAAATTATTAAATTGAAATATATAAGTAATTTATTATTGATAGGATTAATATGAATTATTTTGTGATATCATTTCGAACGGCCATATAAAATGATAAATAGGAACGCAATGTAAGGCAAGAATGGGTATACTCTCATCAATGCTGTTCCTGATCTTAATGGATAATGTAATGAGTTTCAATTGCCGCCACGTCTCCTAGAATGGAGTCTCATACAATGGAGATTACAGGTAATTTCAATGATCTGGGATATGCATATGACATATATGCCTGCTCAGTAAACACTAAACATGCAGCAAAAGATACCACAACTTTCAGATTTACCTACGTTTCAAGATAAACACCAGAAAAACAAAGACGGTGAGACTCAACACAAATATAACCACACCAATGCACATCAACAATGTACAAATTGATGTAAATAAATTTGACTATACCTACTAAGGTAGAAAGTTAACTACAGCTCGATGAATGCTGAAATGTTTCTGGCCTAACAGCTTTACTAATATTGAACTGAATAGAAAAACAAATCAGAAAGATATAGAAACCGAAATAAAGAGGTGAAAGTGAAAATGTATTGACCATACATTGAGGAAATCACCAAGTGATATAAGGAGGATATCATAGGACTGGAACTCACAAGGAAAAATGAAAGTAAGAGTACCAGCGATGGCATGGAGGAGAACAATGTTATAGTATAAGCTAAACAACTTAGTAAATCATGATGTACTTTCCCTTTAGTGTAGGATGACCCTGCCTATATATATAGTAGACACTTTATGCAACTAAAATAGGAGATACAAAATAAAATGGAGGCATCTCCATCAACTAATGAAATTTGTAAATGTTTTTGTACTATGGTTTTTTTTTTAATTGGCATACCAATATAAAATTATTATTATAATTATTAAGGCAAAAATAACAACGGCTGAACAATACGAGCTATTGGTTGTATTCATTCCGCTTTAGCTAGAGGTTATAACGCAACGGTGAACGCCCGAGTATCATCAACATCATTATGGGCTGAAATAACCAGTCGGTTAAATACAAACGGACCGCCAGTTAGAAATTCAGCCCTTTGGAAGAAAGTATAAACGGTCTGGTTTCAAATTCCATATTAAAAAATGACTTAAATGGAATAAAATTTTATTTATAATATAAAATATTATTATTATATTAAAATATATTATTATTATTAATATAAAAACGTAAAAAAACATCCCGCCGTGATTGATTTATTTACCGAAACTAAATGTCAAAAAGTGACATTAATCACAAATACACTCCGTTATTTTAAAGGAAATTTCAAAAAAATAAATTTCCCTATCACTACACTGCAAAAATTAAAAACTATTGTACGTTCGTATACAGAAATACCATTTCATTTTCGTATCGAATAGAATTTTCGTATCGAATGAAGATTCGTATCGTATACAGAAATAGGGCCCCTGAGCAATTTGGCGAATTAGTCGTGCTTATAAACAAATCGGATTGATACTCGACCAGTTCTATTGTGCCTACTTCTCGAGCATACGACGTTTCCTGGCTAAATTATTTTCGATCCGAACAGAACGATCAAGCTTCGACAACTTTCTTAACGTCTTGTTCGGATTGTTAAACTACACCTATTATTTTTCCCGGAACCCTTCAGTTCTAGGGTTGATGTCGTAGCTCACATTCCTTTTTGTCTCTGGCAATCTTCTTTTTTGTTTTGGGGATCAAGGCGCTCCCAACTCCATGCAAAGCTCCATGCCAGCCTATATAATACTGACATGGAAGATGGATCGGCCCATAGATTCTGCACTCCAACAGGGGGTCACCACTGATCGTAATCAATTGGTGAAAAATCCCTTGGGTATTCGGATGTATTCGGGTGTATTGCCTGCACACATATAAATATTATCGTACCCCGCGAAAACGAACATATTTTTGTGGACCGACGAGGAAACCTTTCGATGAATGTGCAGATTGTATATTAAAAATTATTTTAATTCTTTCCATACAATAAGTTTAACTGAGTGATTTAATTTTTTTTCAGATATGTAACTATGGCCTGTTAATACTTTATATCGGTGCTCGTTCTCCGGGATCAACTCACGATTCTGCAATATGGCAGGTATCAAAAGATCGGCCCAAATTGCGGGTGGCTTATGATAATGGGGAACGAAATGCATGGTTCATTGGCGATTTAGGGTATCCATTGGAATAGGTTTTAATAACCCCATACCGAAAGGCAAACGACTTACAATATATTGCATGCTCAAACACGAAATCCAATTGAAAGGAGTATAGGAGTCTTCAAGAACACTTCAAGAACTTCAAGTGCTCCGTTGTTAAAGTCGTCAAAATTGTTAACGTATGTGCTGCACTGTATAACATGTGCTTAATAAATAAACTACAAATGGTAGTGTTACCACGTCGTTCTGAAGTAAGTGTTCCTATCCACGAGACCAAATTCGAATATGACAACATAGAGCAAAGTGAAAGTGCACAGGCGATGCGTAACAATCTGCTAAATTGTTTTTAAAATATTTAAATTTTCTTAATAAGTTTTATTCTTTCTTCCTCTAAATAAAGTTCCCTCTCCGCAACTGTTGACCACCTTTCCTCCACCATCAGTCTTTTATTATTTATTACGTTTGCTTCTTTTACTAAATTTCTTATATCAGTATTAAATTCCTGTTGTTGTTTTGCCTGCGCTTCCTGTTTTTCACCTTGGGTCTTAAGTTCTTCGAACAATCGATTCGTTACCGTCATACGTCGTCTCTGGGTTCGATGGAAGGTTTGGGTTAATGGTGTAATCACGTTATCTAATATAAGTTCTTGGTGTATGATCTTAACCGCTAAAACCATTTCCACTTCAGGCTTATGACCAACGACTAATTACTTTATTTACTTCACACGATAAATTTTTGAAATTGTGATAGTTTACCACTTGTGAGGTTATGACAGTACAGCATTCACTTAGCTTGAATCACTGAAACACTTCACTGGTTAAAATAAGACTCATCCAATTTAACAACTTAGCACTGCTTTTCAAAAATCGGATTTATTCTCGATATTTCCGTCCTCGTCTCTTCTCAAGCTGAAATCGACTTTTATTATTCCTGGAGGCGTCGAAGAGATAACTTTTCTCGCTCACTAAAACTGAAAGCCAACATTAAATACTGCATAGTCTTCGTTTGGATTCAAACCAGCTACCCTTTTGACCCGTACTCATATTGCGTACTATAAACAACTGACCATACATGACTACGGGTTTGATCAACACTCTGCACAGTTTCAGCTTATCCGCATTTGTAAAATATTTTGATTTCAGCAGTAGACGTAGAGGATACAAAACCCGATTGCCAGCGGCAAGGTGGACCTTGATATCCTCTCGCACACTACTATCATGAGTGATGAGAGATCCAAGATACTTGAATCTCATCACTCCTTCAATCGTGTGGTTACCACTACTGAAATCAAATGCGTCTTGGTCTCGAAAACCATCTGCATATGCAAGAAGTTGATTGGATTGTCGGAATAAGATATTGTCCAGAGATGTTGCACTTTTACGAAGGATGTATTCCAACATGAGATAAAATAGTGTCCGGGGACAGCGCATCTCCTTGTCGAACCCCAGTGGTGATTGCAAATATTCTCGATAGCCTGTTCTCAACTTAAACACAGCATTGTGACTGCGTTACTGTCATTTTACACAGATGTGCATATTTTTTCGGTATTCCTAAATATTCAAGCGCGTACCATAGTCTCTCTCGATTGATCGAGTCATAGGCCTGCTGGAAATCTAGGAATACCTGGTGTACATCGCGAGATGTTTCGAAGTACTTGGAAAGAATTATCCGTAGCGAAAAAACTTGATCAGTGACTAGCCGATTTGGACGGAATCCTTTTTGGTAGTCACCGACAATTTCATCCGCTAGAGGAGTAATTCTTCCCAAGATAACGTATGACAGTAACTTGTATGCTGTGCAAAGGAGAGCTATACCGCGATAGTTTCTCGCACTTCATGCGATCACCCTTTTTTTTGAATATTGGGCATTATATTCAAAAAAAACGTGGCCACTTTCTATTCGTCAGGCATTACTTCATTTCACCATACCAATCGAACAAAGTTGAAAAGACAGTTCCACAAAGTTAGCCCTCTGAATATCAAGAGCTCTGAATAAATGCAATCAACCCCTTTTTAACGATTTTTTTTAATCTCTGCATGGTCATTGTGAATTCCTCATAGGATGGATCCTCAATGAATATCTCCGCGGTCTGTATTTGAGGGTATTCAAACACAGCTTGTGATACATGTGGAACATTAATTAGATCAGAAAAATGTTCACGCCATGTATCGAGTACCGCATCGACGTTAACATAGAGATTTCCTTCCTGGTCCCGAATAGCAGTTGACCGAGATCTTAAGGTATGGTGCAATTCGGTGATTCCTTTAAAGAAACCACGCGAATTGTACTCATTGCTGAGTTGTTGTACTCTTAAAACCGTAGCCTTCCACCATTCGCGCTTCTTCTGTCTACAAATGCGTTTAGCTGTCCTCCTAGCAAGAACTGCTTTATTTTTCCTTGCGATTGTAAACCGAGTCTGGACTTCATTTTGGGTTATTTTGCGTTGCTCAACAGCAAGACGACACTCCTCATCAAACCAAACATTTTTGGGCTTAGTTTTCACTATACCGAGCGTATGCTGGGCAGCATCGAAAACCGAGGTTTTCAATACTTCCCAGACACTGTTCACATCATCAGATTGGTAATTGGATTGCATAATGCTATTACTGACAAGATCTTGATATTTTCGTTGCGTTTGTTTATTTATCAGACTTTATATTCTTCTGTCCTCCCTGACTTGTACGAAAATTTTCATCGTAGCTTTGCAGTGACTAGATTATGGTCACTGCCTACGAATTTGGTTGACGACCGATACGATCTCAGGTCTTGGACAACTCGAGCCCGGCCTTTAGAAATCAACAAGTGGTCAATTTGTCTTCGGGATGTTTTACGTGGATGTGTCCATGTTTCCAAATGGATATTTTTATGAGGAAAGAATGTACTTCCCACTTTGAGATCATAAGCGATCGCAAAGTACATCATTCTTTCCCCATTTTCGGTTGCAGATTCGTGTCGGGAGTACGGACCTATATTGTTACATAGGTCGGTCTGATTTCTGCCAGCTCTAGCATTAAAGTCACCAATCACCAATTTGACATCGTGCTCAGGTATAGAACCCTCCAGATTATCCAGATTATTGTAAAATGAGACTTTATCCTGGGATTGGCTTACATCAGTGGGCGCATGTATACAGACAATTGACAGGTTGGCTAATCTCATGTGCAAGCGAAGCTTACACATTCGATTATCGACCACTTGAAAGTCCAAGACAGCCTCCTTTTTTGTCTGTGGCCCAATGAGAAATCCAACCCCAAGATTTCCGTGTCATCTCCACTGTGTAGCAACGTATAGCCTTGGGACACATGGTCTCCACGTTTAGGCCATCGAGTTTCTTTGAGTGCTACGAGTTGCAGCCGATACTCCTTCATACATGTGATAATGCCGTCCAACGCGCCAGGTTTTTTAATGACTGCACGTTCCACGTGCCAATCTTTAATCTTGTGTCCGGGTACTTAAGCGGGGGTTCCTTTTTTTTGTTGTTTTGGCGGTATCCGATTTTTTTATTTTTGTTGACATTTTTAACATTGATCAAGAGACTTTCAAAGTGAGCAGACGTAATTTAATTTATTACAATTATTAAAAGTGCATACAATTTTTTTTTTTTATTAAAAAGTGCAGTTTCATAAAAAACATTACTATGCATATCGTTATAAAGTGAAGTGTGTAAATTATTAAGTGATGATGACCTAGATTTAGGGTCATTATTCATGGAGTAATGTTGAATGAATGAATGAATAGAACAGGAAAAGGAGAAAATACCCCAGGTGGTACACCAACTGCCCAGATGGTTAATCCATCCTCTTACGAGGCAGGCTCAATAGTTTCTGGGATGAGCCCATTCATAAGAAGTTCAAAGTTGGCAAGATCACCAACTAGAGAACATCTCTGTCGCGAAAACACAAAAGGGTTTACTCTGGGTGATAGATCATTTACCAAATTATCATTTACCAAGTTACTAATCTCCAATCTTCAACGCGAGTTGATATGCCTGAGAACAGATAAAACAAATTCAAAAACGGAAGACAACCTTAAACATAGAAGTGGCAGACTTCGAAGTACAACCAAAAAGAGCCAAGGCGCAAAAGAATGAATATTCAACAGACGAGGAAGAGTTAGAAAGGGAAACTAACTGGATGTTGCAGAAGAAAAATGCTAAACAAAATAAGAGAAATAAAAAAAGAAAACCTGAATCCTAACCAGAGGTAGTGAACCAGTGAAAGTAATTCAATAATGGAAGACCTAGAAAATAAGGGATTTAAAATCCTTGATGCCGTGAATGATGGAAAAGAGAGACGTAGCGGAGAGAACCGACTAGAAGCAGTTTCAAAAAGAAAACTTCCCCTGATCATGCTATCGTTTGATAAATCCGAGCAAATAGAAAAAATTTACAATATAACTGGCATACTAAACATGCGAGGTGTTATTGAAACTGTTAAAAAAAGGAGTACAAAAATAGCACAATGTAAAAAATGTCAAGACTATAACCATACGCAAAGATATTGCGCACGCGAACCAAGATGTGTCAAATGTGCTGGAAAGCACGCAACACAAACTTGCAAACTATCTAAAGAAGAACCAGCAAAATGTATAAACTGTAATGGTCAGCATCCGGCGAACTACAGAGGATGTGAGGTTGCCAAGCAACTACAGAAAATGAGGGATCAGGAACGCAAATCACTTCTAAGTCATCCAAACAAGGATCGAACAAGAAATGAAGTACATATGCGTTCCGACACCAACGGAACTGAAAAATTCAACAACACTGCCCAAGCAATTTTAAATAGCCTTGATGGACAGAATAAACTAAATAAGTTAATTCTGGATCGACTCAATCTGCTGGAAATACCAAAATCCAAAATAGCCAAAAAGAAATAATGTCTATAGTTCAGTTACTAATTCCATAGCAAAAACCAGACATCAAAACTACTAATTAAGAATAGCCATATGGAATACAAACAGATTAATACAACATCTAGCAGAATTAGAACTATTTTTAAACGCTGAGAAAATTGATATATGCTTAATATCAGAAACACATTTTACCAGCAGCTCATATATTTTACCAGCAGCTCATATGTTTCAATCTGGAGATATACTTGTTATCATACGACACATCCATCAGAACGGGCAAGACGAGGGTCAGCTATATTTATTAGGGACAATATTAATCATCATGAAGAACTGAAAATAGAAAAAGAATCCATGCAAGTAACAACCGTGACGGTTAACTTTGGTTATCACAACACCTGTTATGTAAAGAAGACTATATTAACTTGTTCCAGAAATTAGGAAGTAACTTCACTATCGCAGGTGACTTTGATGCCAAAAATACCTTTTGGGGTTCAAGATTAACCTCTCCAAAAGGCAAAGAATTACTTGCAGCTGGTCAATACTCAAACTGTAAATTTTACTCAGGAGGGAAATCAACGTACTGGTCATCTGATTCTAACAAAATCCCAGACCTTATAGATTTTTACATCACTAAAGGCATATCGGTACGCTACATCTTAGAAAATGACGAAAATCTAATATCTGATCATTCTCCTGTTATTATGACGGTTAGTGAAAATGAGAAAAAAAAAATTCACATCAGCTCACAAACAACAAAACAAATTGGGAATTGTTTAAGCAGTTAGTAGAGGAAAGAATAGAACTTCAAGTACCAATCAAAAGTGAAAATGAAATTGAAGAGGAAATAGACAAGCTCCTTGATGCCATACATTGGGCCGCTATGGAATGCACTCCCAAATTATCATCGAGGAAACAAAACTTCTTTGTTTACCCAATAGAAGTAAGAGAACTAGTGCCGGAGAAACGAAAAGCCCGAAAGAAATGGCAGACTTCACGTGTGCCGCAAGATAAAACCACCTGAAACAACTTATGCATCAAACTTAAGGCACTTATAAAAACAGTGAAAAATGAAACAATTGGAAAATACCTTTGTTTTCTAGCTCCAACTAAAGATACCGAATATTCCATCTGGAAAGCAACAAATGGGTTGAAACAACCAAAAACGCAGTTCCCCCTAATCACCTGTAAGTTGTCAGACCATTTACGAAAACACTACTGATACGCATAGAACATTTGACTTCGAAAATATCAGCCCTGTAACATTAAAAGAACTAAAAGCTGAAATTAAGAACTTAAAAGCAAAAAAAGCTTCACGATCTGGTAACTGAGCAAATAATGAAGGAGCTGCCTGAAAAAGTACCCGTAAATTATTGCATATAGTCTATGCGATGTACCAATGCAGTGGAAAGTAGCAGAAGTAATGATGATTCCAAAACCTGGCAAGCCACCGAATGATAGGAAATCTTACCGAATGATACAAACTTCATAGAGATTTACAAAAACAATATTTTAAAGTCATACATTGAAAATCGCCACTTTCGGGTGAAATATGAAGAAGAATATTCCGAGCTAAAAAAGATATCGGCAGGAGTCCCGCAGGGTGGTGTTTTGGGACCTATTCTTTACCTGCTCTACACCAGAGATTCATATCAATTAAACGAAGTTACCGTTGCAACATTTGCAGATGATACTGCAGTTCTCTCAGTAGGAGACACTATCGAGGAATCTACAACGAAATGAATCGAAATCCACGCATGTGAATTTTACTAATCTAAAAATCAGCCACAAACCTTTAATAATTAACGGTCAGCAGATTCTGTATGCAAATAAAGCTAAATATCTAGGAATGACCTTAGAAACCAGGCTCAGATGGAAAGAGCATGTTAAAAAGAAAAAAGATAAACTTAATATCAAATATCGAAAAATATATTGGCTGTTCGGGAAAAACTCGGAATTGTCAACTGAAAATAAATTGCTGTTATATAAACAGGTGTTAAAACCTGTATGAACTTACGGATTACAGCTTTGGGGCTGTACAAAGAAAACCAACACTAAAATAATACAAAGTTTTCAAAACAAAGTGCTACGAGGTATAGTTAACGCTTCGTGGTACATATGGAATGATGACCTTCATAGAGACCTAAATATCCAAACGGTTGAAGAAGAAATAAAAAACTTGCCATAATTCATGGACAACGTATTTATCGACACGTAAACGATGAACTTCGTGGTATGTTGGATACTTCACATGCAGTCAGACGATTGCAGAGAACGAAACCGCATGATTTAATGGATTAAGGACACCAGTGCAAAGACTATTTCAGTAAATTACCTATAAAGGAGCTGGCCAATGGGTCTCTTCGTATTCACAAGTGACTAAATTAAGAAAGAAAAATTACTAGATGAATTGTATTCAGTTGTAATAGTTAAAAAAAAAATTAACATTTTCACTTTTCTTACGGATGCGGGACGTCAGACCAGCGATCCAACCAGATTTAGATTCTAACGACGTTTACCGCATTGATAAATAGGCATATTCGTTACACTACACCTGGCTTAATTATGTTCCGAAAACAACGATCAAGCTTCGGTGACTTTAATATCGTTCTCTTTGGATTGTAAATTGTCTCTGGCTCTTTTTGTCACTGGCCATCGTCATATGACACCAGACTTGATTATGGATCTTGTAAAATAAATCCACCGCACGTTCCAATATCTCCATACTGTCATGAATTCTCACTCTTACTATGTGACTTGAATCCTGACTTTAATGCATAGCTTCTACCACTGCACCATAATGTTTTATGGTATGTGACATGAACATATAACATCGTAAACCATTCAAACACATTTTGCATATAACGTTAGCCAAAATAATGAGTACTTATAGTCAGGAGATTAGAATACAATTATTTATCGCCCGCTGTGCGATTATCTCATCGACAGAATAAAATTATAAGTTGAGACGTGCGCTATTTGCCTGATAAAATACGATTGCATGAACCTTTAAAATATTCAAATGGCACAACATCACCAATATATGTATGGTGTGGTATGCTGTTGATGCAATAACAATCAAAAATCACGTTATTGAGATAAGTATCCGTATATATGGTATATTGTAGAGCAAAATGAAATTTTCGTCTTGCCTAGGCATAGTCGAGATATTATAGAGATCCTCACATATGTATATACATACATACATGGATATGGAGTATTTAACCCAAAACAAAAATTATATGAATGTACATAAAACCAAAATAGCATAAACCCACAAAACATACAGAACATATATACACAATAAATATGGATTTTATGTTCGATTCATGTATATGTATATAAGGTTTTCTTTTCGAGATAACATCAATGTGTTATGTTGCCTTCTTATACTCGTATATCCGAAGCAAAAAAAACATGAATTTTGTGTGTTTTTATAATGCTCCAGCACAACTTAAAAAAACCAAAACCAACAAAATTTGTTTAGCGCTGTTTTGTTGCTTTTATGATTATTATTATTGTATTCCTTGGAAAATTTTCGTTTTCCCATTTTTTAGTGGAAATTTACTACACCAAATGTCGAACGTCGAACAGAATAAAAACTACTATATACTGGTGCATAAGACCATATCCTTATTACATCCTTATAAAGATGTATACGGTAAAATAATAAACATTGAAAGGTTGGTGTATTGTAAGATGTACTTACCTCGTACTTACCTGTTATTTAAAATTCATAAACATTAGACGGTTTTTTGTTATAGCTTCAACCGTTTAAAATAGATAATACACTTCTTATTTTATTTGTGTAGACTAACGGTCATGATAACAATACAATTGTTGTTTATTGAATTATGTACGTGTCTGTTCTTAAATCTATACTAGGTACATGTATTTTACATATTTAAAGCTTTTTAAAATACCGTTAACAAAGCTTTAACATTGATTGTTATAGCCAGTGCCTAAAAGTTAACGAAAAAAACCCTATGCCTTTGGGTCACATGACCAACGTCACTGGCATCGAAATACATAAATCGCCAGTACTTTGTTTGACGTCAAGAGCTTTTGCTTTCGATTGTGCCATAGTAGGGTGAAAAGCACCTAAGTATGAAACCGGCAGTATGGGTCAAAATCAACTATTTATCTTCCGACACTGGCGGAACAATAATGAAACTAAATTGAGGACAATCTCCTACTTCTGACAAATACTAGCTATTTTGATAATTCAAACCGGCTTATAGAAGCAACATAGCTCGAAATCCCGAAAAATCCAAACATAGCAACGTAACTGATCTTAGTGATTGCTAAGATTCCTGATAATGACCAAGTAACAGGCCGAGAATTTAATCTGAGACAGAAAAACTGTAAGGAGAGTAGCCTCTCCTTAGACTCATGAATCTAAGAGATAAAGTGAAGTCTTAAAGGAGTTTAGAAGGATGAAAGCATAAGCTGTGATGGAAAGAGATTGGTTTAAATGAATTACTACAACAAAGACAATCGCTGCAGCACGAATCTTGAGCGTCCCAATTATTTAGTTTTTTCTCGAAGACAACCTTCAACATTAGAAATCGGGACATTGTTAAGCAAGATAAAATCAATGGAAACTTTAAAACATTTAAGTGCTTAACAATGAATCGCTTGAAAATCTTGCATAAATCAATTTATGAAATTTCACCTTCAAGTCGACAGGTCTCAAGGTCCACTAAAAATAAATTAGGGCTCATCCGGCCGATTGTGACATCTCACTTTTTTACTTGACGTTCCGTTCATAGGTCCGATTTTACGTTGAAACCATCTGTGGCACACGGATTCTAAACTCAACAGGGTTTCAGATGAGTTCATTCGCACCACTGATCGCACCGCCCAAACGAATTACGATGGTGAACATTTTCGCATCCTGCCCCTATCGGGATTCGACTCTGAGAATTGTTAGTCAGAGCCGAAAAGTCAACGAAATCTAAACTTTCAGAGCCACATCGTCTCATAGGGTACATTTTTTCTCCTCATAAAAAATGTACCCTATGGTCAGGGAATGGAGAGTGACGAAGGAACACTCCTTCTCTGACTAAATATTATCGATATATAATATTTAGTCTTAACGTTTCCCCTGCCACCCGGAAAGCTTACAGAACTCCCAGAAAGACAAACTGTAACAAGTATGGGACTACTATAAAGGAATACTATTACCAGAGACCCCTGAGCCTACAGCGACAGTGATGGAACTGAACGGCATAGTGGACACTTTCACAAATGCCTGCATTTGGTACTTCAACGCTTCTTGCCCAATAGTTAAGCTCAGGGGTAATCAAAAACCGGCATGGTGGTCCAAGGAACTGGGGACCTACCGAAAGGCGTGTAGGACAGCATTTAATAGAGCCAAACGTACAAGAGAGACTTAAGACTGGGACTCCTACAAGGAGGACCTCAAAGTATACAAAAAAAAATTAATTAAGAGGAAGTCATGGAGACTCTTCTGCGACAAAATGGAAGAAGTCTCCGAGACCTCGCGTCTTAGGAAGATTATGTCTTCCAATCCTACCAGTCCCAGTTATTTAAATAAACCGGATGGATCCTGGACTGCTTCTAGTTAGGAATCTTTGGAACTTATCATCAAGACCCACTTTCCAGGAAGCTTTAATGACTCGATAGGGACTAGTACTCACCAAAAGGCACACTCACTGTGCATAGAAGATATCGTAGCCAAAGAACGAATTATGTGGGCCCTTGAAGGGTTCAAATCCTATAAATCGGCTGGTCAAAGGGGGGAAGTAATCTTCAAAGGGTGTTTAAAGGTCAGAGTAATTTTTATTCCGAAACTGAGTAAATGCTCGCAGGGCTACCCAAAAGACTTAAGACCAATAACTCTATCATCCTTTCTATTGAAAACCTTGGAAAGACTGATGGATATCTGCATACGTTAAAAAATAAAGCCAAGTGACTGGGCTCAGACTCAGCCCGCTTACTGGAATACGAAATCTGTGGACACAGCTCTGCATGCCCTGGTAAGTAAAATTGAGAAATCGATATTCTCGCAAGAATTTATATGGTGGCGTTTCTTGACATTGGGGGCGCCTTTATCAATGTAAAGACGGAGGCAATTCTGGAGGGATTGTCGCTACTAGGGTTGGATAACCCTATAAGTGGGGTTGATTAACTCGGAGCGGAGGATTCCACCATCAGGAGATGGGTGACTAGCGGAACCCCAAAGGTAGGTTTCCTGTCTCCTCTCCTCTGGAACATAGCAATCAATGAGTTGCTATTGAAGCAATATTTCTGGGCGTAATCTTGGACAGTAAGCTAAGCTGGAAGCCCAACATTCTGGAAAGAGTAAACAAGGCTAATATAGCATTGTACTCGTGTAGGAATGCCATTGGAAAGAGCTGGGGCTTGACGCCGGTGCTGGTACACTGGCTATTCACTTCCGTAATAAGGCCTGTACTTATGTATGGGGTGAGCGTGTGGTGGTCAGCTCCTATTAAAGTAACATACAGATAAAGGATTGAGAAGGTGCAAAGAACGATGTAATGCTAATAAGCGGGGCGCTGAGTACAACAACTACAAGTGCCTTGGAGGTCTTGTTTAACCTTCTCCCCGTGGACATTTATGGTAAGCAGATGCCGGCGATTACGGCCACTCGACTATCAGCAAAAAATCAGTGGAAATGTCTTCAGACAAGACACTCGACGATAGTCAGATCACTGAGGAAAGAACTGGCGAATCTAGACTATGTTAACCGACTCTGTGTTTCGAGAAAAGGTTCCAAACTACCTGCCCCTCAAGAGAATCTTGGAGGAGCGGAAACGGAAGCATTGCAGTTCTTTACACGGTAAAGTAGGTGCTGGAGTCTTCTGTGTTAAATTAGAGGTAGATATAGAAGTTCGCCTCCCTGATCACTGCAGTGTGTACCAGGCAGAGGTGATAGCGATTGAGGAGGTCCTGAGCTGGTTGAGACATAATGTGGTATCCTCGACTGATATCGCAATTTATGTGGACAGTCAGGCGGCAATCAAGTCTGTTTCTCTGATGTCTAGAGTGGCGTTGGGTTGCCGCTCGTCTCTAAATGAGATGAGTGAGCATTTCAACATTCAGGTAGTCTGGGTCCCCGGCCACTCAGACTCCATGGGAAACTGCAGGGCGGAGGAACTAGCGAGGCACGGTACAACTCTCCAACTGCTACCGGAAAGGGAAAAGTTGAGGAGACCCATTAACGCACTCAAGACTGTGCTTAAAAAAAGAGTGGAAGCCTCATCGAACAATAGGTGGACGAACACACTCTTATGTAGAGTTCCAAAACAAGTCTGGTCAAAGCTGAACTTGAAACGCTCAAAGGCACTTATCTCCCTACCAAGACGTGAACTTAAAACGATCGCGGGGATACTCACAGGACGCTGTCTTCTTAGAGAACATGCGAGGAGGCTGAGTTTGGAAATAAATGTATTTTGCAGAACCTGTAGTGATGGGGAGGAGGAAGAGACGTTAGTCCACCTCCTATGCTCATGTCCGGCTTTGGCACACAAAAGACATGAATATTTGAGTAAATTCTTAATGGACTGCTTTTCTGATCTCGAAAACTGTAATGTGCGTGACTTATTACGCTACGTAAGAAGCTCAAACTGATTCTCATAATGATAAAAGAGGATAGATCCTGGGTATCACAACAGACCGTCGCCGGTCGTAGTGTGCTGTAGTAGCCACTCAACCTAACCTAATCTAACATAGTTTGACGTCAAGTGCTTTCGCTTTCGATTGTGCCATAGTAGGGAGAAAAACATCTAAGTGTGAAACCGGCAGGGTTGGGCGCGTAAATTACACGATGTAATTTACACAGTTATTTACATGTAATTTACATGTAAATTACACACGTTATTTTTTACATTACGTAATGTAAATAACGACTTTTTCATGATAAGGGCGCTATCTATTATATAATTTAAATAACTAATAACTAATAATTTCATTATTGTAAAAATTTACTGTGTAACGTTACAAATAAAACAAAAACAAATTAATATGTCAAAAATGTTTGATATCGTTTTGATAAAAAAAATGTAAGTATGTATTAGCATTGGTAATATCTGTATTTTAAATTTGAACACAGATGGCAGTGTAGATACATAAATGAACTTTATCTAGAATTTGTAGATAACTAAAAGTTTAAAATAATTATGATTGACCGTCTAAATGAGCGGTTTGATTGATATTTATGATGTGTATAACCCTTACAAACAAATATTTGTTACATTTATACACTATTTCCAGTTATTTTTCAGAGTTTTCACGTTTTTTACATATTTTATGTAAATTACACGTTTTTTACTGTAATTTACGTTATTTACAATAAAAATGTAAATAACGTTTTTTACATGTAAAGTGCCCATCCCTGGAAACCGGTAGTATGAGTCAAAATCAACTAGTTTCACCCGGCACTGGCGGGACAATAATAAATCAAAATTGTGGGGAGATAGTCGGACCACAAAAACGACAGTCTCCTACTTATGACAAATACTAGATATTTTGATGATTCAAACCGGCTAATAGAAGCAACATATAGCTCGAAATCTCGAAAAATCGAAACATAGGAAGCAACGTAACAGACCTTAGTGTTTGCTAACATTCCTGATACTGACCAAGTAACAGGCATAGAATATAACATGTGGCAGAAAAACTGTAAGCAATATGGCTATCTGGAAAGACTCCGGAACATAAAGGTCTCAAAGTGTTATTATCAAGCTGTTGTTATCTAAGTCCAAGGTGGTCTCTCCTTAGGCTCATAAATCTATAAGATATATAGTGAATTCTTTAAGAAGTTAAGAAGGCTGAAAGCACAAGCTGTGATAAAAAGAGATTGGTTTAAGTGGATTCCTATAACAAAGGCGATCGCTGCAGAATGATTCTTAAACGTTCCAATTATTCGGTTCATTTCGAAGACAACTTTCAACATTAGAAATCGGGAGATTGTTAACCAAGAGAAAATCAAGGTCCATAAGACATTTTAGTGATTAACTTTTTTTTTTTATCTCTAATCTGTTTTGGGGCTCAAGGCACTCCCTACTTGTTCGCGGTTCGCTTATTTACGTCCTTACTTTTACGTCATTACTGCCAATTCGAGGACGTACGGCTATCAGTCCAATTTTTCTAACCATCTGCACGTTCATAGCCTATAGTGCTGGCATGGAAGATGGGTCGGCCCATGAGTTCTGCACTGCAACAGGGGGCCATAGTTGTGTTTATTCACACCACAGATCGTAATCTGATGGTGAAAAATTCGTTATGCATACTGCCCCTATCGGGATTCGAGAGCCCGATACCTCCCGCTGGAAACTGCCGCAGCTTTAACCACTGCGCCACCGTGATTGACAATGAACCACTTGAAAATCTTGGATAAATCAATTTATGAAATTTCAACTTCAAGTCGATAGCTCTCAAGGTCCACAAAAAATAAATGAGGCTAGTTAGAAAACAGGTGTCCCGTTGGAAAAGGTTACTGACTTATTTATGAAAGTCGTTCCAGGCTCAATTGGTCGATTATGACATTCCGGTCTTAGGTCCGATTTTACGTACAAACCATCTGCACATTACGTACAAACCATCTGCATAAACGTTTTCTAAGATCCCCGATGAACAGCTGACCCAGAAGCGGGCAGAAAATTTGCCATGAGGCAGAAAAACATCAAGCAATATCCAGCTGTCTAAAAACGACTCCGAATCGAAAATACGGAGGTCTAAAGAGTAGGCTAATGCTGTTATCATCAAGGTGGTGTTGACTGAGTGGCCACTTCTTAGGCTCATAAATCTAAGAGATGTATAATGAAGAATTAAAGAAGCAATTTTTAATGGTGGTCATCGTTGACAGGTGTTTAGAAGGAAAAAAGTACAAACTTTGATAAACGGAGATTGGTTCAAGTGTCACTTAATCCCTCCTTTCAGATGGTTCTAGAGGAAAATACATATGGCTTCATTCACGAAAGTGATCGCTGTAGAACGAATATTGAGCGTCCCATTTATTCGGTTTACCTCGAAAACAGCCTTTAGTATGAGAAATTTGAAGATGGTTATCCAAGACTAACAGTGAATCGCTTGACCCTTTTGCTTAAAAAATCTAAAGCTTTAATGAGCTTTCGCTTTCGGTTAAGTCAGCGTGGGTCAAAAATAATGCTAAGTTGGAAACTAGCAACATGAGCTAGATTAAGGTAGTTAGTGACCTCAGCCGATGGTCTTCCAGGCTGGAAGATCATTCGACAAAAGTCCAGTACTAATTGGAGCCTCTATAGATATCATGCGCGTTTCAGTAGTAAGTAGCCCTACCTACGATTATCGATTTCTGCTCGCAGGCAGACCAATTTTCGTCGGACTTCAACCATAAAGAGAAAAATTGACAATCAACCATAAAGCAAACAACCGCTTATGATCAAACTTGAGCACGCAGAGCAGTCTCAGAATCGAAGATAAAGCTTAATGTTAAGAGCGGAGACTGCTTAATAGGTCTACTGCGATCATCGATGAATAGCTGACCAGCTAGTAGACAGATTAAGAGGAGGGTGATGCTGTACTCCTTAAGAAGAGGGTGATGCTATAGTCATCAAGAGAGTTCTGACTGTGTATAGGAAAGATAACTCCTCAGGCCCATAAACTTCAGAGACGTCTTAAATGAGAAATTTTTGAACCTGGCCAACCCTTAGAAGGATGGAAGTACTAGCTTTGATTAACGGTGATTGGTGCGGATGGCATTAAATTTCGTCTTTCTGAGTGATGAAATTGTCACAGTAGATGAAGTCTAGTTATAAGAACGGATCTTTAAAATAATAAAGACTTTTACTCCAATTCTTCCAACGGGTAATTGCAGTATAACTAAGCAAGAGGAGTTCCATTAAGACTTTGAGTTTTCATATTGGTGACTTCGAGACGAAAGCTCTCAAGGTTTTCAAAAAATATGAGGCCAGTTAGAATACAGGTGGCTTGTCGATAGAACTAACTGACTCACCTTAGCTAATGGAAGAGGTATCAGAGTGACGGTGAACTGCCTTAGGACGAGTTAAGTCTCATAAGGGACATCGCGGACTGATTCTCCATCAAACAAAATTTTTAAAATTTCTAGGGATAGTGATGATCTCTTAAAAAATCACAATTCCGTCCTTTAGTAACAAAACCATCACATTTCTTGCATTAAATAATTTTGACACATTTATGATCTCATATTGGATTTTGGATCTTCATCCTTCTGTATCAAAGCCACATCAAAATACAAGCCAGGGCTTTAGTCTATAGCCAACAGAAAATCCCCCTATTGTAAGGTGGTTCAATTTTTAGAGAAAGCTACATAATTCGGTTCGGCTCTAAAATCAGGCACTGAATCAGTCATGTACAATATCAAGAATTTCTATTCTATTTCTAGTTTGTGACAATAACGTTCGGTGCTGAATCATTAAAAGCTCACATGATTCTTCTCAAATCCTACTTTCAAATCTTTACTAGTCAACGAGCTTGAGTAACACTTTGGAGTGAAAAACCAGAAAAACTCATAAATTGGTTAACTGATCCAGATCAAATCACATTTTTCACATTTTTTATACTAACCAATGACACATTTTAAGTCACACAGAAATTTTAACCACCAAAAAGCTCTCATCTGGATGGCTAGACTGATGGGTGAACCGAAAATGATTCGTAGTATCTCGCAAACTGTTACCGTGTCACCAAACGTTACCAAATCCTATATAGGTACACCATAATACTAAGATGAGCTGAGATTGTCATCCTTGCGGCAGTGAAAGTTGCGAGGGTTTCGGGTTCGATTACCAATGGAGATATGAAACAAAATCAACTTCAAAGAATAAAAAATATTACCAACAGAGTGATCAAGAAGATTCCGTCATTCTACTTCGATCGTTGTTAGATTACAGAACTCATGGGGCTTACCTTCATCGATGTCAATACATAGGCTGTCATGGAGGGAAATTCAATATGCAGGTGGTCCACCCGAGAACTGCGAAATATTTGGAAGGGCTTTTCGAGTCCTTCATCTGTTCAAATTACAAAGTACAATGATTTATTACTATACGGATTAAGGAGACAATAAAACACTTGTTTTTAAAAATCTTATTCATTTATTTTTAAATATGCATAATTTGTCCGCAATATGTCTAGATTTGCCTCGGAGCATGACTCAATAAATAAAAATTTCAAACGTTTCAAATGTCTGACCAATTCTTGTAGGATAACAAAATAAATCCCCGGCGAATTCATTAAGTCCAACGACCGGAGGGTAGCGGAATTATGGTAAAATTCCTCAAGCTGCTCTTCAGTTGGTTTTCTATCTATGCGTACTGTCAACTCGTTTAAATTCCGAAGCTTAGCGATATATTCAAAATTTAGTCCCGGTATATACCCATCACCATTATTGTCGACATACAGATATTCTAATTTCGTTAAATTCGAAATATTGCAGTTCTGGTATAAATGATCCGAATTCTTGTCCAATCCACTAGACGTCGACATCACGTTGATCGATAAATATTTTAAATTGATAAGATTTTTGTAAAATTTTAAAAACTCCCAACTCTTAAGATTGACCGGCAGTGTAAACACAAATTTCTCTAGGCAAGTAAAATTTTCTAAGATCTGCACAAATGTGTCGAGCTTAATGTTTAGTTCCTCCTCAAATACGAGTTGTTTCATGGCCACGTTTTTATGTGACGTAAACTTGGGCAGATCAATCACAAAATTATCATCGAATGGGCTCAATATCGTTAAGTTCTCGAGATGCTTCAAATAGAAAACACAGTCTAGATTTTCAAGTCCAACATATCGTGTCAACGTGATCGATAATTTGGTCAAATTTCGACAATAGTTAATGATCGATTCGAATATCGCCGCACAAAAATACTTGTAGTTGATCGATAGTGATTGCAGTTGTGTTTGACTTTCGAAAAATTCGATAAAAACCAGCTCGTTGTACCGTTCCCGCAACACCATTTCCAACTCGACCAATTGGAGTTGCCGCAATCGATCCATTTTTCGTACGAAACTGTTCACCTCGCTTGGATTCGACGGGAACATGTACCATCCAAACGAATCGGAAAATTTCAGTACCCTAATCGTTCCGATTAAATTGTCGATAAATCGTCGCACCGAATTACTTTCGATTTGTAAATGATGTCCGATTGTCATGTACTTGAACGTTTTGAGGCGAGGACATGCCATTGAAATACGTTTAAAAAATTTTATGTTTTTGATGTTGTAAAATTTGATCGAAATGTACTCGAGGTTACGCAATAAATCGAGATTGAAAATAATTTTGAACATGTCGCCTAGAAAATCGTTTGGTTTGGTGGTTAAATCGAATTTTTTGATTTTTAACCTGGTCACGTTTTCGTAGTTTTCGAGAAGGTGTCCAAAATTTACGACGGTGAAATTTTTTAAATTTTCCAATTTTAGTTCGTTCACATGAGGCGCGAAACTAAAATTAAACCTGTTTTCGGTTGTGCACTGAAAGTCGATTGTGTCCAAATACAGAACCCGATAGAGTTGTGTCGAGTTGTGAATAATCCTTAAGGGCTCATCATCGTCCGGACTGACCGCAAAATTCGATAGGTGAAGTGCTATCCGGCGCACCGATTTTGGATATTTGGCAGCACAGTACCATCGTCGACACACCAAACTAGTCTCATTAATGTCCGGTAGCTTTAAGTACGTGAATATTTTTTCGACCACCTGTAAAATAACGAAATAATACTTTTATAACACACTGTACAAACTATTATTTTCACTTCAACGGCTAATTTGACACTGATTAGAAAATTTCGCCCGCGCATTTAACATAATTAAGATGAACGTCTTCAACACAGCACTAAACAACAATTTAATTTACGAAAATCGTCATTGACACAATCAACACAACGAAACAAAAACAAAAATAGATTTAAATAAATGTTTTAATTTAATTAAATAAATTTAAACGTCATTGAATAAAATAAAAATGTTTGTTGTTGTTATTGTCCCAGACGACAACTAATTAAAATGTTAACTTATCTCTAATCTTATCTTAACGACCAAGTCGACCAACTTACTTCAATCGGCAGGTCGGCAAATGATGGCGATGCGTTTTGACAGCATATTGTCGTAGCGTCAAATAGTTTTGACATTTTTAAGAAAACAATAAACA
This sequence comes from Tipula lateralis, assembly GCA_963932295.1. Lineage (NCBI taxonomy): Eukaryota > Metazoa > Arthropoda > Insecta > Diptera > Tipulidae > Tipula > Tipula lateralis. The sequence goes on from OZ010737.1 coordinate 165,571,186, forward strand.
AACAATAATCGGATGACTTAATAACCAAGACTAATGAAATAAAGAAAACAATCAGCTGAGTATGGCGTTAAGTCTACCTACTTTTGGTTGTGTGTATACGAAACGAGTTTTGTGAGCAAATCATAAGTGGGAGAACGATCATATAAGTTATGAATGAGACAAAGACGCACTGTATAATTATTATTCACTTATTTATTGTAAGTACGCGCATACATAAGTAGATGACAAATGTTTACACTTCGGTAGAAGTGCGCTACCATATTAGGAAATCGATTTGTGGCTTTGATATTATATTATGGTATGCGATTATTGTGATATGCGGTCAATATCAAATGAATCTGTTCCAATTTCAAAACCTATGAAGGTAAATAATTTGGCAATTGTCTAATCACTTTTGTTTGCGTTAAAGTTGAATCAGTTGAAAAACTATCATGATTAGACATTTTAATAATTGGTGGCGTTCAGAGCAACTCAAATAAATCGCAAATTAGCTCACGCCACACGCAATTCATAAAATTGATATTTCGAGTTAAGTTCTTGTAATTCACTAGTACTATCGCGTTACGACTGAACTTATATATACGAAGTCCGGTAGCATATACCTGATGAGATAAATTTGATCTTTTCGAAAACACGGTCATTTAATGACGTCATCATCATCAGATCGAAACCGGTCTTAGTGGATTACAAGATACAAGCAAACAACTCGGAAATACCACACATTCAAAAATTACATTACGCACACGCGTCATTGGTGGCCCCAACGGTGGCCCTGTTTATGGAACAACACCTTAATACCTTCTGACACAACCTCCCGATACTCTCCTGCCCTAACGGCAAAATTTAACTTTCCACAATGGAATTTCTGCCTTCTCTCTCAATACGTGGTGGTTTGTTTCGCGCTCTCGCGAGGCACAGATATATCCAGGAAGTTCGTTTCATGTCGCAACAAGCCTAAGTGGGCGAAAGCAAGCACCTCAACGCAATTATGGCATAGATCATCATAATCAAACGCAGGGGGAATCGGAGCGTTCAGAGCAACTCAAACTCATTTTGAGTTAAGTTCTTGTAATTCACTAGTACTGTCACGTCACGACCGAAAGTATATATATGAATCACACACAGTATGAATTATCAAGTCCGGTAGCATATATATGCCTGATGAAGATGGATTTGATCTTTCGATGTGCAAGCAACTACTCGGAACTACAACACATTTAAATTTACAGCAAGCTTTACACGCTTCAAATTCATCGGTTGAGCTGTGACAAGAAATTACACCTTACACTACCTGAATGATTATCCGAACGCACCGAAGGAATTAAACGCGCATTAAAGGAAATTATTACCTCTGTAAAATGATTTTTTAATATTTAAATTTATCGTTTTATGTGGTTAATTATGCGCTAGGATCTTGGCATACACCATGTCTCATAGTTCATGATAATAAACCAGTAACAAATGACGTCTTGCAGAGTGATATGTTGTTAAATACGCCATATTCCCTTGAAAGTTCATAATTCCATTGAGGGACATAAATCTTCCGATTACTGTTAGTTAGGATTCGGAGGAGAGCTCAGAGACTAGTTTAAATTGTTCAGCTTTGATAATTAAGCAAACAAATATGCACATGTAGCTTTTATAAGTCTCTTGTCCTTTTCCTCTGACTAGGCGGATTTAAAAGAATCCTGTGTAATTTACAGTTAATTAAAAAAATGTCATATAAGTTCAACTCTCAGATTTCTAAGATCATCCATTTTTTGTTTCATATTCTCCATCTTATATTTCAAGCACACTTGACACAACTATGGACCGATTTTCCTACTAGTTATTGACAGTACGGGATCCAATATCATTAAGGATTGCCATACAAAAGTACAACCAATTTGATATTTCATCACACCTATTAAGATGAGCTAATCTATTGCTGGCAGTACTAGCGCACTAATGAGGTAGCTTTCGTTTTTCTCGGTTAATTATATATTATCGATTAAAAAATATATTATGGTTGCAGTTATTGCAAAATGCCATATTGCCATCCCATACGGATTTTATGTTTGATCTACAGATCATACACATGTATAAAAAATAATAATGGATATTGATGCAACATCGCACAAAACCTAATATGCGGATGGCTGTATCACAACCACATTAAACCAACCAAACTAGTGGATTCGTTTGAGCACAGACTACGATGACGTTGCAAAATTCTGTCATCAATCTAGATCCGAAGTGCACCTTAAAAAGTGACTCTTTCTATCTCTCGACCGTCGAAGAGAAATCACATGCAATAAATTCTTCTTTAATTGGATCAATAAAACTACAATATGAAGATAAGAAACTACCATACTACAATATGAAGATAAGAAACTGCCACTAATCTACAACAAAAAATTCCACGGCCGAGATTTGTAGGCCCTGCAGGATGTCCAATCACTAATGCCACATAAAAACAATAGGCAATCTTTAAAAATAATAAAATGCTCGTCAAAAAATCAAAACGAACTACACTAAAGATGGCGAGAGCAGGAAAACAAAGGATTATCTGCAAAAAAACTCAACCAAATTAAAGTCATCTGGAGAGAATTCATCCTGACCGATACTGAGATGAGGGGTTAATACTTTGATGAAAATCCGTCTCATATGTATTGGGATAAACGAAAATCGTTCGAGACGTTCTACTCACACTATCATCACCAACGAGAAGTTAAAAGCAGTATTAGGAATGCCGGTAAATGATGACGGGTTTCTATCCAGAAAATCAAAAACAACAAGGCCGCAGTCACTAAATAATTAACCAAGTCTTTCCTACACAGCAGCGAACAACAACATGGTCTGTGTTAAAGATTGATGGCAGAGGCTGCACAACTATTAGAACCCTAAAGGCAGCAAAGATCAACTGCAACATAAGCTAGCCCAACTCGATGCTAGTCGAGTATTGCCAAAGTTCCTTGAGTCGCAAAAATCAAGGAACTTTGGCAATACTGACGTTGTCTTGGAATTTTTCAGCAATACTGACGTTGTCTTGGAATTACATTATAATTCCAATAATTATTAAGCACTTGGATAATGAAACATCCAAACTATTCGAGATGTCAAAAGCGGATCGTAGAGAAATGCCAACTCTATAGAAATGTTGGACACAAATTCCTAGAATGACGATTCCAAAACACTCCGAAAAGTGTAACAGAAGATCAGTTCAATAGATCCTGGATCACAAAATCATTTACCTTCAGTGTACAAACACGATTTTCATCGAATTTTTAAATGTAAATGGAAGCTTTAGAGTTGCCAAATATAACAAGACCTTTATCTGACAAACATTTTGACAGTAGAAGATGAATTCACATAAAACACTTGATATGGGCCGATCCAAATTATAATCAGCCAAACCAAATCGAAATCTTATTGGGTGCTGATTATTATCCAAACATTGTGATGAACCAGGTTGTTAAAGGGAATGAAGTAATGAAACCAATGGCCCAGGATCAAGTCCTTGGTTACCTTATCAGACGTCGATGACAAATTAAAGAAATTTTGGGAAGTAGAGAAGATGGTACCCAAGAAGCTGATGGCATAGAGGAAGAAATTCTATGTGAAAAACATTATCATCAGAATTACTGTCGAGATACGGACGGTCGTTAGACAGTACGAATTCATTTCAATCAAAATTGACCACCTCTCGGATCATTTAAACAAATGGCTTTAGCTAGATTCATTCTACTGGAATGACGTTTTTCACAATAACGACAACGAATATCCTCATCACGTGGTGCTCAAAACCACCAACTTATGGAACAGGGCACTTAAGGTTTTTCCGGAGAGGGAGGAAATTATAATGATACCTATAATTAAGATGATTCAAGGCAGCTACATGGTGAAAATTCTGTTAGTCATCTAAGTATGGAAAGTTTACCGAGAACCGAGGCGAAATTATTAGGTTACTCCTCATTTTTCAGGCTAATAAAAGGATTCATACTCTGTCGGGAAAAATTTTTAAACCAAAAGGTGCAGAACCTATGGTGCATAAACCTATGTGAATCCTTTAAATCTCCTGGTGAATATGCCAAATATACTTTACTTCAGCAATGTTTAGTACAAATACTTGTTTTCTGCTTTATATCTTTAGAACAGCTTTATCTAATCTAAGCCTTTCCAATCCAAGATATAGAGACTAATGATACCAATAATTTCTCTTGAAGTTGGCGAGAAAGGTCTGGACAATAAGAAGAAGAGTTCTTTATCAAGCTACTCAGATAGAATACAGTTTAAGAGAGATCAATCATTAAGAGAGGTTTCGACCACCTCTCATCGCCTTCATTACTAGAACAGTGGCGGAAAAATGGGTAACACCTAAAAAATGGGTTAACATAAGCCACCATGAATTTGATGACAGGGTTATGCAGATAATCTGGTTATAATCATTATGCAGGAATTCGATTAAATCTTATCGGATTAAATGGATTTCACGTTAAACTAAGTTGAAAGACGAAGCTCTTAGTTAGTGCTTAGGAATGGTATAATGATACAATTTGCTGAAGAGGTAAATATCTAAGAAAAATTCTGGATCGACAACTGACTGAGAATCAACAAATAATTATTTATATAATAAAACCACTGGCCCTGCTAAAAGTTTCATATAGCAGTACTTTGCGGGTGCGCAATTTTTTCTCAGTGAAGAACATTACATTCATAGCTTGCATTGGATTGTTGCGAACATATCCAACTACAGCTTTGGAGAGTCTTGTTATTAACTTGACTGCATTGAGTGAGGCATTGTGGTTAAATTGAATGACCACTTACCCGATTCGACTATATAACAAATAACAATCAAAATTAAACTCCACAAGCCTGCTATTTCCTGACCGTGATAAGTTGAACAGAGAGAGAGAGAAGACCTTTCATTTGGACAGGCATGTGTGGTATTGTATAAAAATTATATTTGGAAAATGCTGGCCTGCAGCTAAAACGTGTAGTGAAGAGAGTTATGTTTCTCTGGTCACTAAAGAAGAATTCCTAAAGGCACGTTCTAGAGTGAGAACCAACAAAGTTCAAGGTCCAGTTCGCTTAACTGCTCGTATTTTTCTCCATTGTTAATACTGGGTTCTCGAAAAACAGGGACATTCCCTAACAAATAGAAGAAACAGAAGCTGTTAATGATACCGAACGAAACAAGGCACCAGGTAGATGGCTCCCCCTCTAACCACTCAATAGGTTTATTAGATTCAGCTAGAACAATATTGGAATGAATTCTATGCGACGATCTACAAGAGGCTATTGTATGGGCAGGAAACCGGACAGAACACAAATAGGGGTTCACAAAGGTCCGTTCTAGCCCCTACGTTCACTAACACAATGTATGCTGGTTTGATTTGACTCTCCTTATATATGAAGGATATCGAGGAAATATGTAACAGAACGATAGGACACATTCGACAATCGTTAAATTTTGCTGGCCTGGAGGACCTAATTACTAGCAGGAAAGATTTGGAGAACGAAACGTTAGAGGATGGTGCCCAAAACATATAGCCACCTAACTGCCCAATAGGTTAAACGTGCAACAGAAGACGTATAGACAAAAATTCGAATCTTTTCAAAAATTAAGTGATTTAAGAGAAGAGTGTGAGCATTCAGAACAGTATTGTAAGACATTGCCTGCGTTTTTGTGAGAATGCATCCCATATATAAACTGGCTAAGGAAAGTCAAATTTTATATGTGAGTCTGGGTCACGGAACAACAGAAGAGATTTGCAGATGGGCACGGAGTGAGACCAGGACTACATGGCAGCCACGATGGGATGACTCAACTAAAGGCCGATATATTTATTATCTGATGCAGTTGATCGAGGCATAGCAAAACAGATAACATGGTGAGGATAGATCATTCGACTGACATAGCAAACCGCTAAACACAACCTACATAAGGACAACAAATTTCAAGGAACACTTTTGTGTCACTATTCTATCACTATCAACACCCTATCTTAATTTTGGTGATAAGGTCCAAAACGAGGAATGGTAAATGTCCCAAGTTATTATTTCAAAAATTGTATAGATTGCGTAAACTGATCCATTTTCAATTCTATCGATAAAGAAAATGCCCTTTCACTTTTGATGGTCGTTTGTTTTTTGTCTACAACACATTTGTAGTTATGCTTAATAATGATGTCAAATGGACTGCTGTTACTGTTAAGCAGTTACTGCATATAACTGTTTAGGCTTGAAGCTTTTCAGAAAATTTTTCTTTAGTATATGTAGGGTCACGTAAATTGCGAAATCACCTTAAGCTATTCAAAGATAAAATTATAAATACATTTACATACAAATAAATTTCATGTCCCAAAGGTAAAATATTATATATTAATAATCGAATTATATAATTTAAATGAATAATTCATTTTTTAGCTTGTACGCGTATATTGAGTATAATCTAGCGGGAATATGGAAAAAAATCATTTTCACTTTTCCAGCTTTTATTTAAATACATAAAGTAATTTAATTTAACAGTAATAATTTTATTAGTATGTACATCCGTTGGTAAATATACATGTACATTAATAATGAACTCATTTCTAGACGGCGCATATTTCTCTGCGCTCAACGTTACACTCTTCTCAACGTAAAGAGTAGAACCCATACCAATGATTTTTATACATAAAAGCTGCTCAATTTTAATCAATCAAACATAAATATAAATAAGCTTACAATCAATCAACCAATCAATCAAATATATTTTATTTGCATGCAATATTTCGTTGTTATGCGCACACTGTAGTAAATTTACAGTAGGTGTTATAAACATTAAAATTTAATTTGGGAATATGCGTATGTACAGTGTATGAATAGTAAGATGACTGTCAGAAAGTGTTTGATTTGATGTCGATAAGAGGTGGGTAAAATTGATCGTTAAAATTGGTTGTGGTGATGAAACCAGCCTCGTATCACTTGTGTGATGGCTTTAAGTACTAAAGCTTTCGGTGGAAATATTAGTCTGGCAAAAAATATGTAAGTGAAAAAAATTATCGTATAAAAAATAAGATAAAATACTTAGTTAACTTAAACCAATGAAAAAATGAATAAAATTCATGTAAGATAAAAAAATAAAAATAAAAAAAAAAATTTCATGAAAAAAAAATTCATAAAAAAAATGTAAAAGAAAACCATTTTAGAGTTAAAAATGATTTAACTTTAAAACATAATGTTGTAAAATACTGGGTTTTTAAATAACAAATTTCTACGGTAAATAAATTTTTGTTTTCGAGAAAAAAATTTTGTCAAGTTCAATTTTCAGAAAAAAAATTTAATTTTTTTAAAATAATAAAAATATTGTCACAACCTATATAATGGTTCGTATCCAGAGTATTGACTCGCGATACACTGAGATCCTACATTAACTTCAATAAATTGTGAACGATTAGTCGCTTGTCACTGGTAGGGGCTGTGACACTATTCATAGCTTCGCTTTCCAGTTTAACACTTTACTACTTCAAAAACGAGTAACACAACTAATGGAGGCGCCCTTCAAAACTCAAATACAAAATAAAAATATTACATACTATAACTACTTAGGCATTGCCTATTAATGAGAATATTGTATTAAGAAAGACATATTTGATCAAAATTTCATAAAAAAAATTTGTGAAAAAAAATTGTTTGCTTCTTAAAAAAATAACTCAAAACAATTTTAAACTTTAAACAAATGTTTATAAAAATTGATGTAAAAATAATTGTAACTGGATAAAACAAATTTACAATGCCAAAAAAAAAATTTTAAAGGTAAAAAATTTAAAAGACAAAAAATTAGAAAAATATTAAATAAAATTAGAAAAAACAATTTAAAGTAAGTTTTATTTATGATAAACCAATTTATTGTGTAAATTGTTTTAGTCTATTGGCCTGATAAAAAAGAAATTAAAAAATTTGATATGCAGAAATACAATTCTAATAATTACGAAAATTTTAACTTGATTAAAATTTTTTAACAACAAAATTATTTATTTTTATGTTAATAGTTAGACGTGAAAATTACCAATCTTTTGCTGTTAACAGAATTCCATTGTGCTTTGTAACAATATGGCTAAGCGTTGCATCTTGTACTTAAGCTCCGTGTCGGTTTAGCAGTACCGTGTTCCACCGATCAGCAAGCATTTTTTCAAATAAAGTGTTCGAGTCCGTTTATAAATGAAATATTCTAGTATTAACCATAAAATAATTTCGTTCCGGGCTCCAGATCTGGGATGAATACATCAAAACAACGGCAATTAATTATCTATGTTGTTTCCTCTCATAAAATTATGGTTTGTGCGAAGAGAAATTGAAACCGGGAGCCGTGCTTCTACATTTCTGGGGTGAAATAGAAATATCGAAGCTCGGTTTTCTAAATGAGGAGTTAGATATGATCCCGGAATTTTTTTAACGTTAAAAGAGCCAGCGATAAAATAGATGGTGATAGGTTGCAGGGGATGGGGAAGCATCATCCCATGGAGAGAGACTTAATGGACTATACCAATTTATTTGTTGTTGGAGGTACGTGGGATGTATATAAGACCCAAGTATGAATTGTAAAGTGTAAAAGCGCTTTACATTCTGCTAGCAATAATTTTCTAAACGTAATTTTCACACTTTTAAACTATATAAGATTCCGTAACTAATTTTTTAATATTGTGATAACAATTACCCGATTATGAATTTAATTTAAATATCGATGTTCACAACAGCGTTTCCAAGTTATATGGTACCAACCTACTGAAACAAGAATAGAGCGTTCAACAGACATCTGAAGACCCATTACCCGCTCCCCATATTTATTACTTATACAAAATAAAGAAGTCACCAACGCCTAAAGTAACCATCCTACTACCCATACAAAGTAGTCCGGTTAGTTTAAAATTGCATTCATACCACATGTGGTACGTATACGTATGAATGTACATTCCAGGTACTTTCAACAACAAATAAATTGGATTACTCTAGCAAGGCTCTATCACCGTCGATTTTAAGAGACTACACATATCGCCTGACAATACTCTCAAATACAGTAAGATCATCCAGTAAACACCAAAAGAGATAAATCTCAAAACCAGCCGTCCTACTAAAAACATTCAATACGTCCGCCTCTGACTCACGCAATACAACCGCTTTCCAACAAAATCAAACGAACAAACAAATGTTCTACAGAAACAGTTAGACAACATTATAAAAAGATAAACTAAACAGAATTCGAAGCACGTATGTGAAGTTAGCCCGAAAACCATCCCGAAAATTTAAAAAAAAATTATGTGTCTTGGCTAAATCAAATATATACCTCAGCACGAAAAATAACACATAACAAACTAGAAATACAATCCATCCCGAAAAAAAAAATTTCGGGATGGATTGCATTTTTGTTTGTTTTGTGTGTTAAAACGTCATCAAACAACACTGATCACTTATCAAAAAAAAGAAAATTGCATATCTGAAAAGTAGAGTAAATTTAATAATGTAAGAAAAACTTACCTGTTGACAAACACAATTTTCACAATTTTAATTTGACATAAATTTGTTGTTATCGAATTTAGTATACATACCAACGTAACACCATTATATTCGATATTTATTTTAATTTGCATACTGCCCGAAATAAATATAATCGAATAAGCCTGTTTAACGATTCGAATTTGGTGTGAATATCTGCTATGTGTGTGCATATCATAGTTCGTTAAATTAATAAATCCAAAGGTGGCACAGCAAAGCAGTTAAGTGAAATGTACTAGATTACAATAGGAGCGTTTAATGCTTAATCAATTTTATGTTAAATGTATGATAGCCTCCTATTAGCTTAATTATGTACCATCGATTAATTTTGTCAAACTTTATTTTGTAATAAATATTTTTCTTTCTTTTTGGGAAGAGACCTTTAAGTGATACACAACTCAATCTTTAAAGCGATACATCATAACAACTTTAATTACAAATTACTAAAATCAAGTGGATTTTAGACAGCGTTTAAAGACAGAACTCAACAGTGCTAAGAAATAAACCAAAGGCACAAAAAACGATCTATAAATAATAAAATATGTGTACATATATTACATATTGTGGTATATAAACTAATTTAGTTGATATTTATCCATATAAATAAAACTCATATTTCCAGTTCTGTATTTCTTGTTCACAGAGGTTGACAGAAATATTGGCGAGTAAATATGCTTATGCTGCGATATTGATGCAAAAATCACGGGATTATAATAAATTTCACCCAGTATATTATATGAGCCGTAAAACATCGCCGGCAGAAGAAAATTATCATTCATACGAATTGGAGGTCCTGGCGATAATAGAAGCTGTTACAAAATTTTGAGCTTATCTATTAGGAATTAAGTTTGTAATAGTAACAGATTGCAAAGCTTTTAAGATGACGATGAATAAGAAGGACTTAGTAACTAGAGTCGGTCGTTGGGCAATATTACTCGAAGAGTATACCTATGAGATTGAACATCGCAGTGAAAATAAAATGCGTCATGTGGATGCTCTGAGTCGTAATCCTGCAGTGATGATAAAAGAAGATTCTGTAGTGGCAAAGATAAAGAAAGCTCAGCTGGATGACGATAATATCAAGACTATTACTGAAGTGTTAAAACAAAATCCAAATTATAAACAGTTTTCGATAAAAGGAGGTATACTTTACAGAAATTTTGATGGGGTTGATTTACAATTCCTGAGAATGGTCATTTTGCAACTAGAAAAATGATGAAGATGATCAACAGAGAATTTTATATACCAAAATTAATCGAAAAGATTGACAGTTGCATAAGAAATTGTGTGAAATGTATTTTGGTGAATAGAAAGGTAAATAACAAGGTTTTTTACATTTGATCGATAAAGGAGATATGCCATTAATAACATATCATATGGACTATTTAGGACCGATGACGACAACTGGAAAACAGTATAAATATATCTTTACGGTGATTGATGCATTTTCTAAGTTTAGTTGGATATATCCGACAAAATCGTGTACAACTAAGGAAGCCATAGAAAAGTTGCAATTCCAACAGAAGGATTTTGGTAATCCAGAGAGAATAATAAGTGATAAAGGACCTTGCTTTACTTCTAGTGATTTTACAAATTATTGTCAAGACGAAAATATAGAACAGCATTTGATAATGGCGGGAGTTCCTAGCAGTAACGGGCAGGTGGAAAATATTCACAACACGATAATTAATGTTTTAACCAAACTAACCGTATTCACGCCCGCGAACTGGTATAAACATATCAGTAAGGTACAAAGATGTTTGAATAGTACTTACCATCGAAGCATTAGATATTCTCCATTTGAAGTTTTAATTGGGAAACAAATGAGACGGAAAGAAGACCTTGAAATAACGAAATTATTAGAAGAAGAGAGGTATTCAAATTTCTTAGGTCAGCGACACGATGTAAGGGTGTTAGTCAAGGAACAAATCTTGAAGATCCAAGACGAAAATAAGAGAACTTATAACAAAAATAAAAAGAAACCAGTCGTATATGAAGAAGGAGATTTCGTCGCAATCAAACGTACCCAATTTGGCTCAGGTCTTAAATTATTGTCGGATTATATTGGACCCTATCGAGTCGTTAAAGTAAAAAGAAACGACAGATACGATGTTGAAAAGGTCGGAAATCACGACGGGCCTAACCGAACATCAACATCTGCTGATTTAATGAAGAAATGGGAAGACCATTCGAGGCGTATGGTAATGTCAGGAAAGGCCGTGTAGGGTATGAATTACCATTTTAAAATAGTGTTCTACTTGTTTGAAGCAACTACAAAATTAGGCTAACATAAATATATTATTTCGAGTGACTAAAGTAGGAGCTGCATAAAAATAAAAGAGTCAGTCGAATCGAGGATAAAAAATAACAAGAAGTCGCCGTTTAATTAAAATTGAAATATAGTTTTGTCTAATTATTGTTCAGTAATTATTAGTTTCTTTTATCAAATCCCACAATGCCAATATTTCTGTCAACCTCTGTGAACAGAAATACAGAGCTGGAAGTATGAATATACTCGAATTATTTAATCCCGAAACGGAAAATCGTTCAGAAATGATCCCTATCCCCATCGTATGGTAATGGCGTTTCGAATCATGATTACTGATGGTCTTGTTAAGCAATTGGCATATGCCAATATTTCTGTCAACCTCTGTGAACAAGAAATACAGAACTGGAAATATGAGTTTTATTTATATGGATAAATATCAACTAAATTAGTTTATATACCACAATATGTAATATATGTACACATATTTTATTATTTATAGATCGTTTTTTGTGCCTTTGGTTTATTTCTTAGCACTGTTGAGTTCTGTCTTTAAACGCTTAAAAAACACACAAAACAAACAAAAATGCAATCCATCCCGAAATTTTTTTTTTCGGGATGGATTGTATTTTTAGTTTATGTGTTATTTTTCGTGCTGAGGTATATATTTGATTTAGCCAAGACACATAATTTTTTTTTAAATTTTCGGGATGGTTTTCGGGCTAACTTCACATACGCATTCGAAGCATTGTTTATGATCCACGACAGTAAATTATAAATTTGGGATCGCTTAACCACTAGGAAGAAATATTGTTAATGAACTTATTTAAATTCTTTATTGATATAGTTTTGTTAGGATTACGATTTTTGACGGACCTGTGATGGAAACACGTGATGGAGTCATCAAATCTTATACTTATTCGAAATTTTTGCCAATAATGGGTGTCATATCTAGAAAAGAGCACTGCCATAGCGTAAGAAACAATAATCATATTTGTAACAAATTTTGAAGATTATCTGGTTAAATAACAAGATCCATTGATCTCCAGTTTAACTCATTGTAAATTATATGAACTATAGAGTAACGAACCTTAATCAAAACTAAACTTCTCAAATAAACTAAACATCTCACAATGCAACCAATGGATAAACACTCAAAGGTTAAGGTATAAAAACGATACATAGGCAAATGAAAAGCTTTGAAAATATAAATGAAAAGCTTTGAAAATAAAAAGCTTTGAAAATGACCTTAAATAAATAACCTGGTGATCGTAAATAAACTGGTGTCCATGCCACTCAAAATCGTTTCAATTTGCCAACCGATGGATCAAGGATTATCTCAAAATATTATTTGATTTAGAACAGATGCTTGATTATAACTCTTCAGCTTATAAAAACGACTTGGTGGACCTAGAAAAACAGAAACATCGCCAAATATGGTTCGAAGGCCAGAATTCAACGTATGTATATATATATATATATATATATATATATATATATATATATATATATATATATATATATATATATATATATATATATATATATATATATATATAAAATAATAGACATTTGATTTGTCATTAGTTTGATTAATCATTTCAGAATGAGTCTCATCATCAGAGCAACGCTTGCAAATTTAATAAACAAATGGTTGCTAGCCAATTTCATCAACAGTTGTCATAATCGTACGTCAGAGAGGTTAATTCGGCTAAATGGATCGTTATTGCACCACATATTCTAAATAACTAAAACCCAATTACGCAGATCCTTTCTATTAAACGAAGTGAAGGCAAGGGATAACAAATAAAAGGCCGAAGAATTTATTGATCATCTGCCTGATATTTTCAAACCGAATCGAAAATGGAATTAATGATTATGAAGGAAGAATCTCTCAGGTTAAGCGCCCAATGTAGCTAAATCGTATCGTCTGATATCTTTGCTTCCTATCTTCCAAAGCTAATGGAGAGACTACTCTTGAGAAGAATGAAGCAAATATAATAGAAAGTAGAGACGTGCATCGCATTATTGCATCGCTGGGTCAAAAGTGACCACATTATAGTTTAGTTTTTAAGAATTCAGATGTAAATTGAAGGTTAGTCTGGAAAGACTAGTTTAAATAAAAAAAATATAGGTACTCTAAATGATAATACGTAACCTGTAAGGTGTCAAACAGTGTGTACTGAAAAGCGATAAACCTTGTACAGCATAGCAATAAGGCAGACTTATTGTTTTAATCAGTTCAACGTCGTTCTCATCACTTTATTTTAGAGTTTGTCTAAATTTCGCCACTCTATTTTAGAGCTCGTCTATATGATCTTTCGTGTTTGATAAAATTTAACTTGTGGACTAATAAAAAACATCCTATCTGTAATTCGTCTAATGGGATTAAATACAACTTGATATATATCATTGGTCAACGATAAAAGGTGTTACATGTCACATGATTTCTAACATTTTTGTACCCTTATTGACTGGCATATATGGTTCCATTGGCCACCATCGTGTAATCTAATTCCAACTGATAAACGAGAAACAATTGAATATTTAGAACACAACATTCGAGCTAGTAGCGAGATATGTATACAACTACTGCGAAGTGTGGAAATTGGAAATTAAGATTGCACTACCTATGCGCCAGCCACGATGACCACATGGACGAAATCATATTTAAGCCTTAAGTGGCTTTAAAAAAAATTATTTGCTATTTGTGAATATTCTTTAATATTATCCCGAAGCAGGGATGATATTTCAGGCTAACTTCACTTATATTGACAGTCCCATTGAATACGAAATTGTTAGTTTATACAGGGTGTCCCCGATTGGGATGCTGATCCGTTACGGGCTGATTCCTTGGTTCATTTCATGAAAAAAATCGTATGGCAGGGGGGGGGGTCAATTTTTGATATTCTTTGAGATACAGCGCGTCTAAAAAATTTGGTTCGGAAAAAAAGTACAAGCGGATATTAAGCTGTAACTTACAAAATTTTTATCGGACAGCAACTAACAAAAACTCATTTGACGGACAACTAAATAGGCTATATTTAAGATCTCATTGGCTATCTCGCATCTGTATCCATTTAAGAGCTATGGCGTTTTAAAGTTAAAAAAATAAAAAAAAAATGATATTTTTTTTCATAAATTTGAGTTTTTCTCAAAAAAATGCCCTAATAAATTTTTTTTTTTTTACTTAATTTTAATCCGCTATGATCTCCTCTACAATCCCACAATACATTATTTGTACCCACGTGTTATAGTTTTTTACTTATGAGACGAAGAATGAAAACACGACACACAAATATTAAAATCGTTGCCTTTTATTTTACTAACGAAAAAAAATTGTTACAATTTTACACTACCATTATCTTTTAACAGAAAATATTTGTGGGTAGTGTTTTCATTCTTCGTCTCATAAGTAAAAAACTATAACACATGGGTACAAATAATATATTGGGGGATTGTAGAGGAGATCATAGCGGATTAAAATTAAGTAAAAAAAAAAAATTTATTAGGGCATTTTTTTGAGAAAAACTCAAATTTATGAAAAAAAATATTATTTTTTTTTTATTTTTTTAACTTTAAAACGCCATAGCTCTTAAATGGATACAGATGCGAGATAGCCAATGAGATCTTAAATATAGCCTATTTAGTTGTCCGTCAAATGAGTTTTTGTTAGTTGCTGTCCGATAAAAATTTTGTAAGTTACAGCTTAATATCCGCTTGTACTTTTTTTCCGAACCAAATTTTTTAAACGCGCTGTATCTCAAAGAATATCAAAAATTGACCCCCCCCTGCCATACGATTTTTTTCATGAAATGAACCAAGGAATCAGCCCGTAACGGATCAGCATCCCAATCGGGGACACCCTGTATATTTATTTATAAACAAATAAATAAATAACAAAATGTACGAAAATTTTTACAGTTAATAAAATTTTCTATACATAGCTAAAATGATAATAACAATTATAATAATACTTAAAGTTTAAAACAATTAGACTTTCCCCGTATTATTATTATTATTAATTTTATATGTATGCTGCTTCAAACCTACATGCACGATACAACAACGAACCATTATGTTTTTTATTTTTTACTAAATTAAATTTTAATATTTTTTAATTTATTTAATATGTAGAATTTTGTGTATGAATACGTACGTATATACGAACATGTTATCTAACACCCTCCACAATCATTTATTTTATTTATAATAATAATAATAATAATATAATTTTGTTGTTGGAATTATTTTAAAGGTTAGCATACACAATAAAACTGTTTTCCATTTGTAAATTTCTCGGTTAAAATTTTCATTTTTAACCAACACAAAATAATTTGGTTCAAGTAAAAAATAAATTCCTTCCTGTTTACCCTTGGGAGCTATTAAAATATAGAATTTTTTTTTTATCATAAAACTAATTATTATTTTAATTTCTATATTATATTGTTGCTCATGTACCTTTTTTATAATGTTGTCTGCACGAAGAAAAATAATTTCTTATTTTTTATACGCTAATTTGTTGTTAAATTTTGGTTAATTTTCTAAACAAAACTAACATATTTATAATAAAATGATAAGGATGAACCGTATGTAGATTACAATGTAGTTTTAACTTTAATAGAGAACATGAATATTAATGACTACATATTTTAACAACTTGGTTACTGTGTACCGACTTGGTCCATAACACAAAACTCTTTAATCCATATAGATACACATATTAAGTAAGACAAGCTGTTAATATAAGTTTAAATGTACAGGGTTTGCCAATAAGAGGTTTCATTTTAAATATCCTGATTTTTGGCACTGAGGGTATTTCTGTTGTTGCCCGTAGTGTTGAAGAAAATCCAGCTTTGTCGATACCTCGTCGACCTTATACATTTCACAAACGACATAATGCACTCAATGCCACAAAGAACAGACGCACTCTGCGACCTTAGCAAACTGGAGCAGTTTGAATCAGGGCAGAGAAGACAGTAGATTTACAGGAATTGTCCTGGAGCTAAACACAAGGGATATCATGCATTCGAAAGCCGGACAACTGTTGATAAAGTGCAAGCTATCATCAACATACT
Source organism: Tipula lateralis (assembly GCA_963932295.1). Classification (NCBI taxonomy): domain Eukaryota; kingdom Metazoa; phylum Arthropoda; class Insecta; order Diptera; family Tipulidae; genus Tipula; species Tipula lateralis. The sequence continues at coordinate 165,588,046 of OZ010737.1, forward strand.
CAAAAGACACCGTCGCATACAGCATTAGTCCCATTCGACGAAAATGACTTTTAAAACCACCATATGAAAGAATGTAGTTGGTCAGCTTCGGGTTACGCTCTCTTACAAAGTCTTTTGCCATAGGACAAGAAGGGGTGGCTGACAAAGTCAGCTTTCATAGCCAGCTTCGATAGGGCAACGGTTTTAATTGATTTTTTCAGGGATTACGAGAAATAAGCGAGAACCCGTTTTAGCCTACCTGTCTTAAACTTCGTTGCCATCAATATCACAATAAGCAGGAATCACAATGACTGTTATCTTATTGTTACAAAGGAAGTTTAACCCTTTCTTACAGTCCCCTGTTAAGTGCTAGTTCGAGGATTGTTCAGTGAGTTCAGGACAGTTTTAAAACCGTACAAAATATAATCTCTTTGTCTCAAGCTCATTTGAATTCATTAAAAATCGATCTATGACCTGAAGTAGTGCCGAAAGCTTTCAACGTTCCAGCACTCATCAAGTGAAAGGCCGCCGAACAAGCTAAACTTAAAATGGAGGGTTATAACTGTGGTAGGGAGAGAATAAGCTACATCGCTAGGGGCGGAGTAGAAGACATGGCTCCAGTTACAGCGATATTTTAAAAATAGTTGAATTTACCCATTGACGTGTTTACTTTAACCACGGGACACCAAACAACAGATGCATATGTTAGCATTGGTAGAACCAGTGATTTGTAGACAACATATATCATTTTGGTGGATAATCCCCAAGAATTCATTTGATGATATTGGGTTAGATACCAAATTTAGTACAAGCATTCGTAATCGTTTCTCTCAATCTTAGTTACGAGCTTACAGGATTTGCCTATTCTGTAAGCATGTTACATTACTGAGCAGAGCGGTGATAAAATGTTGGTCCTTGATAAACATATCAACAATCCTTCCTAAAGATTTCAGAAAATTTGATGAAAGATATATAGGCCGAAAAGATTTGGGGTAGGTGAAGTCCGACTTACCAATTTTGGAATAAAAACTACTCTACTTCTGCTCCAGGATTGTGGAACAAAACCAAATCGATATATGCCTGAAACATATGCTGTAAATGTTCCTTAATGAGTGGATATTCGTGCTGCATCCAGATTTGAAGGGTTTGAATAAGAACAAGCTCTAACGTAAGGCCTCATGATTAATTAATCTGCAGGTGACTATACCAGTTTAGTCGGTTGCAATGGTATTACGGCCTGTAAGATGATTACTACCTAGTAGGTCACCTACTTTCCTTTTAGAGCGAAGTCCGTAAAAGTCTACAACTATTATTACTATTGGCTTCGGTTTAAAGCTTTTAAAGTTCAGTAAACCCAAAAATCAAGCCGTTCATAAACGTTGTTGAAGTGTGATAAATTGATGCTGGGTGCTGTAATCGTGACAGCTAATGGAGAATGGCGGGAGTTAAACTTTGAACTCCACAGAGTGGCATTGATTGACAGCTAGGGCACTGGATCAACCAGCCGATGAAGACGTTTGTCTTGGAATGTATGGCATCTTGTATGTTGTCTGTAATATTCGTTTCGCTAGGCCGGTTTCGATCTGATGACGTCATTGACTCGTTGTGTGATCGAAAAGATCAAATCCATCTCATCAGGCATATGCGACCGGACTTGATGTATGTTGCATTTCGTTTCTATATATACTGAGAGGATATGTTGCAACAGTTCTAGAATAGAAGTTCTAGAACAGTTCTTCGAATTTACAGAATTTGACTCGAAATCTTTTTTCGATTATATTTTTGTTTATACTTCACTATTGTGGCGTGACTATTCGTCGTATTTGTGAACGCCACAACGTCGTATCTTCGGTGATTGGGTCCTGCAAATACATCGAAGTTTCCTGACCGTGTTATTTCTCGAAGAAGGTATCACAGTTGTCCGCCGAGATCTGGTGATTTAACACCTTTCGCCTTTTTTTAGGGCCATATTAAAGATGAGGTCATTGCTTATTATTTATCACAATCGAATCAAGACCTTCAAGATAGAATTTGTAAAGTTATCGAGGACATAAAGCCTCAAGCCATTTGACTGATATCGTTTTCAAATGGCATACCTTTTTCTTTACAGTGAAATAACATTCTCTCAAAAAATACTCGTTCTTTTATATATCAAAATGAAATCTCTTATTGAAAAACCCTTTACATAAAAAAAAATTGGGTTATCATATATATTATTTTTACTTCCTGCATGTAAAAAATAGACATAGTTGGCTTATCGTTTAACCAGCATACCGAGATAGAGTGGCATTGTTAATATTCCATAAGGGAAAATAAAAAAACCATATACAGACGCACACAAAAATATTAAAAATAATTTTTAATATTTTCCGACGTCGATAAAAAAAAAGCCTATTATCATTTTTCTTGCATTATCGCACGTCCATAAATTAGAAATAGACCAATCACTGTATACAGTACAAAAGAAAAAAGTTTTTCCATTCGAATAGGGTGCCAATTGTCTTCTCCCCCCATCCTCCTCCTCCCAACCAACCAAACAAAAAGATAAGACATTAATATTTACCACCATATACCGATATACCAGAGCTATAATATGTTGACAGTAAATCAAATATAACGAGCACATAAAATTAACTGATCTACTGTGTAGTAAACGCTTATGTGTTAGTTTTGTTGTTGTTGGTACAGCCAACCTAATCTTCGAGAGTAAAAAAATATTTAAATAAATAATGTATGTTATCTGTTGAATTTTAACAAATGTTAAACTAATTTACATCTTATATTTGAGACGATGACCTCTCTAGAGACATCGGTACGATAAGATATACACCTACATATATTTAACACAAGCGCAATACTCTTAAAATACCATATCGAATTAAAAATTCACAGCATTTCAACGAATTTTCACAATACCGATTATATATGTACGTAAGATAAGTTTAAAAAATGTTATTTTGTACTTACTCGAGTATAGATTAAAATTATCTTGAGTCAGATTGAAGTAATTGAAAAATTATGCTGCGTGTCGTATCATATTTTACATCAACTAAATAGCGTTTAAAATTTACTAACCAGTAACGAACAGAATGGTAAACTCGAGGAATGATACAACTATCCAACTGCTTCCGGAAAGGGCAAAGTCACATTCAGGCACTCAAGACTGTGCTTTAAAAGAAGGCGGAAGCCTCAGCGAACGAAAGGTGGACGAACACCCTCTCATGTAGACTAGCAAGGCAAGTCTGGCCAAAGCTGGACTTGAAACGTTCAAAGACCCTAATCTCCCTACGAAGACGTGAACTAAAAACGATCGTGAGGATACTCACAGGACACTGCCTGCTTGAAGAATATGCGGGGAGGCTAGGTCTGGAAGTTAATGACCTTTGCAGATGGAAAAGGAGCTGTATGGACAAGGAGGTGCAAGGGACGGTAGTTCATCTCCTATGCGTATGCCCGGCTTTGGTACACAAAAGACATGAATATTTGGGTAAGTTCTTAATGGACTGCCTCTCTGACCTCCAAAACTGTAAGGTGCGGGATTTATCTACGTAAGAAACTGGTTTTGATAAGGGTAATAGGGAAGTAACATCCTGTGGTATCCCAACGGACCGTCACCAGTTCAAGTCGGCCGAAGCAGCCACTCAACCTTACCTCACCTCGTCTTTTTTATTAAAAACACTATAAAAGTATATTACATAAGTCCATATACCCGCCCATACGTCAATGGTGATTCAGCGACTCTCATAAGCAGTCTTCGCTTGCTTGCGTAGCAACCTCCTATGTTATCCACCAACCTACTGAGCGATTTTAAACATAAAGAGGAAAATTTGTTCTCCAGAGCCACTCCCAGATATATCTAATCGTGCATTTCGATATAACTACTCCCCTACTGATGGTCATAGGAATAATTTTCGGTATTTTTGCCAGTTTTAATCCATGTTTATTCAGCCAGGCGTTCACCTTCCTCTAACATCGTTAAATTTATGTTGAGCAAGTCAGTTGTTAAAAATGTGATTAATGCTCCAATATTGTCAGCATAACCTACAATCTTAAAAGGCTGTCATACAACAGATGTGGTCCTAGAGTTGACCTTACCTGTAACAGATCAATAGATGGTGTGGTATGTGCGAGTTGCGTTGAAGTGCCTTGATTATGTCCTCTTGACCTTGCTGAGTTAAAGGCGTTCTATACATCCAGGGTCACCAGAAACACTAGAGGTTTAGCCTGTTCACGAGTGAAAAACCTTGATTGCAAAACCTTTATGGAGCCCATATAATTGGGAGAGAGATCCTTACCGATTCATTCATTTCAAATTAAATATTCACTTCATCTCAACGAATATTTTGGATTGTATGTGGATCTATTTTAGTAATGGTTGCTTAAATATTGGCTTTCAAATGCTCTATTGTTTGTAAACTGTCCGTATATAACACTTTGCGACACCCTGCAAATAAATAATCCCAAAAGTTCAAATCACAGCTCCTTACCGGTCAATTCACGTCACTATTTCGCCGAAAATTGTGGCCATCGAATTTTTGACTCAGTTTCACTATTGTAAGTCGGGTGCATGATTTCGCTGGAACCAAAGATTCCAGTCCAAACCAATACCTTCAAGAAATGGTCACAAAAACGACGGTCTCATTTTCGAAGTAATACGGCCAATAATGCGAACTTGTCGCAGGCCCACGGAGCGTATTTTTATCACGCAAATATTCACGGGGCCTTATTGGCTGAACAATTGAACTTTATAGGGCGTCAAACTTCTTGATAGCTTTGGGTGTGAGTAAACTTCCAACATTTCTCATAACGAAGCTGTTCATGTACCATTCCTAATAACTCTTGATAACGTGCAAACATACGACACCATGTTCTATCAATTGCCTGGATTGCACAAAAAAAGATTTACATGCCAACACATAGATGTCCCGACATGCAGCAGAAAGTACAGATGTTTGCGACAAGCGGTACGAAAATTATTGCTCCATTATGCCAGGTATATATTATTGAATATGCTTCACAAGGTTGCAAATATGTCGGAGTTTTCAAGAAAAATAAAGATACGATTTTTCAATGGGTGTGTGAAATCAGTTCTACTGTATGAGTGGAAACATGGAAACACACAAACACATAAAATCACAGAACTACAGATGTACTTTTTCACCTTGGCGTACATAATCCATCTTAACCAAGGATAGAACCACATGGTTTTACATCGTTCCTAGCATCTTCCTTCATTTCTATCTTCAATAATGAAACGAACGTGAGGAGGAATGGAAAAGGCAGATAACAAACTTGAAGAAGCAATAATCAGTGGCAAGGAATACAGTAAGCCTTAAAATTTTCTTAATAGTCTAATAATTACCACAGTCAGTGACATAACGAGGACATTTCAGTTCCTTTTAGAGACATGTAGTTTTGAGTGTCACTTGAATCATGTGCTGTTTTCAAATCCCAATGGACATATAACAAATTTGAATTATATTTGAAGGACGTTCTTAGATATGGGTTCGAACATTTATTTTATATGCGTATTGAGTCGTTTAGACTTTTGACACTTCAAGCACGTATATGGCCGTTCTAACTGATATGAAATCGAATTTTTCAGATTTCTGCTTTTCGCGAATTGTTTCCCATAATGAGGACATAAAATGGTTTTATGAAATAATTAAGGACAGTTTGGCCCAGGGTGGATTTACGGATACCTGCAATCGAACGGGTTACCAATTATTTTCCCTAGAGTTTGCTTATGATATCGGAAAACAAATACCGCTCTTATCCGAAACATCGTCGCCGATTGTTGCTTATAGGTTAAGAGAGTTACTCATCACGCTTCGGTCTCGAAGTCGATTCTTGCCCTTGACCAAAAATTAACATCCAACGGATGACATAAAACAACGATGAGCTGACTAACCTACAATGTGCAACAACACGTATATTAATGGTTCATAAGGTCTCAAGTTCAGACGTGGTAGGGACTGTTTATGGTCTTTAAGCCATAAATTATTATTTGAACCTCAGACATTTTAAATTTCGTCGGAACTAGTGAATTATTGGCAACATGTTTAAAATTTGTATAAACAACTTCACTCAGAGTGGAATTACGAATATTTGCAACTGAACAATTTCTCAATCATTTTCACTATAGAGTTGACCTCCATGTCGAAACCACGTCCAAGTCAGTTTTAGATTTACCAAACCAGGTGAGGTTCAAAATTAATGTTACGTTCAAAATTTGCATTTACTAAGTTTTTTACTTTGTCAGTGTTGCCATATGAATGTTTTTATATTTTCTGTGATCAAATTCTTCGATGACTTTACATGCCTTTATTTTTTGACAAAGTTTATAAACTGATCTAACAGAAAAGATTTAAACTTTTAAATTTAATGAATTTTAACCTTCGGAAAATTTTCAACATTTGAAAATAGATGTCACTGCAAATTTACATATAATGTAATCAAATGTAAGAAACTGATTTTTAACATGTAAAATCCGCAGACAGACATCGAAACCGAAATCAGACAGCGAGTATGAACGAATGTCATGACACGAATCTCATTGGAATGGAATCCGCGAGGAAACAGAAATGTTGAGCTTAAAAAAGGAGAGCTTAAGAAACTACTCCCAAAAGAGTCACATAGTTCAGTCTGGTGAAAAATCATATGCTCCTTGGAGATAGAGGAAAAACGCCCCAATTAGCGTTTCAAAACGATACAATAAAGTGATATCTTTTCCACACCTTGACATAAGGCAAGATAGTATCATGGTACAAAAAAGCAATAGCATACTTAAAAAAGTCATAAAATACTTACACCTCATGGATCTTATTCTTTGTTGTCGTTCGTTTGTAAATAAAAAAGTAAGTCTTCTAATATAACATAAAGCTCATAAATCTTTCAGTAACATAACGACTTTTGTTTTTTGTGTATGCATAAAAAGTTACAAATTTCCCAACAAAAATTAAATTAATACTATAAAAAAAATTATTTAAACCTTAAAACTAACAATAATAAATTTGCAAATAATTAAAAAATTTTTTTGTTGAAACAAACAAACAAAAAATGTTTATTAAAATAGAAAATTATAAAAAAAAAAATAAAAATAAATAAACAAACAAAAGCTTAACACTTTGAACAACAAACAATAAATGAAAAAACTATTAAAAATTGTGCTTTTATACAAAAGCTACGAGTGTATACGATATATATAGAACAACAGGATTGAAATGTACTCGTATATGCAGTAGTTGCATCACAGTTATTATAATAAAATATAATTAAAATAAATAAAAAATTAAATAAAATAAAAGAAAAGCGCGAAAAATATTATTTTTCACAATTCGGTTAAATTTAAATACGAAATAATTCCGTTTTGGAATCTATAAAAATTTTAATTATTGTTTTATAACGGCATGAAATGAGTGTTGCAATCGTTTAAATTAATCCGACATTGAAATGTACGGATTAATGGAATATATAACGAGTACCGAAACAATGATGATAAATCCCAATCATGATTTACTGGTATGTGCAGTTTGACTGTTGTTCAGATTATTGTTGGATAAAAATGGAATATGGATCCGGATTGGATATAATTATGAACACTGAGTACCATTTATCTATAGTTCGCTCAATCATTACATATTTTGTTGCGGGGATGAATGGTTTTGGTTCGATGTTTTGACAACCCGGATTTTTGATGGAGTTCCACCACAATCACTTATAAAAAACGGTTGCAGGTCGCAGTTGTAAAAGCTTTCGAAGTTGGGACTGGATGAAGAGCGAGCTATCATTATTTGATTACGGTCGATGACGTGAATAAACACATCTTCACCCTTCAGTTCAAGTGCAGAACTCATTGTCAGTTGTACATAGGCATAATGCATGTGCAGATCCTGGATGGTCTTGCAACTAAAAAACTTGAAAAAACGCTAATTAGCGCCTATAAGAAGAATTGTCCTCTAAGTAAGCGTAAAAGAACTGAGACACCACGATGGACTAGAGAATTGAGCAGACTGAGGAAACAGACAAGAAAACTTCTAAGCAAAGCCATGAAAATCGGTTCAATAGTAGATTGGGACTTGTAAAAATCTTCACAAAAAGAGAACAGAATCCAAAGTGAAAAAACATTGAAATGCAGAACTTTTTGTGAGAAAGTGAATAGCTTTAGGGCAACCGCTAACCTACAGAAATTGATGGAAATCAACTCCCACACCAACTGCCAAGTTTCAGAGATTGGAGCTTGGTGGCGAAGGTGGTGATAAAAGAATCCGATGGAGCATCGGTTCATCCTCAAAATTTAAAACACCAGGTCCAGACTGGATATTCCCGGGTCTCCTACAAGAAGGACTGAAAATTATCCTAGACCACCTTGAACATATCTTCAGAACCAGTGTGAACCTGGGGTACATTCCAAGATCTTGGAGAAAAGTCATGGTATTGTTTATCCCAAAGGATGGAGAACCTAGATATGACCAGGCAAAAAGATTTCGGCCTTTGAGCCTGTCCTCTTTTCTTCGTAAATATTTAGAGCGATTGGTTGACAGGCATTTTGGGGATAATGTACTGTGAGTAAATACCATAAACTCCCAACAACACGCATACCAGAAAGGCAGATCTGTGGAAACAGCACTGCATGGAGTCGTTGGACAGCTTGAAAGATCACTGGATAACAAGGAATTTTCCTTGGGAGCGTTTCTGGACAGTGAAGGCGCTTCTGACAATTCATCCTTTAATACAATGATCTCTGCAGTTGAAAGACATGGTATGGAGATCACACTTGTTCGGTTGTTAAGCGTCATGCATAGGTCAAGGAGAATTACTGCAGACTTAAACAGTGATACGACGACGGTGACTGTCCGAAAGGGATGTCCTCAGGGGAGAGGGAGAGGTTCTGTATCCACTCTTGTGGTGTCTTCTGGTCAACTCAACCGTAGTTTTACTAAACGACAACGAATTTTTCTGCCAGGCTTATGCTGATGACATCGCCATAATACTGATCGCATGCACACTACGATTAACATAGTTGTAGCCTTGTGTAGTTACCATGGTCTATCAGTCAACCCTGGGAAAAACTGAGATGGTCCTTTTCCTAGACGCAGGAGTCTTGGAAACTTTAGCCTTCCAAAAATTGGGGCTCATGCGATATCACTCTCTTCGGAAGTCAAGTATTTGGGGGTCTGGTTAGATCGGAAGATTACAAAAACATATAGAAGAGAAACGCAACAAAGCATGCAAATTTTACTGGAAATGAAACAGTCATTTGGTAAATCATGGGACCTGGAACCGAGACGCGTGTATTAATCTCTTTTGCCGCATTTATTAGGAGGCCTAGAACAATGAGTGGGATTAGAGGGAAACCTCTAAACTGCCTTCAAAGACTTGTTGGCTTGGTATTGTAGGATCTTTGCACAGTACACACCACACCACAGTACACATCAGAAGGTGTGCAGCGCCAACAGCCGCTTGCGTACAATGCAAAGACAATCTTTCCAGCCCTTCCGGGCACTGTCAAATATGGAGGGAAGTACACATCTGCCCACATGCACTCTGACACTATGGTGACGAAGCACGTTTTCTGCCAAAAGGGAATATATTAGCCCGTTTGGGTGCGGCATCGACTTTTGTTGGATCTGATCTCGCTCTAGGAGTGACGTCAGTATCTCTTAAACAAGAAATTACCTACTCTTTGGATTGCTCTATCTCTTGTTGACTATCCAAAATCTTCTTTGAGTCAGTAAACCAGCAAAGATCCTAGTATTTCTTAAATTATGATAGACACACTTTTAGGATCTTGCTGAGCACTCTCACGAGGCACTGCTCCCTGAATAGTCGTATGTTTCGAATGAAAACATCTCATACTGCGAACAGTGTGGGTACGGAGAGAATGAAACTGCTGAGCACTTTAAGTGCTCCTGTTCTTCATACTCTTCCCATATACTGCACTGTTTCGGCTGACAATTCTTATTTGACGGTCAATTAACGACCTTGAGGATACCAGATATCGGGGACTTCGTTAGTAGAACAAACAGATTCCGGCACTGAGTGTGTGCGTCTGGGAAGGGATGTTACAAAGGGCCAATTGAGCCTGTAAGATTCGGGGGGGGAAAAGTTAGGACGTAAATAAGCCTTTTAGTGAATTTCATAACACAATTATGCGTCAAATGAGTGAAGTTTAAAAATTTATTAAATGTTATCTGAACGTGGCTATTTAAGTGACAGATCCAGTGATAACACCGGTTTCTGGATGAAGTGCTATCGGGTTTTTGGATTAATCGGTTTTTGGAAACACCATAACGGGGTGGTTGTCAAAAGAGCTTTAAACATTAAGTGTCAATGGTAAAAGTGTTCTGCCCCATAACAACGGGTGCCTGACAAAATACGGCAATCTGTACCTCAAGAGTTGAATTTAGCAATATGAGAAATGGATGGATGACCCAATAATTCCACCCATATCTAGTAAGTCATAATATTGAATATCTTAATATATTTTATGTTCAAGGTCATGGTTGTGCTTGATTATTATTACCTAATTCCAAAACACTATTTATATTTTAAACCGTCCCAAAATTCATCTGTTAAAATGAGTTACAAAATCCAGAGGCTCAATTTACAAGAAAACAGTTGCTTCCTTTGTTGTTAAAAGCTGTTAATGCTAGCGCAGTACGTTTAAAATTATTCAAAATGGAATCCAAGCAAGATTACGTGGAAGTTACAGTCGATTTTTCAAAGCGTCTAGGCAAATCAATTGTCTAGGCTCTACAATTGTTAACAAGATATTTTAGATTAATACTCGAAGTCCAGAGGAACTAACCAGAATAACTACCCTACCTTCTAATAGCTCTATAAGACCATCAATTACGCTTATATATTAGTGGCTGATTAGTGAGTTTCATTAGTTTTGATTTTAAGTATCCAAATACATCTTTACACTGTAAAAAGAACACTGTAAAAAGTTTGGCAAAAGATCTTTTTTCGCTTTATCAAGTTTCAGTTATCCGAACGTCTACTGGAGGGCTTCATCACAATCGAAGATTTAAATACGACCGCGAGATCATTTTATTAGACTGGTAAGAAGATCTTACTAATAATATTAGATATACATGTGTTAAGGCTGCCACTTGTACCAGATTTTAAGTAACTGTACGCTTTTATGTTTTTACTGGCATATACACTCAGTGGGATTATTAGTATATAAATTGAGGAGGTTCAAGAGGGCAGCCTAAAGCAGATTTTGTAAACAATTCAACGATTTATACTCGTTGCAGTTAGACCCCAGATGGTGTTTGCCAAGAATTTGTCCAATGGCTTTCTTCAAATTTCGAACCGATCGTATTACTTAAAGCAACTCCCTTTCCAGGCACTCATAGAGTATAATGGGCATTAACTCAATCAAATATTCTGAAGGAGATGGGATTAAGATGTATAATCTTCTCAGTCTAGTTTAAATTATGAGGTCAATCTAAACTTTCAACAACATTTCAAAACTCTGGAAGAAGGATAACATGATACTTATACCAAAAAAAGGGATGACCTGGCATCCAGCCTAAAACATATCAACCAATCAGCCCACGACGTTTTTTCTAAAAACGATGGAACAGGTTCTAAAAACTAGCAAAACGGAACTCTTGAAATAATTCGCTGCATCAAAACCAATTTGCGTAATTCTACAGTGGCAGCTATTACACACTGAGAGAAAAAGTATTCTAACTTACAGAAAACATAATCCTTAAATCAAGAAACTCCAAATCAGCAAAAAATGAAGTATAAAGTTATTGAAAAGAAAATATTATGATTAAATTAAATATATAAAACATAATTTCATTTTTAAGACACCTTATTGAAATAAAATTAATTTTCTTAGTTTGAGAAAGTACAAAACTACTTAATTTAATAAAATTTTGACTTGTTTTGATAACTAACAATTTTAATTTAATAATTTTTTTCTTGATATGAGATTTTCACCTAATCTATAAAATTATTCGATTTTTATTCTTAATTTCAACATAATTATTAATTATATTACAGTCAAACAAAGAATCGTAATTTCTCAAAATTTGATACATTGTGCTGTTTAATTTTGAGATAAAAATTGAATTAATTCGAGAATTAAAATGATTAAAAAGTAATATGTATATCAAAATTAGATATATATATATATATATATATATATATATATATATATATATATATATATATATATATATATATATATACTTCTTTTTTTCATACATAGCTTATTGGTTTTGAGTCAAATATAGAGCATTTGAAATTCAGAAGAGGATTGAAAGATTGAGTTTGAGATGTTTCATTAGGAGCAAAAGCAAACGCCACGAGATCTAAGTTCTATCTAAAGAGAAGTAATACTTAGCGGTATTTTCGTGTGTTGGAACGACAAATAAACCGGAAATGGTGGTTTAGCCGATAATAATCCGACACAATCGAATATTTGGTAAAGGTCCACATGTCATGTCTATCGAAAATTCCTCACTCCACAACAAAAACTTATATGTAATGACTAATTTGTCGTGTGTCTCCATCTTCATTGAATTTATGATTACCGTGAAGGAGAATTTTTGTTTTAAAACATTTAGAGAAAACAGAAATCAATTCCTAATAACTAGCTCGAAACTTAACAAATGGCTGGGTATAGAACAACACGAGTATCTACTTGATTTCAGTTTTGGCTTATTCGATAAGGTAATGATGTGGGGATCGATATAACCTATAGGTAAACTGTAAAAAAACTCTGTTCGTAAAGATCTAGTTGATAATGATATTTTAAAAGTGTATGGCAATGTTTGTTAGCATCACGATGTCCACCAGGAAATGTGACTAAACTAAAAAATTGGGTCGTGTACGAAACATTCAGTAATTTTTCTGTTTTTAACACTGTCCTGATTAGAGTATTTTTATGCATTATATTTATTAATACTGAAATTTAAAAATATTAACTTTCCCACATTATGAGGTTTAAATCTTGTTATCGTTGAATTATTGTGTTTTTTATTTATCAATTCCTTTGAATGAATTAACAATTTTAAGTGATACCTTGCATTGAAATTATTTATATAATAAATATATCTTAAAATTGTTAATTCATCCAAACGAACTGATAAAAAAAACACAATACTGTTGAAACTGTTAAAGAATGTGGACTGGCATGATAATGATTATGATATGAGCTAGTTAAGAAATCGACGGTCTTAGTATAGACACTTATATAAGTGTAAACAAGTGTTAATTTAGCTAATTTTTTCATTTTAATCAAATTAACTTTCTGTAACGACAAATTTATATCTCAATCTATTCTCAAATTAAAAATAAATATTCTTGGAGAAATACCAACTAAAAAAATCTGGAAACATGAATAGAGAATATTTTTTATTAATTTATAAGTTTAATATCCAAATTTTATGTTTATTTCAAATCGGATCGTACATATTTATTTTCATTTTAAGTTTAAAATCATTAATTTTCTACATTTTATAAAAATAATTTCAAATCAAGAATGTATTACTAAAGTTCATTATAAATTTGAAACTAGAACTAAGAATTTATTTCACAACTTAAGTTTTTAGTTTATGAAATATCGTTACTGGTACTGACTTATATATCATATTGATATTGATATATTTAAGTTGGAATTGTTGTTAGAAGTAAACGTGTTTCAATTTTTGTAAAAATTAAAAAGTGAAGTGTTAATATTTTTGTTTTATAAAGTGTTATAACCTTTAATGGTTATGTGAATAAAAACAATGTCAATTAATATTATTACAATAAAAAGTGAACAGAAAGAAATGTAAATATTAATACGAATGTTAAATTGTGGACTTGTCAATGTAGGAGTTTCGAAAGTTCAAGGATCAGGATAGATTACTGTTCTAAGACGGATGTATTACAGGATCTTTGTATTTAGTGTAAGTTATATTTACAACACAAAATACACTTGTAAATATATATATATATATATATATATATATATATATATATATATATATATATATATATATATATATATATATATATATATATGTGAATTTTATGTATACACAAATAATATTAACTATAACCAATTATATGTTTTTCAGATTTTAAATATTTAGAAATGTTAAGCTGCCAACTATTGAAACCTCTACTGGAAACTCTACAACCTACATTAGAAAATATTAGAAAGAGATCTTCGGTGTATGGATTGAATCCACAGTCTCTTATAATTATTAGAAGAAATAGAAACTTCAAATTTGTACAAATTCATCATTATCCATTACTCTTTTATTATTCAAAAATCTGGTCCACTACGTATTTGAATAATGAGATGCACCACCTTGTGTTATAAAGCTAAACTAACAGGGAAATAAATAAATGTAAGATACTTTCTCTAAAGTTAATTAGCAAGTTGAGCATTATTAAATTTGTTAATTTGATTTAAGTCAACACAAAATTTTAAATTTATTGTCACACATTAAATTTGTTCGGCAAAAATCAGATTTAGGAATTAGTTTTAGTTTTTATATGTTTTAGTAAATAAAATAATATTATTTATGTTTTACAATAAAACAAATAAAACTGTTGTTTATTTTTTTGATTGGAATAAATATTCAAAATTGTCAAATGTTAATTAAAATTAAATAAATGATAACCGATTTTGAAACAATTATATTAATTTCTAAACGTATGGAAGTTGAACTTAATTTATGATTATAATTTTTATGTTATACAGAAAGAATTACTGCAATATAAATATAAATGTTAATAATAATTTAATAAAACCTATAACAATAAGAACCTTCGAAAATCCCAAACTACCTTTAATTTAATTATATATATATATATATATATATATATATATATATATATATATATATATATATATATATATATATATATAAATATATATATATATATATATATATATTTATATATATATTTATATATATATATATATATATATATATATATATATATATATATATATATATATATATATATATATATATATAATATATATATATATATATATATATATATATATATATATATATATATATATATATATAAATATATATTTACTAATATTAATTATATAAGAATCTAAATGAAAATTATTAATGTAAATCAATAAAATAATAAATATATACCGTTTAATTATTATAATACTAAAAATCACTTATTTTTATTTATGAATTTTCAATTTGAATTATGTATCCAAAATTTGAAAACCAAGTATCATTCTTTCTTTAGTTAAGAATACAACCTTCCATGTGATATGATTTATTCATCTTTTGAAAAAATTAATTGCACAACTTGAAATCTTAGCTTATTGAGTCAAATTAAATATTCTCAAAACAAGATTTAACTAATTACATACTGAGAACATACATACTCAGCTCTACTTTGAACCTTCTCTAATTAAAAGTAATATTTTCAAACTGAGATTGTTATATAATAATTTCATTGACACAAATGTATGTTAAAGATTATATTATTCTCAAACTAATTAAAATTACTAGTCAAATCGGTGAATAATTTTCTACATATCATAAATTAAATGGTTTTAAATGTAGAATAAAACAATTATAACAAATAATCGAATTTCTTGAAATAACGATAGTATTCTCAATTATAATTTTTTAATCTTTTATGAATTTTATAACAATATTCTCAATCGAAGAATAAATATACATAGCACACATTCAAGTGGAAAATCTGCATGAATTATACTGTTACCGCTTAATATGAGCATACTTTTCTCTCAGTGCAGCTATGGCAAGTATTAAATGCCTTGGATTACTTCATTGCCATTTGTTTATCTGTAGACAGTGAAGAAGAATAGTGCCTCTTAGTGATTACTTTCGATTCAGCAGAGTCGTTTGATTGTTTGTTTTGTGCAACATTGGTTGTTGATGCACTACTGACTTTAGTAAATAGTTAAGGATTTGGTGTCGTATGCTGCAAGTTTTAAGGACAGTCATATTTAGGACACTATTTAAGATTACCTCAGAGGCTGCCCAGCCTATTTTGATAATGAGATCTTGTCCTTAATTCGCAATCGAGGCACTCTTGACATTTTCAAATCAAAAAGGATTCCACAACTGCAGTCCAATATTTTAAGGCATATCGTTGTTCAATAAGTTTGGCATGATTGATACCTTTCGTGCAGTTAAACCGAATCGTGAACAATTTTAATATACCGTCGTTTGAAAGGGTGGTATGGTTCATATAGAGAGCTCAAAATATATAGTGAAGTGGTGATAGCAATTTCTGGGAATGGAATTTCTCTTTCAAAGTACATGCGCCCTTGATTCAAATCACAAGCAGAAATACAATCCATAGAGTGAAATCCGCTTACATAGAGGTCTAAATAGCACAAGGTTCGAAATTTTATAGGTCAACAAAGCAAGTATTACCGCTTTTCGGTCCCATACCTTTAAGTTTCAACTGGTGTGGGGCTACCTGTTTAACACTCATGTGGGTGAATGAGGCTGTAGATGATTTTGGCTTTTGTTTACCCGGATCTGGAGACGATTTCCTACTAGCACAGTGGAAACTTTTAACCAGAACAGCGACTTCAAATTATAACTGGGAAAACTTTAAGCCCAGAATCACACTCGATTAACTATTAAAACAACGAGAACACACATTAATGAAATTAATTTATTTATAAAACCTAGTTTTGGCCACCAACGAACCAACCGTTTCATGACGAATAAATATCACCTTTTATTTTTCGAAGCACCAACACACATATAACAAGCTTTCATACATTGCAAATTAAGCTTTTGTATATTGATCATCAATAAACAGATCTGAATACGAAAATTTCGATAGCACCGCATCTGAATTCCCTGCAATAACTTGCCCCACCAAATCATAAATATTCTCCTTCATCTCATCGTATATGTCACGCCAATTTTCATTAATAAACAAATTGGTGTTATCGCCCAGCAATTTATTGCCATTGTACAAATTATCCAGATTTAAATGCATCCCGGACACATCGAGCTGAATTTTAAAATTCTGAATTTTTATATAGTCTTTGCCATTATTTTCGACCAGCTTAACTTTAAATTTCGCCGTCCCAACAACATTACTCAGGTCCAAATTAAATTTGCCATCGCCAACAATGGGCAAAATCAATACACGTCCGTCGACCGTGTAGTTACCGAGTAGTTTTACGTGCGGTGTTGAAAATTCGATGACAATTGGTTTGGGAAAACCGCGATCATAGCCACTGCGAACAAAAAACTGTATTAATCGTTGGCCTTGCACTTAGTTATACATGACGTGTACTTACACAATTTTTTTCACTTTTATCGTATTAAGTCCATACAGATCAACACTCTTCAGCGTTAGTTCGATGTTAACTGGGCTGTCGTTTCCTTGTCTCAATGTTATGCGTTCCGCGTGAAATGGATTCAAATCGGGCAAATTTAATTTTTTGTAGTCCGAGCTTTTGGCTATCGAATCGATCACCATTTGGGCCGTTCGACGAACACACTCTTCATTTCCAATTTCACATTTTTCGATTCCCGATGCTGTATATATAAAATAAAAACGATTAGTACACACCAAAGCTTACAACACACAAAAGCTTGCATCACTTACGAAGCTTGGCACAATTGACAATCACAATAGCTACCCATAATAAAGTGAACGAGACTCTAATCATCGTGTTATATGTATGGTTCGACTTAAGCACTACCGATCGTGAAGGTATTTATAAATAGACTGAGCTGCTCATGTATTAAACTTGTCTTAAATTATAAGATCTCAATGAGGTAAAAGAAAACTAACAAACATAAAATTATAATAAATCGTAATCCACCTTTTGAATCTGGTCGCCCTTGAAATATATATTTCACACCTGAAAATACGAAAGACAAACGCCTACATCTAGTTAAAACCTTAACTATTTCATCCGATTGGGTACTTTAGGTTTTTCTTATCGTCTTAGGTGCTTTACATATATTGATCGTATCTGGCACATTGCATAAACTGTGTTCGATGTAAACGACTTTGATTAAAAATTGACTTTTCGATTCAAGGTGTACAGGTCATAATTTATAAATTAACTATTTTTATAGTCAATTTTAACTACTACAAGTGATGTCTCCAAAACATGAGACATCATAAAATGATTAATTTGGACTGTGGATTTAGATGAATAGAATGGTAGTTTAACTCTCAGCAAGATATTAATCAGCTTTTACTTAACAGAACCTGATTCTATAATTAACAAACAAGTTATAAAAGTGCGATCATCTGGACATTATACGTAATGAAGAGTTGATTAATTTACAGCACTATTTTGCCCTTTATACCAGGCACATAAAAAATAGGTATTTTAGAACCAAGAATTCACTGGAGATGGTATCAAGCTGGTAATTGGGATTAACGAACTAAAAACGCCTATCCACCAACGGAGTGGAAAGTAAGTACTATATCATCAAGATGCTAAATAATAATAAAGCAGGAATTGTTACACCAGTGAAGTTGAAGCATGTAATACTGGGAGAATTCTACAGAAGTGGAAAAGAGACATCACATCTATCATCAATCAACCAACAACTATGATTGACACAAGTTGGTCTTACACGAAGCTGCATACAGATCATATCAACACAAAACGGATCATCAGAGAATAGTCAAACAACTAGCCTTCACTAGTCGAAATGCCTCAATCAGTCGAAATGCACACTGGAAGGTACTTTGCACAAAACATACTCGTCATCACATTTCACTACATTGACTACACAAATGACATTTGCTTGCTAACATACCGATATAGCGCCATGCAGCAGTAAGTACAAAAGCAATGCAAAAGAAGTTGGTCTCAAAATTAAAATCAAAAAGAGTAAAAGAGGAAATTTGAAAGACCACTACTGCCCAGTGCTAGCGGAAGCTAAAGCACACGGTAAAACATGGGTATAGAACTGAAGCAATGTTTCCAACTAGAGTCAGATGGTTCAGCCTATAGTAGACATCCTTTGCTCTTTAATTGGAGATAAATCTGATTGAAGCTTAAAGGCTAATGAGAAACAACAGTGGACAAAAATTAAAAGATATTTGATAAAAAAATCGCTCTCTGAATCTTTACTGACATTGATGGTGTCATGAACTTCGCCTTGATGATCTCAAGAGGATGTCCTCGTTACCATGGTCTCCTGTGATTGAAAACAAGTTTTCTAGACTGGACAACCACGCATAGCGATTAATTGGAGGCAAATTTGATGAAACTCTCTCAGACGTAATTGAAGAAGCCATTCATACATTGTATCAAAGGTAGGACTTTACGTCAATCCAAGTCCGAATTTCGATGGGGGCTATATTCAAACGCGTTTGATTACAATCGATGATGTGAATGAACACATCTACTACTCGACTGATCTGCTAGACTTGCGGACTTTATAGCTTTGATGAACTCTTGAGTAGGAAGATGAAGATCCGAATTATGTGGGAAGTATGTAGGGATCACTAAAACCTCACGTCTAATAACATGTCTCTTTACTTTAACGACCACTGCTGTAAGGTCATTGCGACAGATTTCATATATAGGAGTTCATGGTATTACTAACTAAAAGAAAGGCTGTAAGTCTCCAAAATAAAGCCTGAGGCCAGTCGATTTTGTCCTTTGACTTTTCTCGTTGAATCAATACAACGTATTTTTATATTAGCGAATTGCAGTTTTTCATGAGTAATTCTTTCAGAGAGAACGACCACCCGAGTGATGCAAATTTATCCGTATAATAAATATATCCATACTCATTTGACTACAGAACAAATATAGTTCATTTGAGGTATTGAACACTGGATATTTATTTTTCAACCTTTTTAAAATATCCGAAGGTACTAGCATCGGGCCCAAATCAAAACCTGGACCTATCAAGGCCAAGTTAGGTCGCAGAATGTGATACACTCCAGTTCAACTCCCTCCCAAGAATATAGAGTCGATTCAGCTTAGTGGACCCACTTCAGAGTTCTATCGTTTGTACACCAGATATTAAGCATGCCGTTATTCAGACTACAGCACTGAAAAGGTAAGGGATCTCCAGAATCTCGTAAACGTGATGACCGATGACCATTGTGAAGATTATTTAGCTTATCTTTAATAAGCAGCCAACACTCGTGAATTACAATTTCTGTGAAGTTTAGTTTTCGATTTTCTTCGGATCTTGGGCCCTCATTCTTGTTGCTATATGATTTGAAGTCCGAGGATACTCTTTGTCTTTATTTTGGAGGTCTCTGTTTTTTAGTATGATTCCAAAATTTCCTTTTTGCCTCATTGTTCCCAATGATGCCACTAGAAATATATGCTTTATAGAGAAGTGTAAAGCATCTCCAAGTTCTCACTTTTGGGTTCTTTCCTCTTTTTTTTCGTTATTCATATTACATGCCTCGATTCATATTACAGGCGCCTTTACATCTAAGCACCTCTAAAACCACTTAATTTCACACTAAATTAATATTTTTACATAATCCCTTAAGACTTAAGTTCTCATCTTTTCTATTGGAAATCACTCGATCATAAAGAAGACAGAGTCGTATTCAACCAATTTCTTCTTCCAAACTAAATAGAAGTTTTGCCGCATGGAATGATCCGTTTACGTCGCTGGCATCCCTATCTCTTATGTAAGCTTACAGCTAGGCCATCATTGTTCCCTGTTAAGCATATAGCTAGGACAACAGAGGTTCAATGATACCAACAGAAGTATGTCATCTCAGCCTAATGCTTCGCCAAGTTTTTAGTCTCGGCTGCACTATTGGACGAAGAGGTAACAAATCCACTTGTGGTAGCTGTAGTTGATTCCGTCAGAAACCTTCACATCTGACTACCCGTCCAAACTATTTAACAAGAAGGCATGCTTCAACATATTTCCTCTTACAAGGAAAGAAGGGGTTTTACCGTCCGAATCAGTAAGTGCAATCTTCAGTTCTTACCTTTTATGGTTCTGTCATCCTGACATCTTCTTTTTGTTTGAAGATCTTTTCATCTCTTGTCTAAGCTTTTAGCCGGGGCATCATTGTTCCCTCTTAAAGCTTATGCGATTGATGCTACCAGAGTTATATTCTCTAGAGAAGCCAAAAGCACCTCCATGTGCTTAGGCTCGGCTACACCATTCGGTTCCGTTAGTTCTAATTTTTTGTAATTCATATTTCTTTCCTCGAGTAGTGCAGAAAGAATTGTGCAGATATCCACAGTATAAGGCTAATAAATACTGAGCTAGTTTCAGTTAAATCACACCACGAGGATCGATAGCAAAAACATGAAGGGGGCTGCAAGGTGGTAGCTAACAGCTAGTGCCAACTGGATATATCTCCAGACCCATTCACACCAAACCACAAATCATATCTAAGCATTTATCATTGTTCCCTGTTGGAGGTTCCCTATTAATGCCATCAGATATGTTCTCTAGAGAAGCCGAACGTAACTCCAAGTTCTAAGACTCGGCTAGCATCCTCTAGTTTTTATATTTTGCAATTCATATAACATCCCATGAGTAATGGTTATACAGTTAAAGACTAAGCTAGTTTCTAGACTGGGCCCTTATCGACACCAACCTAATTATATTAATAATGGTTTAAATTTCTTTAAACTCAAGTTCTTAACCTTCTATTCGACATCGCTCCATCCTGAAAAGCGTGGTCGTATCCAACCTGTTACTTCTTTTAACGGAAAACGGAGTTTTGCCGCAAAATCCACTGCTTAGTGGTTGTATTTTCCGACGCTGGCATTCTGAATTCTGATTTCTGATATCTTCTATTTGATTGAGGAACTTTGGACCTCTTATATGTTAATTCTATCAGAGATATTTATTCACGAAAGCACCTCAAATTTTTAGGCTCTGCGGCACTATTCATTCCACCTCTAGTTCTAATTTTTTGTAATTCATATTACATCACTCGAAGAATTGTCTGTACGGAGATCCACTGTACAGATAAGACCATTAAAGACTGAGCTTGTTTCTAGACTGGGTTGACACTTTAACTTTAAGGGTTGCGCCTACGAGGAGGTAACAAAATTACCTCCTCGTAGTCACTACGAGGAGGTAACAAAATTATTTTTGGAAACTAACTTTTTTCGCCCAGACAACCACTTAATTTCTAATTTAATTAACTATTTTACATATTCCCTAAGACTCAAGCTCTAAACTATTCGACATCGCTCGATAATTATCACATCACGAATGAAAATAATGTTTTTGATAATACAATCAATTATACAAGTACGTTTTGGTTTACTCCAACCCAACATATTCCCAAAAACAATGTGAAACGCAAACTAATTAATTAATTAATTTTTAATTTAATCATAGAAACGTGAATCGGTCGTATGTGTGTGTGTGTATATATGTGTGGAATTGAAAAACGAAAATCATTTTTTTCCAACAAAACACACACACACAATACAATAACCCCGTTTGATGAACGAATATGTAGAAATGTTGATGCCGCCACCAATCCCGTTCACAATACTATATAAATGAAAATCTTGATTAAATATTTTCCGTTTGATGAAAATATAAAATCGTGTACACATGTAAATATATGTATAAGACCGTGTTTCACAGAGTAAATAATAGAAGGAAATTTTCCATTTTACCATTTTCCGTTTTATGATTTTTCCTCTTTTCGGTATTTTGTGTTTTTGTTACTTAAACGATTTTTAAAGAAGAAAATAATAATGATAATATATAAAATGGAAAATATTTTATTTTTATTGATAAGATGGAAAATAATTTTTGATTTAATTTTCTTTTTTTTTTTTACATTTAAAATGTAAATAAAATGGATTTTTTGTGGTTTTGACAAAATTGTAATTAAATGTTAATTGAATTCTATTTAAACGAATAAAATTTATTATTTTTTACGTTTTTGTTCTTAAATTTTATTTGTTATAATAAATTTATAGCACTGTGTCTATGTACTCGTATATACGGAGTATCATCGTGGGTAGAACATTGATTTTAATTATACGTCTTACATTATTTAGAATCTTATGTATGTATACAGGATCAGTGTTGCTTAATTAATGGCACGCGGAGTGATTGAACGACTGTCATCTATATGAACTGTCCCTAAAGTAGCACGCCACAAAAACTCGTTATGTTCAGTGGTGTGCACGTAAACACTGCTGGGCGTGTAAATTACACGATGTAATTTACACGGTTTTTTACGTGTAAAAAACGTGCAATTTACATAATGATATTTTTTACATAATCTAGTAAAAAACGTAAAATATGATATTATGTAAAAAACGGACGCGCCATCTCTTATCAAATCTATAATAGTTGTAACTAAAGCACCATCTGTCACCAAAATTTTGTTTTACTTTTTTACGAATATAATTTGTGAAATAATTAACTGTGTACCATTATTCGACTACATACTTCATGTCAAAATAGTTTTCGATTATGATTAAATTTCATATTTTAAAATAGATGGCACTGTGGATGGTGTTGCCTTTGTTTTTTACATGTTTACGTTGCATGTAATTTACGCTGTTTTTTTTAAAGTTACATAAAAAATGGAAAACACGTTTTTTACATGTAAAATCAAGCTAGTTAAAACGATGCAGATGAATAAAAGATTATGTGTAAATAATTGCAACTCAGCATGTTAGTTATTCACCCGCAGTTTGTTGTAATAATTATTGATGTAATCTCAACATTTTCCCGGGTCATTGGTCGGAATGATCAATATGCTGTGTAGTAGTGTAGTGTGGAGCGAGAACTTCTATTTGATGTACTTCTCTTGGTGGCACCAGTGCTTGTACTCTTCGGATTATATACCAAGCCATTATAACTAATAAAACTGCATTAATAAGTATATTGCAAGATAGTGATGGTAATCATGGAAGCTCGAATTATCTATGGAGTAGTCAAATAAATTTGTGTGTTTTTGTATAATGCTCTCAATAGCCTTGATTCCTGGAGTTGTTGATGTTGTGGTTTAGTTCAGGATATTTTATGTTATATTTATTTTGTCGCTTTAGTTGAACTGGCGCACAATATGTATCCTGAGATTGTAAATGAATCCTCTTTTAGTATACAGTTTGGATTATTGTGGTTGATTTATTGGACTTAATGGCTTCAACTGTTCTATATTTTCAATAGGCAATTTCAAGATTTTTGTCACATGTCGCTTGATCGTGTTTCAGCCTGTTTTTACACTTACTACCCGTACTATATCATCCTTTTTTTGATGAGTCTGTATTATTCCTTCCTAGTGTCCATCGTGTTGGGGGGAGCTGCTCATCTTTTTGGGGGGAGCTGCTCATCAAAAATGCCAGTTGACTTAAGATGTTGTTAATTCGTTGTATATTTGTTCGTTATATTCTGCAACTTGTAAGCTAACAATGTATCCTTTATGTGACTTTACCCCACCTCCTTTTGATACCCTTAGTAATACATGCATTGTATTTCTATGTGATTCTATTTCTACTATCAGTGACGTAAAATGATGTTTTTCCGGTAAAATTCCAGGATGTTTTTGATTAAAGTTGAGAATGGTATTTTCTAACCTTCCTCCAACTCTTAGAATACCCTTGTTACCTAGAAATGGGTAAAGAGAAACCAATTTATGTTCACCTTTGAGTTGCTCAATATTAGCTTACATTACCCCGAATTTCTATTTATGGACCATTTTCGATAATTTTTTCATTGTTTCGTTCAGTTCTGTTGTTGTGATTGGAACTGTTTTCTTCGTGATGAACCGTCGGCAAAAGGATGTAACTCGTAATAGGCGAGTTAGAGTAGAAAATTGCTTCATAAATTTTTCTGCTTTCTTTATCTCGGCAGCTGTAACTAGGTGACATATTTCTTCTTATTGTGTTTCGTCATTTGGATGTCCATGTTTTGAATTTTCTTTATTTAGACAGTCTGGTCCCTTCCACCACAGAATGTGTTCCTACTGATTTTCTGGATTTAAACCTCTTGTGGCACTAGTACTATAATAGCTATATAGTAGCAATAGTGCATTGTATTAAATATGCTATGTTGACTTGGATCTTACTGGATATATTCGATGTAGCATATATGATCATAACGTTGATTGTCAGTTCTCATCATAAATGTATTGATAATTTCTGATATTGTATATTCAATAAAATGTTAGCACGTATATTGGCTCAGTCAGTAGTCACAGTGTATATGCTAATTCGGACCGAATGATCACTGAAACGGGTTCAAAAAGTGTAGTCTAGTATACTCTGGATCAAGCATACCAAGAGAACGATACTCTTGCACAAAAATACGTAAAATTATGCACAAAATGTTTGTTTACGTGTTATTGCAGAACACTGTATGTTCCCCTATTAGGAATCGCTAAAAGTGTTGTATCATCAGTTATCTAAGACACAGTAGATTTATTCATAATTTATTGTTAATATATGAAATTTTATCAGCCTCAAATACACTGGAGAAGACAAACATTCCTGATATCGTAAGCTAGCACGGTTTTGTTAGAAACTATATCTCGAATGTTAAAAAATATGTGTCGTACTCATCCGTCAAGGTCTAACTTGACGATAAAGTAATTATCGTCCCATAGTAGACAAGCAATTTATAGTCTAGTGAAAAAAATCTTAATATTTGTTGCTGGATGTTCCAATGCCGCAGTGAGAAAATGGATTGATCGAATTGCCGATAATAGTGCTACCGTTAATGCATCCATCACAAACAAAAAAGGATATCGATTCTTACGAATTATTACGTTCTCAAGAATTGGGTATCGCTTAGACCTTGGGTAATTTGCGCAAACATATCGGCTTGCACCCTTATAAGATCCATTCAACACGCGAACTATTGGCACCCGATCATATATGAAGCGTCTTCTCGGATTGCCAAATCGTATTCAGTAAAAGAAGAGCTCAGAGCCTTTGTTGAACGAGAGATATCAGCCGGTTTCACCGAAATGTGTGGCAGAGTCATCGAAAATTGGGCGAAACATGCCGATACGGGTTGGGTCTAGTTGAGGTGAAACTTATGAGCCCAACATTTCCGAAGTTTCCTTTTAATACCATACCTAACACTTTTGTCAGCCACATCGAAAACTATCTATAGATGAACGGATTGTATCCAACATTTTTATCACTCCACGATTCAACAAATCTTAAGGAACCCTGATCCAGCAGCGCAGATACAGCTCGAGAAACTCGTAACCACAAAATTCTAATTTTATTTTATTTCCTTTCGTTTGTGAACTGTTTGGCATTAAAAATTGTTTTGGTTTGATTTTATTTTAGAACATTAGATTAAAATCTTATTCTAAGTCGCTCGAAGCAGTTTTATATTCATGAATCTGATAATGAAAATTATTTTTATCTTAGATTTTATGGTGAATTCATATTTAAGAGATTTATTTCACTTATTAGATTGCGTAATGAAATTAGGCAAATACTTTATATAGTTAACACAATTAAACTGTTTCGGTTGTATGATTTACCTAAGTGTTCCTCAGATAAAAAAATGATTTTATCGTGAAGATTCGAATTGCTGAAATTTTGTATGATAAGCCTTTAACCTTTTATTGGGTTTTATTTCAACCACCTTTTACGTTCGGGTAGGTTAAATGGAAATTAATACACTCAATCTCTGGAATGGTCTCGTCTTTTTGGCTGAAATAATTTTCAGACTATTTTTAACTGATCAATGATTAGGCAACAGTGTCCCCCAATTTACCTTTATATATATATATATATATATATATATATATATATATATATATATATATATGTCTATATATATATATATATATATATATATATATATATATATATATATATATATATATATATATATATATATATATATATATATATATATATATTCAAACAGGTGTGGGCTAGACAAATTTAGCATCCTAAATAACCCCATAATTGCAGAACACCATAATTGCAGACCAGTAGTGCTAATACCGAGTGGAAACAGCCATATACTTCATTCTTATAATCTATTCATTCACTTTTGATTCAGTATTTTTTAAAATAAAAAAATTATCAAGGGCAGGTCAGTCCATCGAGTGTGTCAGTACATTGTAATCTCCTTTTTCCTCAATCCGATATTAAGCTAGTTATAATAATTTTGACGTCTATCAAAATTCTGGTAAAGTATAGTCATGCTTTGGAATAGTCAGCTTGTTAATTAACTTGTATTAAATTTATTGTGGTGTTTTCCATCTTGCGTATAATTGTGTTTTCCTTTATTTCCAATCAAGGAGAATCGGGCGTCCACTAGACTTTCGACTTGCACTTATTTCTAACATAGGTTATTGCTGGCCATCTTAGTTTACTATTTCCTTGTGGATTCCATTCCAATAATATTTGTGTTATGTCATTCGGGTTCTATCCTAGAATGTGACTGATCCATCTCCACTTGCTTTTACTCTGAAGTTAATTTTGTAGCCAACTACTTTTGCATAGTGTGACCTCGTATCCTTATACTTTCTTCTGCATGTTGGTATTTTTTTTTAATAACAGGCATATGCAATCTGCGTAGTCCAGATTATTGAGCCGTGTTAGTGGTCTCCATTGAATTACATTTGGACATGTGGCCTTCGGTTATCATATGATGCCATGTCTGGACTTACTACTTGTGAATTGAAGAAGTTTTCACTTTTCATTCCTACGTATTAAACTTTGTTTCAGGTATTCCGATATATCTCACTGATTAGTTCAATTATTTTATTCGATATGCCCATTTTGGAGTGTCTTCCAGGATGCGTTTCGATTGATAGAGTTTTATTGATTGACTATAGATATAGAGGTAAAGTTCATTTGTTTAACTGCTTTATCATGATCTGTTAATCATTGTTTGGTTATTCACTCAAGGCTATAATTAATTTTATTGTGTTGGAAATGGGATACCTCTTTTAATCTCTTAGATCACCTGTTTTTGGATTGTTATGGTTAAACCCTCTTTGCCCAGTAATTAAACTGATATCTTTTGAATCTATCATAATATATTTCAGCTTTTGGAGACATTTCTAACTTCCCGCTCCATTATTTGCTAGGTTTGAGATTCGGTAGGCGAATAATCGACTTGTGATTTACCAGGAAGTATATATATATATATATATATATATATATATATATATATATATATATATATATATATATATACATATATATATATATATACATATATATATATATATATATATATATATATATATATATATATATATATATATATAAACATATATATATATATATATATATATATATATATATATATATATATATATATATATATATATATATAATATATTACGTATATATTAGAGCATCCAATCCCGGGATCCCAAGAACCGGGATTGGATAGTAACTCAGTACAAAATGCAAAAAAATCAATAATTACAAGTTTTTTCAACCTTGAGTCAACGCTGTTGATGGTTTGCCATTTAGAATCTTTGTAGCATCTGTGGAGCTGTGCAAATCCTTACCTGCTCGTAGACTTGATGTGCCCAAATCGGAGTCTACGATTCGTTATATGGTAATCAAATATGGTAAATTTATTCGAAAAAAATTAGCTGTTGAACTGCAAAGATTATAATCCAAAGGCGAGGGATTCAGTCTATCTTTCGATGAATGGACTTCTACAAGAAATCGTCGATATCTGAATTTGTACCTGCATATCAAAGGAAAACATTGGAATTTGGGGTTATTACGAGTGGATGGATCGTTACCAGCAGAAAAGTGCGTCACACAGATTTCTCAAAATTTAAAATCATTTGGTTAGAGCTTGTATGAAGACGTCGTTTGTATTACAACCGATGGAGCTTCGGTCATGAAAAAAGTTGGCAGATTGTTAACCTGTGATCAACAGCTATGTTTTGCACATGCAATCCATCTAGCAGTAGTCGACATTTTGTATAAGAAGCCTGCACAAATAGTCCAGCAGAAAACAATCGAAATCGAAGCCAATAATGACGAGTTCGAATCAGAATTTGATCACTATACGATAGCGGATTTCAATTAATTTTTGAGGATACTGAACCAGAATTATTAGATGAGCTATTACCATTGATAACAAAAGTAAGAAGTATCGTCAGATTGTTCCGACAATCACCAACTAAAAATGACGATATTCTTCAAAAATATTTCAAAGCACAGTTTGGTAGAGACAAATCGTTGTTAATTGACATAAAACCTCACTGGAACAGTCTTTATGTTATGTTAGAACGTTGCTAGAACGTTTATGCTAGGAAAAAAATGCTATACTGAAATCATTGATTGATATCAAATCACCGTTATCGTTCAATGAAGAAGAAATGGACTTGATTAAGAATTTGCTGTCAACACTAGAGCCAGTTGAATTAGTTGTTAAAGCATTATGCCGTCGTGATTCAACACTTTTGACAGCCGATGCGACTATTTCTTTTCTAATCAATAATTTGGGCCACAGCTACATATTTAGCTCTTCATGTCAAAGAAGCAATAATCCGTCGAATAAATGACCGTCGAACCAACTTATCTAATTTGCTACAATATTTGCAGAAAGGAGATCAAGTTTACGACGACTTTGATCTAGACTTGTGTTTAAACTTAAAACAGCTAACAAAAACTCAGATTATTAACTTAATTTTTGGGTTGGTTAATCGTATGTCCAAACCGTTTACCAGCGAACCACTCCAGGAATGCAAAGAAATTGAAATAACTGTAGATGAAGAAGCATTGGTGTCTCTACAAGAAAAACTGGACAGGGCAATTAGTCGAGAAACTAATTCCAAAATTGTACCAAAAACGACAAAAACAGCAAACGATATAGTAAGTATTGTCAAAAAAGAGCAAATAAGTTTTCGAGGTGGAAGGTTGTCGCGTATCCATACTCGAAAAAGTTACAACTACTTGAATTCTGTACCGCCTACCAGCGTAGAATCGGAGCGAGTATTTTCCGGATGTTCAATAGTTGCAACTAAAATTCTTTCTTAAGCGCCTTTTCGCTTCTCCGCGATAAGATTACTTTTTTTTGATAGAAAAAATGTGACCTTCTTCCGCAACACAAATTGATGAGTTTACGATTTTCTTACCGCTGAATCGGTTGTTACTGGAATAATTGTTTTCGTTGATTAAGGAGTCTTCAACATCTTCATTGTCATCGGGATCTCCAACGTCTTTGTTTCCTTCTTCTCAATTACTTTCCATATTCATCAAATTGATAATGTTTTGTAATTCTTTTTCAGTGCTCCGGGTACTCCTAACATGGCTTCATAAGGACAGCATTTTATTCTTTCGTGATGTGATTAGTTTTTCATGAGCTGTACAAATCGCAAGCCGTCAATCCAGTGTGTGGTACAGTTAGTTTCTAACCATGTAGTTATCATTCCTTCGATATCCTGATTAGCACGTTCAACAGATCCCTGTGACTGACTGTGGCCATGGAAGATTTTTAAGTTGGTCCACATTGACAACATTTCGTTTAAAATTCTATTACAAACTTCACGACCGTTGTTTTTCAATGGACGTAACTGGATAAATTTTGTCAAGTGATCTTGATATACAAGTATAAATTTGTAATTGTTATCCTCCTGAGCCTGCATATCAATAAGGTCCACTTGACATCTGGAGTTCATTTCAGTTGAATATATTGGTTTTACTTTTTTTTGACAACTTTCGCATAAATTCAAATATATCATTACTTCTTCGGTTGTAACATTTTTATGCTACAGTTTTCCATTTAATGCGATCTTCCATCAGCGTTATAGTCCGGTACTACCGAAAAATGGTGCTCGGAGCAAGTATCTAAATTTTATTTTGACTATAAAGTACAATTGAGAAATCTATCTTTATAACGTGTGAAATTAATGCTACCATGAATATCAAAATTTTCACTCAGGGCCGAGCTTTTACTATTAAATATATTTATTCCTAAGCAAGATATGTTGGCATTTTGCCGCCATGGGTATATGCAGGTAAACACTTTCCAATTATTTATCTAATTGATCTCATCCTACATAGTGACCCAGTTTTCATTTTTTTACTATTTCACACCAAGTATTTTATCATTTGTAATGTTCAAACCTACTCCCACTAGGTGTACTAAAAGTGCAATTAAGCTTTTTTCAATTGTGTCTTCACAATTTATTATATTTAAAATTTTATGAATAGTTTATTTTATTTTGAATTTTCAATTTTCTGTCTATATACAGATATATATATATATATATATATATATATATATATATATATATATATATATATATATATATATATATATACATATATATATATATATATATATATATATATATATATATATATATATATATATATATATATATATATATATATATATATAATTACTTATCAATTGAATTTTATAGACGGAGCAAAATAAAATAAGATAAATGAATATAATAAGAAAATGTTTTAGACAAAATAAATTTAATTTAATTTTTTTGTTATTTTCGAATAAATGGAATAAATTATTTTTGTTCTGTGTTATATAATTTTGGTTCTTACAAAATAAATAGAGATATTGAAATTCTTTTATCCATTCTTCAATAGACAATTTCTAAATTGTATTAAGAAATTTTGTACCTTTATAGTTCAAGTACGTATAATTTTACATTGTTTTATTTTTGCATTTTCTAATTAAATCCAATAATAAGGTACACATGTATAGTCGTACACACTACATGTTTAGTTGATGAAACAGACTCAAATAAAAAGAACCTGTCGGTCTGTCTGTTTCTATATTTGCAATCTTATTTGAGGCTCAAGGCACTTCCGACTCTTTCGTGTTTCACCTAATTATGTATAAGCTAGCACTGGAACCGAAACCGAAGCTATACTATTCTACACGGACGGTTCGAAGCTAGATGGTAAGGTCGGAGCTGGGCTGTTCTGTGGAGCATTAAATATAAGCACTTCCGTTCGTTTCACTGGCCACTGCAGCGTGTACCAGGCGGAGATTATAGCGATTGAGGAAGCCTTGAGCTGGTTGAGGCATATCGTAATATCCAAGATGGATATTAAGATTTATGTGGACAGTCAGGCGGCTATCAAGTCGCTGAAGCAGTGCTGTTGAAGTCTAGGGTGGCATTGGGCTGCCAGTCGCCTCTTAACGTACCACTCTTCAGCTGAATCCTGAAAGGGCCAATGTAGAGAGGCCTACAGCGGAGCTTAAACTGGCTTTGAGGAAAAGGGCAGAAGCTTCAGCACTGGAGAGGTGGTCTTACACCCTCACATGCGAGAGAGCGGGACAAACAAATGTGGCTAATTCTGGTTTTGAATCGCTCCAGGACCTTAATCTCTCTGGAGAGGAGAGATCTAAGAAGAATAGTAGGAATATTAATGGTAGACTGCCTTTTCGGTGAACATGCGAGAAGGCTGGGTCTAGAAACAGATGACTTCAGTAGAAACTGCATGGACGAGGAGGAAGAAAAGACGCTTGTTCACTTCCTGTGCTCTTGCCCTGCACTGGCACTAAGAAGACATTTACACTTGTGTAGGTGTAATGCACAACCTTTCAGACCTTGCAGACATTAAGGTGCGGGACATTAGCTCAGGATGGTTACAATAGAGTGTTAAGGGTATTATGGGACTAATATCCTGTGCTATAACAATGCACCGGCAACGGTCTAAGTGTGCGTTAGCAGCCACTCTAACCTAACCTAACCTTAATAAGTAATCGTAAGGGAAAGGCACGTTATGGTACATTTAAACACTGAGCACACACTCTAGACATTTTAACTATTGCATCATTTTAACTAATCATTTCGTAATCAAAAACTCACTGGACTCTTTTTGACTCTGGATTTCCCAATATATTGAGGCTTTAACTGTACCAGGCCGTTTATTAGTTATCGTCGGAAACGACGTTGGCCGTATCTGAGACAGTACTCGAATTGTAATAATTCCTCATCCCTGTTCCTCCATATATCCTTTAATTATGTATTAAATTTCTTCCAAATATAGCGACACCGGGTCTTAAAAACATGGCTTGTCTGAACTTATTAGTTATTTCGTAAATTTTTGGGCGGGCACACGATTGTATCTTGGTTATGTGACGTTTAGCTCAGTTTCGTTTTCACCATTTTGTTGTGTAGACTCTCCAATTTTATAATGAATAAATATATGCCACAAGAAAGAGCAGAAATAGTGACAATATTTATTGAAAATAATCGTTCCATTATTGCCACTCAGCGGATCAATTGCGTCAGAAATATCCTTATCGTCAGTGCCCCACAAAACCACATTTTATCGTTTACATGCGAATTTTTGGACAGTACGGTACGACAGCAGACAGACCTCGTTCTGGAAGACAACGGACGTCTCGTAACAATGAAATTGTGGCTCTGATGCGCGATAGTTGCATCGTCTCCAGGAACATGAATTCGGAAACGTGGTTCCCAGTTACACATTTCCGTACGCAGTTTAAGGCGAATTTTGAAAAGTGATTTGAAAATGATCCTGATCAAAGGGTTGAACCCTAAGGCTGTCTCGTGAAATTGAAAATTTTTCGGCTTAATTCATAATGAGCAATAAAGACCATTTTCAGCTCAGTGGTCACGTCAATAAACAGAACAGTCGGTTTTGAGGAACACAGAATCCTCAATTGTTTCACCAAACATCATTGCATCTACTTAAAACAACTGAATGGTGTGGTATTCATGCTGGAAGCATCATTGGTCCCTATTTTTTTGAAAATGACCAAGGTGTTGAATTTGCTGTTATTGACGAACGGTACCAAGACACGATTCCAAATTTTATTGTGCCTGAAATGAAAAAGCAAGGACTAGAGATGTGGTTTCAGCAAAATGGGGTCGTACAGCACGTTCAACAGTACATACAGCACGTTCAACAATTCAATTATTGCCAGCCAGACATGGCCAGTCAGATCTCCGGATACAACCGCACCAGACTTTTCCTCATGGTGTTTTTTAAAATCAAAAGATTGTGTTGGCTGAGATGTTGCTGAGATGAAATTCAGGTTGAGATGTTGCGGGATGTCATGAAAAATACATTACTGTCATTGTGTATTGTTTCCGGAGTCTATTTTGCCATCAAACACTGACAATAAAATGAACAGTACAAACATATGTACTGTTCATTTTATTGTCTCTTTACATGTAAGTCGACCAATGGTTAAAGACAACGGAGAAAAATGATTCTGTTCCTTAGAATCAACATTCACATTACAGTCAAAAAATTGTCAATTTACTGCCATCTATGATTACATTTTAAGAACTTTGTAAATATTTTAAATATAAAATTTTTACCGGTTAAGTGAGTGAAAAGACTTTTTATGTTTTATACAGAGAGTGTGACAAGTGGAGTTCTACCTACAGCGAAATGGTAAGTAAAAATCACACCACCAACTTTGGTACCGTTGAGGGTCTACTGGCCGTCTCGAAATGGGCGGAAAAAAGGAAGAACATAATTTTTGTGTCTCCCGTTCTGTCGTCAACGTTCCACCATCTGTTATACTTACTTACCAACATCGAGTAGCTTTTCTTCTTATTACGTTTCTTGTAAACCATTGTTAAGTTGGCCGTCCAACTTCGGGTAATGATACCTCAAGTCGAAGTGTTCGTTAGGTTTTCAACCTTTCCAATTTTTATTTAGCGAGGGAAACGTAAACCTAATCTCTCTATGTGCGGTAACCTAGGTCTCTAAAGTTTGACCTCACCTTCCACGTTCGTTTTCTTTTCCTATCCAATCTGTGGAAAACCATGCCACATGAGATACAATGCTTCTGGAGGTGATTTTTTTATCTTGGTATTTTCGTTGCATCTGGTATGTTTCCAGCTTTTCCTGAGTTGTACGAAAATATCTACCACTATGCAATTTAAAATACCCGCCTGCTAGAATTTTGGAAGCATCTCTCTATGGAATAACGTATTGTCTTTTAAGGATGTTTTCTATAGAAACAATTAACAAGCCATCCCACTAGTATTTTGATACTTGAATGAGTTTGATTTAGTTCGTTTAAACACTTGTCGATTACAGATTTTATCTACTCGTCTTCCCTATAGAACATAAGCTACGCTTGTAATTAAACGTTTTGTAATTAAAAGTTTACGAGACACAATTAGACCTCATATCGGCTAAATTACAGCTTTATAATATAATATAATATTGCAAACCAAATAAATAACTAATATATAGTAATAATATTATAATATTAGTTATAAATAACTAATAATAATAAATAAATACTCGTATATAATAAAAAATGTGTGATGTAATTAATGTAACTTTCGATCAGGCAGCCACAAACATCGCTACATATAAAATGTTTGGAGTGACTCCAGAAAATCCTTATTTTTATGTTAACCAACACAAGATTTTAGCAGGATATGATGCGCCACATTTATTAAAATCCGGAAGAAATGCAATTTTAACCAATCAAATTCAACATTCGGATATTGCAGTTGTCGACATAAACGTTATTGGGAAAGTATTTGATTTTAATTGCCTCCAGAATGTGAGATTACTGCCGAAACTAACGAAGGATCATTTCGAACCGAATACATTTAAGAAAATGAATGTTAAATTATCAGCACAAATGTTAAGCAATACAGTGGCCAGCGCTATAAGGACAACACTAAAAGTGAAACCAGAAATTTTCGGTAGTTTTCTCAATAATGCCATACCAACAGCAGTTTTTGTCGAAACATTTAATAATATCTTCGATAGCTTAAATTGTCGTAATTTTTCTTCCTCTGCTCCTTTCGAGAGACCGTTGAAACTTGAAAGTAACGTTTTTAAGCTGTTAGAAGACAGTTTACCATTTTTAGATAAACTAAAAATTATTCCTAAAAATGAAAAATATTTTAAATTTATAATGGGTTTTAAAACCACTATAAACGCACATATTTTATTAATACATCTATTGAAAACGGAGTTCAATGTGGAGTACCTACTTACGGGTCGGACTAATCAAGATTGTCTTGAAAACTTTTTTCACTTTTACGAGGAAAGGGCGGATTTAATTACATGCCGTCAAGTCATGAACTAGGCGTACATTTTGCCAACATTGTTGTGAGGAAAGTGACACTACAATCACCGTTTAAAATTGTATTTCTGATGAAGCCAACAATATAGAGTTGGATTGGCATACTTTCAAATCAGAGTACGAAAGCAGTTTGAAATCCCAAGGAGATTCAACCAGCATTTCTCCGTCAGATGAAATAATGGAGGACTCTGATTTCAATATCCTTAAAGATAATGCAATAACATATTTTGCCGGTTACTGTATATCGAAAAAAGTCGAGTGTTCAAATTGTAAAACCAAACTGTTAAAATCAGGGGAAGAAGTAAATATTTCTGAAACTTTTTTAAATGAAAAAAAAATTTAATAAGGTTGAAAGTAATTTTGGTTCATTAACAGCACCATCGGACAAATTTTGCCAGATAGCTCGATCTTTGGTTAAAGAATTTGAAACGTACTATCACAATAATTGTAGCTCGCCTAAAATAGTACAATTAATATCAAAAAAATGTCTTGAGATGATGGCACTCGAATACGAATCGTTTTTACCAAATCAAAATCATATATGTTTCAACCATATTAAAAAACTAATAGATTTTTTATATTATAAGTACTAATGCGTAAAAACTGTAAGTGGTCTATTGTAAATAATGAATTTTTAAAAACTTCAAAACGACGATCCAATCAAACATGCAGAAAATTAAAAATATTAAAAAATTAAAAACAAATTTGTTAAAATTATTTTTAGTTATTTTTTTTTTCTTCACAATATAAAAACAAAATATTGAACCTATATTTACATATGTTTACATTTACTTTCAGTTTTTTGCACAGATGCTGATTCAGTCAATGTTTTGTATAAATTTAGCTTTCAAATTAAGTAAACTTCAATGATCGATCGCCCTCACGTGTTGATACTCAATGATCAGAAGGTGTAAGTCATTGTGTGTACATCTTGAAACCTCCTTCGCAACAAACAAACCTGTTTTACTTAAGGATTTATTGGTAATCATACAAAATTTTCATTTGACCAAACAAATACTCGGTATCTTACCTCAATGTTAGATGTATTTGCTCGTTTTTCTCCAGACTCCGTTCGAAGTTAATAGTACTTAATAATTTAATGTAACTAATTATGTACTGTAATTAAAAAAAAGTACTTAACTTGAAACACCAAGTGCGTTTCAAGACTAGTTATATAAATAAAAGAGTATCGGTCGAATCTCATTGCATAAGTTTCTGCCAATAGTTTGTGCACTTGTGACCGTTGATATAAGCCAAAGAGAGGATAAACACTCATTTTATAATCCTTTAGATGATCTGATGGTATCTACACCATGTCAGACTGGTGATTGGCGACTTTAATGAAAAGCTGGCAGAAATCAGTCTAATTTTTGTAATAACCTAGATTCTTAGTCCTGAAACTGCGATTTCTGTATAATAACCTAGGTTCGTAGTCTTGAAAATGGAGAAAGCACACGAAAATTACGTTATTTGCGATCACTAGTAATCTTAAAGTAGCAAGTGAATTCTTTCTAGAACATCGACTTAGAAACGTGATCGCATTAATGGAAAACTTCTCGATGCTAAATTAACCACGTGATGATTTCAACAATGCTGGCCCAGGTTGTCCAAGACGTGAGATTGTATCAGCTCTCAACCAAATACGTAGGCAGTATTTTATATGGTCATGTCTAGTTTTAGAGACCATGATGCAATTGAGTTTTAGTAGTGGCAGCGATATGTTGAGGTTGTGCATTAAAAAAAAGGACAGCGAGTACGCTGGAACGGTCACGTTCTGCGCGTGGATACTTATATATATATATATATATATATATATATATATATATATATATATATATATATATATATATATATATATATATATATATATATATATATATATATATATATATATATATATATATATATATATATATATATATATATATATATATATATATATATATTGATTGATACCTATGTCATTTTAATATATGAAAGGAACTATTCTTATGTCTTTTTTCTATGGTTAAACCTCCAGTATTCTTTCATCTTATTTCACTGAATCTTAAAAATAAAATATTTATTATGGCCATTCGAACCGCTTGTAATATGTTCTAATTTTTACTTTTGTATTACTCGTAAGTAAACATGTTTGTATGTTAAACGAAAAACATACAACTTTGCCTTCTATAAGCTACTCAAACAAGCTAAAGTCGCTCAAGTACAAAATGATAAAAAGAAGAAGAAGAAGACAACATATAAAGTACAAATGTGTATATACAGCAATAAAATTTTCCAAGCCGTTTATACTAAAAAAAAAAGTTTTCCGTTTTTCATTTGTTTTTTTTTTTGTAAAAGCTTTATCTTCGGTTTATATTTTCATTTTGATGAAGAAAAATGAGAGTATTTCCTCGAAAGCACATATATGAAATTCTTTTAATTCTATTCGGCCAAAAGTCTTTTGAAATACGAGTACAACAATAAAACTGTATTGTAACTTATTGGCATAAACTGGGACGTTCAAAAATCGGAATGGAGTACAACAACAACAATTTCTCAAATTTATTCACTCGTACATAAAGAAATAAAGTTCAAGACATATGGTAAAAGTTTATATTTTTGTGTTTGAAATATACTTTTGGGCTGTGGAAAATTTATTTGGTTGTTTGCGTTTTCCATTTACAAAAGAATAAGCTTTCAACGCGTTACATATGTATTCTAATTTTAATGTTTTTTTAATTTATGTTGAATCGTTTATCGGGTCATAAAAATTCGTGATCAGGTATTTCATGCTACTTAGTGATATCGGGCATCATAAAACGAAAGACGGGCAGGCTAAAGGTCCGATTTAACGTAGAACCCATCTGCACATTGCACAGCTCGATGCCAGCCTATAATACTGACATTGATTCTTAACACAACAGGGGATCAAGATGTGTTCATTCACACCATCGATCTCACCGCCCAAACGATCGATGGTAAAAAATTCCTTTTGCGTTCTGCCCCTATTGTGACGTGCGCGTTAGCAATAAAAAAGAATGGATTTCTATTTTGACACTATATTTCGAAATTTAATTATAATTGTACGACGATTTATGGTCTTTTTTGGGCCGTCTTCTCCCCTTGCTTTCCCTCCACCTCCCAATTCAGCAGACAATTTAATTATTTTTGGGCGTCTGCACGCACGAATGTGGCTAGCTCTGTTCGGTTGGTTTGAGGCTGAGTGTAACAATTTTGCCATATTATATAATCTTCAGAATATAATGAACCAGAATATAATTGCCGGTATGGTCCGGATCCACGTGGTTCTTGGCACGAACCACCTTCACCCCGTGTAGTGTTTTCTTCCGGGTAGACCCACTGATAACCTGGTTCACCGCTTGCTTTCCTTTTTCACTTTATTTGGGCCTTCTTCACTTGATTTATTATGTCACCACACTTGTTGCTTTCTCACTTTTTTTTCGATCTCTTTTTATTTGTTTTCGATCAAGAAAAAAACCGTTTTCGCTGACACCCATCACCTTTTATAACTTTCGGCCTTTCACTGTACATCGAGCAGTGCGTTATCTTCTCCGCTCTCCTTACGCCATCTATATTGTAGCACAAAATTCAGCTGCGGTTGATTATCGAGACGCAACCAACTTGCAGGTATATTTGACATTTGTCTGACGTATCTCATGTCACTGTCATATGAAAGGTGACTTGTCATTTGTGTTTTTGTGTACAATGAATTTGTGGTTATTTAATCGGTTCATTTAATAAGTGTTCGTTCATTGTGATTATTGCGTTCTGAGACTGTTTTTTGTACCTTTCATATGTTATGTGTGGTCGACCGGGCAATGCACCTATGTGCTCATCCTATTTGTTCAATGTCACATATATGTGGCTAGCCATGTCTCGTAGGTTAGTGCCTAAAGAAAGGACGGGATTGAATACATAGACCAAAGTGTCCCCGACCAACCGGACTACAGGTAAGAAGTTTTTGTTTTACATATTTATGTGTGTTTTTAATATTTCCATTTTTTATTTCAGACCCTGTTTCACTATCGAAATTCTTACTTGTTGTTCTCCAAGCAATTCTATGGCCTTAAAGTGTTACTTTGCCTACATTGGTGCACATGTGTCATTATAAATGAAATCTCGTTTTACAATAATATTCAAATGACAAATATGTCAAAATAGGGATTGTCTCAGAAATCACACCGAGTTTTGCATATATATCGGGGTTTGCATATAACGTGTGAGCCATCTATTATGTCGGTATGTAAATATTGAATCTCTTCAATGTTTTCAAATTTGTATTCGATTTGATTCTTTGCAATTTATTTGGACTAGTGCTGATGTAGCCACCTTCATTGTTGTCAATGTTGTTTATTTTTTAGATTACACGTCCAGGATACTTTCGTTCCAGAAATTTAGTTGTTTGCATTGTTGTGTGGTATGTGCACCGTAATGAGCCAACATCCACCGAGATCGATTGCCATCGACACTTTCGTTTTCTCTGAAAAATTATAGCTCAATTCTAGTTTTGGCACAAGCGCCGGATCAAACATTCACTTTTCGGTAATGTAATTACGTTTTATGCATCTCGTATGCTGGTCCAATTTGCTTATTAATTAAACCAAAATGGGCCACGTTGGGCATCAATGTTTGCTTCCAAAAATCAGGTTCAGTGTCAATCGATTGGCTATATTTCAAATCATCCTTCAAAATATGCAAATCATCCTTCAAAATATACCGCAAAGTGATTGTACACACGCCAAAATGTCACCCGCGTGAATGACATGTCAGTTTTGCGTTCTGACCAACGCTTTTTCTGATCCTTTCGATGTTGACACTTTTGATCTCTCACTATCTCGTGCACAGCAAAATCTGCCACAAACCGACGATTAGTGTTGTCAGTCGGAGCCAGTTGACGACGAATTGTGTTCTCAACTGAACCACTATTTTTAATGTACAGCATCATGGTTCAAATAATAAGTCCTACGTAGGTTTGTACTCTCGATTCAAAACTGTTACATGCGATCTCTAAAAAGAATGATATATACTTTAAGGTTACAATTGATCTTAGCACGTACGTTCATTTAACCTAAATTGGTCATATATTGGTTTCGAACAGGTAGACTCGGGCTGTCCAAAACTTGAGGATTTTATAAAATAAGAGAAAGTCATCACAAAAGATGTTCCTACGGCCAATAAAAAACCATAACATTCGTCTGGTAGTAATCTGATGTTTAAACACAGATTTGTGGAATGGAATCGTTCAATCGAAAACGCTACAACCACTTTTAACTGATGAGTTCATATAATTTTTCTATTTTGGGATACGTAAACCTTTAAGACGAATGGTCTCATTCTTCTTCAATACCTTGCTTTATTTAATTATAGTTTCGATTGCAGTCCCCGGTTCTAGCTTAGAGGTAAAGAAAGTTTCTCATAAAGCCACAGTCTCGATTTTATAAAAGCTTTCGGTCGAGAGACAATGTAAAAGGTGCGACAACACGTATTAATGGTCCGTAAGGCCTCAGTTGAGATATTTACGGTCTTAAGGCCATAAAAAATCGATTGCAGGAAACATGATTTCTCTTGGAGCAGAAATGGGATCGGTTAGTGGAGCTTTAACACTCTGACGTTATATCTTTTCATTTGTATTAGTTGGCAAAGATGTTTCGTGTCGTTATGTTCTCCAAAAAGTGATACAAGCTTTGAAGTGATGTGCTATCTTCGTCTAATTGGTAGAATAAAATGTACAAAATTATGAAAGCTTTTATTTCAAGTTTGATGTATTTTTTGACTTAACATGTTCCATAAAAAGCTTTAAAAATGAAGTTTGGCTCTTATCTTGGCATTCGTGGTGTTGAAAGTAAAAAGCTCTGCAACGTTCGACATTTTATCGACTATTTCGTGAATGTGCATGTTTCACCAAATTATTTTGTGGCGTTCACAAATACGACGAATAGTCACGCCACAATAGTGAAGTATAAACAAAAAAATAATCGAAAAAAGATTTGGAGTCAAATTCTGTAAATTCGCTAGAACTGTTGCAACATAGCCTCACAGTATATATAGAAACGTAATGCAACGTACATCAAGTCCGTTCGCATATGCAGATGAGATGGATTTGATCTTTTCGATCACACAACGAGTCAATGACGTCATCAGATCGAAACCGGCCTAGCGAAACGAATATTTACAGACCACATACAAGATGCCATACATTTCAAGACAAACGTCTTCATCTTCTTGTCGACCTGCGTGGAAGACAATTACTTGATCGACAAGTCTAGCTGTCAGTGCAATGACTGCTAAGGTCAATACACCTACACCAACACTCCCAACCGTCGGAAATGGTTATGGTGAACTCTTGAAGATGTATCCATCGCTCACTGAAGAACCAAATTATAATCGTCCAGCAAAACACAGTGTGGTCCACCATATTTATACAAAAGGCCGTTTGCCTTTTTCGAGACCACGCCGTCTGGACCCTGTCAGACATAGGACAACGCTTGCAGAGTTTGAGCAATATGGTTCAATTGGGCATCGTCAACCGTCATCTTCTGCGGTATCATCACCTCTTCAGATGGTTCAGAAGAAAAATGGGACATGGGAAAATGGGAAAAGTTTTTTCGAAAATTGACATGGTAAGAGCTTATCATCTGATACCCATTGCGCCCGAAGACGTGCCTAAAACGGCAATTACCACACCATTTGGGTTATTCGAATTTACGAAAATGCCCTTTGGTCTTCGGAATGCTGCCCAAACATTTCAACGCTTCATGAATGAAGTGGTTAAAGGTCTAGATTTTGTATTCGTTTATATAGACGAAATTCTTGTGGCAAGTAAAAACGAGGAAGAGCACAAACGTCATCTCAAACAGTTGTTTGAGAGGTTAGTCGAATTTGGAATAAACATCCAAATTTCAAAGTGTGAATTCGGAATACCCGCTCTAGAGTTCCTCAGCCACCACATATCGGCAGATGGCATACTACCCTCGCCGAGGCGAGTTGAAGCCATAAATGAATTTCCTGCTCCAACATCAATTAAACAAATTCAGCGATTCGTCGGAATGGTCAATTATTATCATAGATTCATTCCAAAGTTAGCCGGATTGCTGTCCCCTATTTACGCAGTCCCTATTGCTAACATAACCATGTTAGCCCATCCTCTGAGCAACACCAGATTTAGTATCTCCACAGATGCGTCAAACATTGCCGTTGGCGCAGTGTTGCAACAATTAAATAACGGATGTTGGCAACCTTTAGGATTCTTTTCCAGAAAATTATCAACAGCAGAAATGAAGTATTCAGCCTTTGACAGAGAACTTCTCGCTATTTATTTAGCAATCAAACATTTTAGATATTTTGTAGAAGGTAGGCAATTTACCATCTACACAGATCAAGAGCCTCATAGCACGTCAATAACCTTCTCAATACACGACCTCCCAACATTTCCAAGTGCAACAATTTAGTACACAACACCCTCCTGCCAAAAATCCGGATTCTAAAATTACTGCAGCCTTTACCCAAAACATTAACAATCGCAGTCGAACGGGGAAATCACTTTCTGGGGGGGTAATGTGGCGTTCACAAATACGACGAATAGTCACGCCACAATAGTGAAGTATATAAACAAAAAAATAATCGAAAAAAGATTTGGAGTCAAATTCTGTAAATTCGCTAGAACTGTTGCAACATAGCCTCACAGTATATATAGAAACGAAATGCAACATACATCAAGTCCGGTCGCATATGCCTGATGAGATGGCATATGCGACCGTTTCGGCCTAGCGAAACGAATATTACGAATATTATACAGATTCAGCGCCCTAGCTGTCAATCTATGCCACTCTGAGGAGTTCAAAGTTTAATTCCCGCCATTCATCATTAGCTGTCACGATTACAGCACACACCCTGCATCATTTAACACACTTCAACAATTTCACCAAGCTATGAAATCCAACGAGTCCTGTCAAAAATAGAATTTTGATACAGTTTTTTGAAAGCTTTCTTAGTTTTTTGATAGACTTAACTCGGTTTGGAAACAGACAACATTTTAAGCATTTTATCATTCTTCGATCAATCTACAAATTTCATCCATTAACCAAATAGAAATGATTCACCTTGTATCGATAGCATTCATTGAAATCAATATAGATACGCTGAAAGTACGGCGAGTACGCTGCCTTTGTTACCTTCTGTGTGCTGATCCAAACCGAACGATACAGTGATCTTTAAAGGAAAACCCGCCTTTCGGTAGGCAACTAGGTCGCTGTCGGCGACGATGGCTTCATGGCGTATAGAACGATCTGGCCGAAACCGATCGAAACCGATGATCAACTGATCGAAACCGATGAAGTCAGATTAAAAACGTTAAAAAAATTGTTCAGTGGTTGCTATGACATTTGACGCTTAAAAGTTTTCTACATTTGATTAGTTTTCGTGATGTGAATGGGCATTTTCACGACCCCTTATTGGAGTGCAGAATTCATGAGCCACTCAGTCTTCCATATCAGTCCTATAAGAAGGAATATAATGTGCAGATGATGATGGCCATCGGTTTTACAGCAGTACGTATTTGACTTCGGCATAAGGGTGCGCTTTGGGCCCAGCACCGATAGTCAAGACAAAAATAAATAAACAAATGACTGTTACATTTCAGAAATATCAATGACCCGCAACATCGATATAGCTGTTCTTCATCACCAGAGTGATCATCCTCCAAACATTCCTGATTATTTCAACAGTTTGTTTGTCTGTCTGTTTTAGGGGTCAAGGCTCTCCTTTCTCTTTGGCGGTACACTTCGATC
Organism: Tipula lateralis; assembly: GCA_963932295.1. NCBI lineage: Eukaryota > Metazoa > Arthropoda > Insecta > Diptera > Tipulidae > Tipula > Tipula lateralis. The sequence goes on from OZ010737.1 coordinate 165,632,774, forward strand.
TTTTACCATCTGATTACAGATTCTGATTCACACCGATCGTAATCAGATGGTGAAAAATCCCTTTTGCATCCAAGCCCTATTGAGATTTGAACTCGGTACCTGCTGCCCCAACTGCCCCACCTTATACCACTGCATCATTTGGTTGGTCTTAAGCAAATTTAAGACATCGGTTCAACGATGGCCCAAATATATTAATTTTAAAAATACCAGGGTTTTCTCCCACTCCTTTTTGTCATTACGATTGAGTGATAAAAACAAGCAGCCACTTCTCGATACTCAATTACACATGAACGTTATATCTCTCCCGCCCAAAAAAAACATGATGTAACGACATTACGACAATAAATTCATTTGTAGGATACTGGAACGGAACAATCGAATGAAAACTACAAAATTAAATCAACTTGAACCGAAACGAATACATTTCTGCTACTCATGTAAGGAATACCGACATAAATTTATTTCGAAAGAAAAAAAGTTGAGATAAAAGTCAATTTTGTTGTTTTAAGTCCGTCTATCGAGAAATTGTTTTTATTTTTTTTTGTTCGAACACAACAACAAAACGCTAAAAAGGAGTTGAATGCTGGGAAATTCTTCAAATACGATAGGATTTACTCTTAAATTGTTGTATATATAGTCAATCAATTTAAAAAGAATATCCTTTTTCGTTTGTTGTCGTCTCCATGTATATATAGCATCACATTGAGACGACGTACGTACATATAGATGATAGTGCGGGAAAGATATAAAATGGGCATATACTGACGAGCTACCATACCATGATCTCACACTTGTGTCGATACAAAATAACACTTTTCATGGGATTATAGATTATTGATTCATTCCAAACACATTTTAGATGATACTCGTAGGATGGTGGTTATGGAGACTGAAACGACTCCTTTTTTTGTGTCTTGCTGCCACTATGGGTACATACAAACATATATGCTACACACACAGTTACCATAAATGTAAATGGTATTTGTTGAGTAGTTTAAGGAATACATTTTTAAAAACTTAAAATGTATTTATAGTCTATGTTGTTTGTCTCCAAATGGTTCCCTCCACTTGTATAATGTTTAATCCATATACACATTTAAAAGATTATTGTACTTTGTATTACAGCTATAAGTAGATACAGGCGTGAAATGGAGTGGGATGTATACACTTAAGATCATAAAATTTGTATTTCGAACACATTAAATTTGTATTCGTGTATAATGGGAATCGGGATGATACTAAAAATAGATGGACATTTTATATAATATCATTTTAATATTTAACGACGTTTTTGATCTGAGCCAAAGATGGATATTTGGTTGGCTAATGTATTCGTAATTCGTTGTTGATTGTAAGTTGGAGACCTTTCGAGTCATGCGGGCCTATTGTCAGCTTCGAGAAGCCGAAGAACTCAATAGCTCACACGTCTACTCTCCATTTTGTTCCCTTCTCGTTAATGTTAATATTTCCCCTAGAAGCGGTTTCAACCAAACCGAGATTCGATCAATGGATTGTGAATAAAATGCCACTTGCTTAACAAACACTTAAAATTTGTCACAACAATTAACTTTTTCATTTCACTATAACTGTCACTTATTATCACTTTTCTCGATGTTTACATATCGCTGTTCCAATTCGATTGACCTGCTTCTAGGTCATAGTAGAAGTTGCTAATTTTCAGTAGAAAAACATTTAGTTATTCTATTGAATCAGAGACTCTATACTGTACCTCCCGAACAGAAGCCAATTATTTTCATTTATAGAAAACCATACTTCCCAGATGGCCATCATTTTAAACATTTAATTCTCGTAATTCAGTAGATTAAATCGTTAATCCTTATAATCATCTTATACGATCCTTTCCATCTGTACTGTAGGTTTTGTGATATATACTCCCACCTTAGGTGCTGATCTCATATCGAGGTTTGTTCCTGTTGCTTGGTAGTTTTATCCCTTTTACTGACTGTTGAGTTTTACAAATTTTAACCTCTCCGTAATAATCTTGTATACCAATAAACTCTGTTGAACGTCTCAATACAATTCTCCTGCGATTGGTTTTTCGCTATTTAGTTGCAGTTGTAGCAATATCCAACACGACCTCGTTTTTTTATGCAGTCCACACCCAAAATGATATATCGACAATTTCCGTCACCGATACTTAATGACAGAAGTCTCTGCTACCAATTCGTATCGTCACTGCCTTCTTTCTTTTGATTTCTGCATTTTTACCGGTTGCTGTTTGCAGTTTGAATTCTTCTGATGGATGAAGTTTGCAACCTTTCAGGACTCTCCTTCTCTTCTGATCACTTGTCATCTTTCCGTTTCTTCGAATACAGCGATGATAGTATAACTGCTTACTTACGTTTCATTTCCCAGCAATGCTTTGAAATATGACCAGGTTTGTAAGGAGCCATACATCTTGTTATTCTCTTGCCAGTCCGAAACTGAATGGTAGCCTGCAGCAAATATAATTTGACCACAGTACTTGTGTTCAAATTCTGGAGCAATTTGTAACATACATGCAGCAGCACCTTTTAACGCTACTATAAGATCTGCTACCTTTAGTCTTCCTGCACCAACTATTTCGTAATGCTGCTGTTTCAAATTGTTTGAAAATGGTAAACGACATTCTTCTGTCGAATGTGGAAGGCTTTAAATTAATTACACTGACTGGATTTTACAATTAGAGTTTTAAAACCCTTTGATCATTCACTTCAAATTGTTGGACCGTTTCACCATTTACTTCATCCACTTTGGCATTAAATGAAACGGATATTATTGGCGGAACTTCTCACTCACTGGTTATACAATGGTGTTGAATTTTCTCTTGTTGTTCCAATATTTCCAACATCATATTGCAATCTTCCTTTAGCTTAATCATTATAGTTCCTGGTTCAAGCAGATTTTCAATTGCAAAACATTTAGTAATTCTATTGAATCAGAGATGTCGCACATGTTCGTAACAATAATTTGTAAAATAACACCATCTATGAAGGAATAGTTAAAAATCCACCGAATCCATTAGAAAAACACATAAGGTGATTATAAAAATCTCTAGCTGAACGATATTGATGATAAAGTGAGATATAGCACACTAATGTGGTCGAGGCAAAAAAATTTAAAAGCCGGAGTTAGAAGGTTAATAATTACTCGAGCAGATTAAGGGTTAAACAAAAAACTACTTAAATATTGTAACGAATATGAATGTCATAGCAGTCAATAGTACAGTGGGTACAGTACGCGATATACGTAGAAGTAGATCAAATAGAAGCTGGTTCGCATCCAACAGAGGACAATGCAATATTTTTATGTCTGTTTCGGAGAGCGAGAGATGTTATCTCTCCAACACCTCAAGTGGCAGTAATAATATTCTTATTTGCTTGATAAGTGATAATCAGAAAGATAACGAGCGAATCAATATCAGGAGAATTCAACGAATGAATAAATACCAGTTGCTACTACAGTGCCGCACTGAAACATCTCGAATTATAATACACCGAAAGTTATGCGCCCCTATACGTTAATTGTTGCGAGTAGAACGAAAAGATCGTGAAACCCATGGACTGATATTTAAGCAGTGCCAAATTGCCGTAGCGGACAGTTTCTATTTTAACCAGTGAAGTATTAAAGTGTTCAAAAGTGGTGGCAATCGACTAGTCAAGAAGTAAAAGTGAATTAATAAAGTGTGATAAATTGGGTTGACAAGATTATAGTGACATACCTCACTAGTTGCGAGTGGCTTATCTTTCGAATTTTTTCAGTGAAGTTTGACTCTACTCTGGATGCGAACCGTGCAGATTCGTAACAAATGTTCAAGTGTATAACTGAATTTGTGAACAACTGGTAAATACCACGTTACCGACTTTAGAGTTTAAGGCTTTCGATTTTAATATTGCTTGGGGTGCTCGCTACCTTATCATACGATTGATTCGCTCATTTATTAATTGAGGCCTTATTGGCTTTGAAATGACTACTTACTGCAATTTATGACTTGTAATCGCACCAGTGCAGTAAGTAACATGTGTTACCTGAATTTTGATATTGAGTGTAAACTATACAGTGAATGTTCTAATATATGTTGCTCAGAACTGAAAAATCTCCCCAGCAACCTCACACTTTTCAATTGAATAATTAAAACAATTATTATTCAATTGAAAAGTATGAACAACAAACATTGAACTAGTATTGTTTTAATCAATGATTAAAACAATACTAGTTCAATGAGACGATTAAGCACTGTTTATGGACAAATCGGATGGATTCTCGTTTCATTCATATATATGATGTTGACTCGCTCGTTGTATAGCGTCGCCGGTTGTGGTCTTGAGTTTGATTCTCGCCGTTGACCAAAAATTAATATGAGCCGAATGACATCAAAAGTGATTGTGTGTAAAAGCATTCGTTGGGCTGACCACCCATAATTTTGCAGCAATACATATTCATGTTGCCACTAGAAAGCATATAGTTGAAAGCAATCGATTTAAGGTTAGATTCTCAACGACAACCTTTATTGTTGACAGTGAAATGTCTCCTCGCAGCACTTCGTCAGCCAATGACACAATGTAGTAAATTGACTGATCTATTCTAATCGCAGGGATAGTTGCAACAGCACTTTAGTTGCATATACCAGCTAACAACCACTAGCCAGTGAAATATTCTGACATCGTTATGGCTAATATATACCAGGTTCTAGAACAGCTAGGCTTAGTATTTCGGGAAAATCGCATGGAGCGCCTTATGATAAATTCTCTCCTAATTACTGTATTACGCCATCGGAAGTAAACACTTATAGCTCTTTACGGACGATAAACTTTTATGGGTAGCTTTCGACAAGATCAAGCTTAACTGTAGAACTTAAGGGTTCCTTTATTGAGACGAGGTTTTTTTTCAACTTGTTTCACCAACTTTTGAGCGCTGTAAATAGGACGTTACTCCTGAACTTTGCTCGATATTACAAAAAAGTGCAAAGATATTCACCAAAGATTACTGTAGTAATCGCCTGTTAGTCTTAACCTTATTACAGTAGGTTCAGACTAACAGGCGACCATCTCGAAAATCCATAGTACATTCCTGGAATAGCTGCATCAAAAGATCAAACAAATATATGAAGTTTAGCATATCCCAATATTTTGCAGTAAATTTGAGGTGTTCCGATATTGCTAAGTTGGTATAGGTAAATGATGTTTAGATGTCGCTTAAGTTAAAGGATATAAAATAAAAGAAGACGTAAATTATTCCAGAACTTATTGCCAACAGACCTACGGTTCAACATACGTACACTTACAGATTGAAAACACCCAATTGTTACTTTTTGTCACACCAGACATCGAACCCGAGACTCCCGAATGACAAAGCTACTTCTTTAGATACGAGAGTGATAAATCGCTAAATCGCTTAACTTAGTAAGTACATAAAGTATGGCTGACGGTTAAGATGCATCGTTTGTAAAATCTGAACCATTTGAGGTTTCTATTTACACAACTTGTCATGGCCTCTTCAAAATTCATCTGCTCATGAAGTATTATGTGTTAACTGGAGGCGAACAACGATTCGATACCATGTCCGGATTTTATACGAGCTCCATTGAAAATTGATCGTCTGTGAACTCTGATCATCTTGAGCCTCCTTGGTCTAGGTCGCTGAAATTAAGAAATTGTGTTCGGATTTAAGTAAAACTAAGAAGTACAACTAACCGCCTACGTGGCAAAGTGGTTAAAGCTGCGGCAGTTGCAGCGGGAGATACCGGGTTCGAATCACAATCCGGGGCAAGATGCAAAAAGGGATTTTTCATCATCAATCTTTTGAGAGGTGCGATCGGTGGTGTGACTGAACACATCTGGCTCCTCTTTCTAGTTTAGAATCTATGGGCCGTCCCATCGTCCATGTCAGTGCTATAGGCTGACATGGAGCTATGCAATGAGCAGATGGTTTCAATACGAAAATCGGGCCTAAAGCCGTACATAAGAGTGGTATCACAACGGACCATCGCCAGTGTAAGTTTGCAGTAGCATCCACCAGACAAAAAAATAGTACAGCTCAGATATGGTTATATGACGGTTGTTCTGAAAGGTAGTGCTTTCGAAAAGTAGAATTTGTGTTCATATTCGATCAGAGCTTTGATCGCCAATTTCTCCCATCTTAATGCAGTGAATGACTTATATACTCCAATATAATATAGTGAGGATTGGGAAGTTTTAGTTAAGGGCGATATCACTTTGCATATTGGATTGTATGAGACCATTTCAAATAAGACGGCAGTTCTAAAAAAGACCTTACATTATTATGGATACTTTAAAGGTATGTTTCCAAAAAACTATTCTGGTAGAGTTAATAAAGACTCTTTGCATCTTCATGATGCTTGTACAAATTTAATATTAAGGAAAAGGAGGATCCATTTATACAAAAACCCAGAAATGTTCAACCAATATCAATATAGTGTGTAGATAATTGAAATTAGAGTGGATCAGAGTGAAATATGGCCTCCGATCTATTGAAATTGTTCTGGTCGATATCAGGTATCATAATATCGATCAGATGAATGTCATTTATATAAATCATGTTTCAAAGGTAAGGGTTTTCGAAATATAGGCTCTTATCAAAATGTTTTTATATATACGTAATCGATCTACATACGATCACATGTGGTCCCTGGTTAGTAATGGAAAACTGGAGAAATCGTATATGTTTTGTACTTAGATCTTAAGCAAACTTTAGATTCAATAGATATTGTTCAAATTATTGTAATTTTCCCCATTATCAACATCTAGTGGCAATTGATGCTTTTTCCCAAACTCTCTCTGAAGTTATCCCTTATTTATATAGCCTTTGTTTGAAAATGCCACAGAACTTTATAAGTTTATATTTTCCTCCCAAGTCCTTATTAGATCTCGTAGTCATAATACAGCGTCAATACAATTGGGTAGTTTAGGGAGTGGTTTCACTATTCGTTATCTAGAAAATTATTGGACTGCTAATATGACTTGTCCAGAGACTATATGTGCTTGTTGCCCCAGGCTAATGCTGTGGTACAATTGTATGAAGTGTTAATAACTTCTATTATGACCTATGGTCTGCAATTTGCGGTTCTAACCAAATCGTTCTGAAAGCAATTGTTCAATATAGCTTGGTGTTCTACTAGAGGTTATACAAAAATTGAACGACCAATATACACGTGGCCAATCTTGTTTGCAGACTGCAGCGGAAAAAGCAAAACATATTCTAAATGTTGAGCTATACTATAGATATGGAAGGTCCTATTCTTTTTTCGCAATCTAATTTCAGTTATTCCTGGAAGGATAAATGGATAGCAGAAGCTTCTCTCTATTACACTATAAATAAACGGTGTAACTACAACACTAAATCGGTGCTACATAGTGTCCATCCGATCGGTGTTAAATATTTTTTATCCGTTTTTGTAGCCTTAAATAAAAACAATATAAGTATCCAAAAATAGGTCAAATTATAATACCAAATAAATATTTATGTAGTATCAAGAATTTATTTCTAACTTACTTAAATTGGATAAACGAAATATATTTAAGTAGTGTTTTATAATTTATCGGTTTTGAATATATGATTTGACCCGGAACGGTGTGGACCATAATATTGCTATTGACAAATTAGTCTACTTTAAATGGTGTTTTAATTATATCAATATAGGTGTTTAAAATTGTAAATTTCTTATATTAAAATAAAAATGCTTGATTTAATAGTGTAATTCATTTATTATAATATAATATGTTATAATATATTTCAAATTATATAATCGTACATTGTCATAATATAAAAATAAAATTTAATCTATATATATATATATATATATATATATATATATATATATATATATATATATATATATATATATATATATTTATATATATATATATATATATATATATATATATATATATATATATATATATATATATATATATATATATATATATATATATATATATAATTAAATTTAATTAATTTATGAGTTTAGTGAGTAATTAAATTCAATAGTTTCAAAAACATCGTATCCAAAATATATACATCTATTTTTTTCTAATATTATTTTTACTAATCCAAACTCAGGCGGTTCTGATATTTTACTACATAAAACCAAAGTATTTCTATAGACATACCCACTTTCACTTCGTACTTCACGGAGTGAATTAAGTTTTTCAGAAGATTTAAGTTCTTCAGGTATATTAAAATATTCAGAGGATATTAAACCAAAGTTTATCGTTTGTTTAACATTTAATTCAAGTTCATAATTTAAGTTTCTGTTAACATACCCTATGTAATTTAGTTCTTGGTGTTTTTCGGCTAACATTTTGCAAATGTTTTTAAAATTAAGTGAAGTTGATGGTATTTCTTTTAATTTCGAGTGTTTTGATTCGTACCGCATAGTCCATAAGTTAGTTAAAACACCTATTTCTTGTAAAATACGTGGATAGTGAACCATGATATGGTGTTTGGGTATCAAATTTGTATTGAAATGTTTTTTATAAGCAGTATGATCCTCTTGAATTAATTGTTTTAATGTGTTAATATCTTGTTCTTTTAGAGAAGGAGCAAAAACAATGTTTGTAATTTTAATTAAAAATAATAATACATTGTATTTTTCAAAGAACTCAGTGTCTCCACTATTCACAATATCGTGGATTAGAAGTGGAAAATAACGTAACAAACACCAACATTGCGAAGCTTTTTGTCGTAAATTTGTGCTCTCTATATTAATTAAGGACGGAATGTTTGATTTATTAAGAAAGCCAAAATTAAAATTTTTAAGTCTGGTATTGAATTCATCTATAGACAATAACTTTCTTTCCTTTGCTATATAAATCAGAACAAGTTTTATTTCTTTTTGAGCGATACCTTCTAAGACATCGTGCATGATGTCAACACTTAAACTATTAAAAGTATTGAAAAAACTTAAGTTGTTCAATAAACATATTTTATAAGCTCCATGCTCTTTATTCTTGACATTGATTAAGTATCATTTTTCCTCAAAAAATTTAAATCTTCAATAAAATCAGTTTGAATCAAATTTGAACGAATTTCACAAAAGCGACAAAAGTAGCTAGACTTAAAGGATTCATTAAAACCATAAACAGAGTTTGCACTAAGATTGTCATGTGCAAGAGAAAAAATGGTACCTTTTATAGTTACACGTCTATCATTATTTTCAATATATAATAAATCTTTCAAAATTTGTGTCAGGATAGGATCATATCCGAATTCTTTTATATCCGAAAAGTGACACAATGCATCTAAAAGAATATTTTGAACCTCACTATTGCAATGGCCTAAATTTAACACCGTAAAATAAAATGCACAAATCTTTTGAACTCCAGTTTTTGATCCGAAGGGATTAACAGTTTTAAATTCGTCCATTTATAACTGCAAATGAAAAGTTGGTATATTGCTTGAAAATAATTGATTTCGTTTGAAATAATTTCTGTTGGTGTAATGGTATTCATTACTGTTTTGATTGGTACGATAATTTAATATTTTTTCTAAAAAGTTTGATTTTGACATAAAAAGGTAAGTGTATCAACAATAGATACATATGCGAAAGTATTCGTCACTGGTTGTGACAGTTAATGGTATCTGTCTTAGGAATCCATCTACGATCCTGTCGTACACCGATTGGAAACTCTTTTGGTTTAGGAATAGTTCGTTTTTTTCAAAAGCATCACTTCTTCTAATATTGTATTATAGTTTCTATAAGTAAGATTTAATTTTAAAAGATTGGTGCAAAAAGATTCTTTAATTGAATTATAACCTCCTGTCAATAATTGACTATTGGACGAAACATTTTTAATGTAAGGTGGAAAAATTAATTCTTTTTTAAAATAATTAATAAATTAATTAATTAATTTTTTTTACATTTTCAGTATGCTTACTTTTAATATGTTTTGCTAATCCACTTAAACTCTCATAATGGTTATAACAATTATCAAAGCCACATGGCAGAAGGTTATTTGTTGAATCAATAGAGAGTGTATTAATCTGAGGTGTCTAATATACATTTTATAATGTTGAAAAATAGTGTTACAGTTTTTCATTTTACATTGAAGCATTTTAAAATATTATTTTAAATTTAAATTTAACAATTCAATCTGTTTTTGAGCTCAATTAGTCTTGGCGTTAGTTTTTTTGAATTCAATTTTAAAAATGCTTCTTGTATAAAATGAAAAAATGAATAAAATATTGGTGGATATAAACAACAAAATATATAAAAACTTGTAACGAAATGCGCGGCATGGTTGAATGTACAAGATGACCTTGTTCACAAGGTAATGCCGTTCGTTACCGAATTTTAGATTTCAACTATTCAGAGCTTTGGCGTGGTCATATTTTAGCCGGCTCAAGCTCAGGGATTGGGGTGGGCTTTGCCAAAGTTGAATAGAAGCTTGCTAGACCACAAGAACAGGAACTAACTAGGAAGGGAAAAAAATGGAAAAACAAGGCCGGATTAACTTACCATCACAGCAGATTTCGATTACTCACCCAATTCGTATTTGCCTAAGCTATTAGCCTCTCATACTGAAATTCACAATATGCGAAACACAAAATATGGTGAAGCAAAGCAATAAAATAAAAGAAACCGAAATCTTAAGAGTCAAATATATGTAACTATATTTATTAAACTAAATTAACCGATATAAAAAAAATCCATGTGAATATTGGAGAATAATTCAACCTTACTTAGCCTAATTGACGTCACCTATCCAAATACCAAAACAATAAGAAAAAAACTAGCTAGGAGACAATTAACCTAGAATTTATATAATTGAAACAACAAAGAAACTTAATACTATATAGTTAATAAAAAAAATTATAATATAAAAACTTGCGTGACGTAGTATATTGTGATCGTTTCTCGCAGGTCGATCACTAAGCGCTATTTTTATTTGAAGATATATCATCACATTTCATCACCTTAACAGTCAATAGATTTTTATTATTTTTTTTTTTATTTTACCATACGTGTGGTCACCTTATATTATACACATTACTATAGCAAAGAAAAAAAAATATAAATATCAAATTTGTCTATTCACTGCTATACATACACAATTTTTGTTTCTACTTTGTGTTATTTTTCCTGTTTTTAGGTGACCACATACACTTATTTCAAGAGGTTTTTTTTCCGTTTTATGCACTTGAGTTTTTTTTCTTAGGATTATAACCTCTTGTTACACACACGTTTTTCACAGTTTTTGTATTTGTTTATTATTTATTGATTTGTTAATAATAGTTTGTATTAATTAGTTTAATTTAATTTCAATTTTAGTTTTAACTTTATAATTAATTTATAGTACACGTATATTCAAAAAAAAATACAATCTATGTATATAGATATAATCTCTATAATTACATATGTATATAGGTATCAAACCGCAAAAAAAAAATATCCACATGTTTTGCCATTTTTTTTTTTTTAAGTAATAAACTTTGATTTGATTTTCACGCAAAATCTGTTTAATAGCTAACAGTTTTCATTTATTTTATTTTATTATTGATTTTTTTTTTTTTTTTTTTTTAAATTTATTTATTTCTATTTATTTTATTTTAGCTTCACTTTCCAAAAATATCTTTTTTTTTCGCCCCGCGTACATCCAAACTTTACTATTTATAGCTTTTTTGACAATCGGCTATCCCACCCAAAAAAAAAAAAAAAATATCTACTCCAACGGAACTCGATCAAATATACATATATACTTTCCCCTGAATAGCAAAGACAAATAAACAAAAAAAACAAGTTGTAAATTTTTCCCGCGATTTAATTTCCTTGTATTGGAGACATATCAGGGATCGCAAACCTTACCACTTGGAACGATGATCGACGTGCATCGTTACAAACTTTTAAAAAAATTATCAATTAAAATGCAATAAGAATCAATACATGTTTTGGTTGTTCCCGTTGCTAGAAGTATTGGATGCTTATAGCTGCCATCGTTGACCGTAAACGTAGTACCAGTTTAAAAAAAGGTTGGGCCTTTGCGTCGGCCCACTGTCTTCAACAATTTCGACAAAATCAAAAATGCTGTTATGTTAGATTCGTATTTTTCGTCATCTGTCGCAAATTCATCGTAAATGTGTATATTTCGTTCATAACCAATTTCTAGTATTTTCGATTTAATTTCTGGCCATTTTTTTATAAAATCCTCAGATTTCGTCGGATATTTTATATCAAATTCAAACGATATCTGGGAAATAAATTATGCAAATAATAAGGCATTCATAATATCAAAATTCACTGATAAACGATTTTTAAGGTTAAAACAAAAACAAATACACTTAAAATAATTATGCATCAGAAAACCATTTAGATAAATTAAAATAAAATTTTATTACCAGACCAGGAGTATCCAGATATCTTGGTCTGTTTCATTAAATCGAAAATTTTATGCTGGTCATTCCTTGGGCACAGTTGTCTCAGCTTAACCACCAAATCCTCTAAATACCCTATATTTACTTCTTAATTCTCTTCAGTAATATGAACTTCTTCAACTTGGTTTGATAATCTAGAATTATTATTTAAATAACGATTAATAGTTCGCAATCTAAATGCAAAGAAGCAGCCTCTATTTGCTGCATTGTAAAATATTCCCTAACAGAAAAATAATCCAAATTTAAAGATTAGCAGACTTGTATTTTCTTAAAAAATATCATATCATTACAAAATTGGCAGGATCATGATTTTCACATAGCATAGGAAAATAAGAGCAGTTGCTTTAGCCCACAAAATTTTGTTTTCACTCGACGGGTATGTTCCATGAATTTGAACTAAATGGCCGACCAAAATATTTATTAATTTAGCCCGCAAACTTTTCGGGAGCGCTTGAGTTTTATTATAAATTTCTAGAATACGTTTACCCTCGACATGATCTTTTAAATATTTTTGTAATTCCTGCAAATAGTAAATAAAATAATTTAAAATTAGTTTAAGGTCTCAGCTTAAGTTATGGGTAAATTGTCATGAAATCTTACCGCTTGTAAAACTATAACCTCCAATTTCAGTTTTTTCGGAATAGATCCGACAAAACAATCCGATTTTTCTATAGGCGCGGCATATACATTTTCAATTCTAGTTTCTTCGGTTTGTGTAGATACGCAATGGTAATGTTCTAATAATAAAAAATAGTTTATTAGTAAAAGCTTGAATGAAACATAAACACATAAAAATTATTTGAATATATGTTTGAATATAAATATACACTTTTTAGTCGTTATGATAATAATTCTTCTGTTAAACAATTGCATTCGTTTAAACACGTGTTTTTCAAAATTAACACCGTTCAGTGTGTTCACAATATACTCACAAAAGTAAAAAATCACTTGTTGCTCGTCCTAATTGACCCGACCGACTGATTATTTTAGTCGTTTTAATAAACACTCGTAACAACTAACACCAATCAGTGTATATAATATATTATAGTGAATTTTTAGAAAAAAAATACCGTTAGCTTAGAGTTAGATTTTTTTTTTAAATTTACACCTATCGGTGTTAAAAAGTGTATCGAATCGGATGAAAAAGACTATGAATCCATTTTGATAAATTACTTATATTATTTATTAAACGGATAAAAGACCTACAAAAAATTATAGGACACTAATATTTTTTAGGAGTTTTTTCAATTCACACTGCCATAATTTTTTCAGTGTAATCAAAGCTCTTCAGCCATTTTATTGTTTCATTTTGTTTATTAAGGCGATTAATAATTTCCTACAAAAGTGTTTCGAGGATGCGGTAAACTATAAAGTATTTCCATGCCTTTCTCATGAGACTGCTGCTTAAAAAGCACTTCTTGCCTCGGGTTAGTCAGTGGAATGTTAAATACATCCAGTCAGATATAATGTAATCTTAACCTGCCACAAAGCATTCCTTCTTTTGACGATTTAGTCTGTGAGACTAATCATGCTCTGTTGGCCTTTGACAAGACAGGTCATGCAGTGAACGTTAATTCAAACACCAGTGTATAGTACATGACGAAATGTTTTAAATTGAAGTATCGCTTTAATTGATTTCGTTAACTACTTTGCAGACGATACTGTTGGGTATAAACAAATATGTTGTACGATCTGGTCTGGTGTTCACATATATGACAGCGACTTTTTTTAATGAAAAAGTTTTTAAATTTTAAATTTGATAAAACAAAAAACTATTAATCTGGATCCGGACTGTATAGCGACCCAACTATATACGAGTATAGTGTATGTGTCGTGTTAAGACAAATAAATTTATTTCATCATACATATACGAGTAGTTTGTGATCTGTCCAGCTCTCTACATCCTAAAAATTTCGTATGATGGGCAAAAAACGATGAAAAAATCTAAAATTTGATTCAAAAATCTGCATTTCATCTATATACACAACAACAAATATAGGTGCCATTGTATTTAAGCGCCGGTTCAAAAAAAAAAACTTTCCAATGAAAAGATAAAGTTTTTCATTTAAATCGAGCGTTGTGTACATATGAATATGGCGACATATATGCATAAAACATAAACGGGAGGCGACCCTATTAGTTGTTCCGGTTTATTTTAGGAAAATTAAAATTTCACCACTAAAGGCCCGACAGGTGTCATAGAATATAACTGAGAATGTATGTATATAGAGCGTTGAGCTTTCAGATTGTTTTGTTAAGCTTACTTTTTCGCACCCACCATACATGTCACACAATACAATGTATATAAAAGCACAATGATGCATATACCGGTGGGGAAATGAGAAACTAAACAAAAGGATTTTTCAAATTGTTTTCCATTTTCTATTTATTTATTTTGATTTCGTTAACAATTTAAATAAAATGAAAAACCATTTTCCCATTGTTATTTGTATTTTATAATTATTATTGATTCAAAATAGGTAAATGTACAGGGTGTCCCAGTAAGATGTTCAGATTATATCTTTTTGTTGAGCATTGGCACAGACCTTATTTTTCACGGGGCTCCAAAAGAAAATAGTCTAAGGGTGTTAAATCACAAGACCTCGGTGGTCAATTGTGATCACCTCTTCGATAAATAACACAGTCAGGAAACTTTTCTTGCAAAATTTATTTGTTGCTTGTGTGGCACGTATAGCGCCATCTTGCTTAAAATAAAAGTCGTCCACATCAATATCTTCCAATTCCAGTCATATCATTATTCTGTGTACATCCTCGCTTTCGAAAGCGAAATGTTTAATCACACCACCAGCCCAAAAACCGTACCATACAGTGACACGTTGAGAATGAAGAAGCTTTTCAAGGCTTCGTCGCTGAAGATGATTTATTGAATAAAATTCATTTTGATGCATTTTGGTGTGATGTCGTTTGTGGAATGTCTAATTCCAAAGATCAATGAGGTTTTGACAAACTTCGGTTTTCTTCAACACTACGTCTGCAGCAGCAATATTCTCAGTTGTCATGAGTGAGGAACATGGTTTCTATTCTCACATCACTAACTCGTCGCAGCAGCTCAAAGTATTCCACCAGTTTCTCTATTGCCGAACTATAGAAGGTGCTTCATGACGGCCAAAATTTGTAACAAATGTGCGTCCAATAAACATTTTACACCTTTTAAGCTCTTTTTTCCATCACTTAGTGAGAACTCCAGTGAGAACTTGAACGAAACTATACACCATAGTGAATTATTGTTTGATCAGTCCTAGTATTATTTGGGATGATTTTAATTGCTGGCACTGGAAAAAATGTTACCTTCTCAGCTGGTTTTGGGCTATTTCTCCTTTCTACCACGACTTGCGTATAAACACTAAGGTCGATCTTGATACATAGGTCGATCTTGATACATGGTCGACGATTTTAAGGTGCTATGCCATCTTTAAATGAACCATTAGCCTGTGAATTGTAAGCTGCCGGACCCAAACTGTCGTCTCGAATCTATAAGCAGTACAACCACTGTATACATAGTGTACAGTATCTGATTTGATGTCAGGTAGTGAAATTGTTTCTGCCCACCGCGTCAATCTGTTAATGGTGGTAAGACAGTACCGTCGGTTTTTTGAAACTGGGAGAGGTCTAACTATATTAATATATATTTCCTCGAACTTCTTGGAAACCGCTAGGAAATTACTTAATTTTGTCTGCAATGGCAAATTCTAATATCCTTCTTTATAGACGGCCAAATATAGTTTTGTGTAACTAACTTAACCGTGGTTTTGATTCCCGAGTGCGATAAATCATGAACGCTGAGAAACTCCTGTTTTCGGAAATTGTCAGGAATAAATGATCTATTTTTATTACCGGTTGATGAGTCACAGATCCGAAACAGACGTCCGATCCGAACAGACGTACTTGAACAAATTTCAAACTTGTCCTTGGCTGAATTTGTTCTTTCAAGTTTGGTTGGTGCTCTCCAACTGCAGCAAAAACAACTCTCGAAGATACTTCAATTCCGTTAATACGTTATAGTGCATCAGCTACCAAATGATCTTTTCCGGAAATATGACGGTCTTGACGAAGTGAAGCCTTTCTCATATTTTGCCGGAACGCAAAAATTAGTGGATTGCGATCTTTATACAAAGTAAACTGTCCACCTTCGAATATATACTTAAAATGTTTTACGGAAGAGTTTGCGGCCAGTAACTCTCAGTCATATGCACTATAACGCTTTGCGTGTCACCCAATTATGCTATCTCACCGAAAGCGAGCGGTGCATCATATGACGGATGTGCTAGTACTGTGAACCTCCTGTTTTAAAATTCATTAAGAACACTTTGTTAATTCGTTGCGTTCGACACAAAACGCCGATAAAACTTTATTATGCCAACGTCTTAAACCCTCGATTGTCTCCGGTTGTTTATGTTCAATTGCTACAAGTCCGTCCGGAGATGGCCTAGTTCCTAACGAACTAATTATATGTCCGAGAAACTTCACCTCTGGTTTTGCGAATACACATTTCTCTACTTTAATCACTAGACCGTAACCAATAATTCCGTCACGCCACATGCTCCACCAAACAGTAACACGCAACAGATGAATTGGCTTCTCTGATCCCAAATACGACAATTTTGTGCGGTTTTGGGAAACAAACCGACCGAGATGGAAATACTCCTCGTCCGAACGATGATTTTTTGAGCAAAATTCTCATAAATTACGAGTTTGTCGCACACCCACACAGAACCGATATCGAAGCGGATGGTCACGGGACTTCAATTGCTAGACCAATTGAACTTTATAAGGGACACAAACTAAATGTTTACGAAGAATATTTTCGATATTTTCGGCTGGTCGGACACAACAACCACGGATACGCGTCTATTGTCGACTAAGTAGTCCGTTCAACGAACCAATTGTCTTTGCCGTGGAAGTAAATTTCCAATATTTCCCACTTGTGCTGAAGCGTCAAACGAATCATTGCAACTACAAAAAAAATATTATAGCTGCCAAAGCCAAAATATTCGCGATATGTCTAATCTGAACCGCGTATTGTGACATACCCTATACTTTATATGATTCTGGATTGTCTAGTCAGGTATTGTTCTATTGTTAACACTGTGATACACGAACCAATTTCTCTTTAATGAGTGTAGAGCAAATGCAATATATATTTTAATGAATCAATGACTCAGGAAGCTTTTTCTACCACACATATATGTGCATATAGATGAGCCTTGACTTATCAATAAATCAAACTGCTTCGAGGTATTTTTTTTTGCTGCAACAGGGAAGCAACATAAAACATTTCAGCCAGAAGAAAATTCAGGCATAAAGATAAAGTCGTGTTGTTGTTGTACTTGTATATGAAAGAGTTCAAACATCCTGTCTAATTCAATATTATTATATTGTCGATACACAAATAAATATAATTCGCTTAAGGATATTGTTTATAAAATATACATTTTTTATTCGTATAATATACAAAACTATAGATACAAGATTTTGAGCTTTTCTCGTTATTTTCCATACAAGTATACTATATACATTGATTCGCAACAACAATACTGTGCCTGCAATAAATTGCTGTACCTTATCCACACACACACATATACAAATATGTTTCAGGAATTTCCTGCATAAAAATATAAAATGTGATCTCTGAGCTTTTCAGTAAAGTATTTACGTATACAAAAAACTTAAATAAAAAGCTCATTTGTTTATAGTAAATCACTAAGAGGATGAATTTTCATGCTATTTTAGCAAAAATTTATTTAACGAGGATATTTTTGATTTAACTTCCAGGCTATTTTTCAAAAATAACCTGTCGAGATCAATATGTGAATCATGTTTATCAAAATTAGAGGTAAAGCATTTCCATAAATATGGAAAGCACATGAAAACGAAAATATGTAATACAGAATAGTATAGAAAAAAATGAGACATCTAATGGTTGTTGAGTAGCATGGCAAATCACAAATCAAAGAGCTAGGCGAATGGGAAGCGGACGTGTACGAGAAATGAAGAGGAAGCTGTAAGAGAAAAAAGTACCAAAAGTTCGACACGCAGTGTTATTGTATCCGGAAATTTGACAGGAATGTCGGACAGGCCCATTATAAAATTCATGTTGGAGAGTAGTTTTCGTTCAAAGTTCAACCTGGAGGGCTCTTATAAAAATTCGATATCGAACCTGAAAGCGGAGTTTATAAAACTAAAAAGACAAAACGAAATCGAATTTTCCGAAAATTGAATGTAAAAATCCGATTGCTGTTTGCTAGGAGACGAATTTTATTTTGTGTTACCGAATTTGTGTGTTTTGAATATCCCACAGTTTCAGGAGTAAAAGATTTGACAATTCTCATTTGACATATTCGACCAAACAGTAAAATTCGCGAAGGTTAGAATTTTTCGCTATCGAAAAAAATCCGATATCAGATTATTTCAAAATAACACCACCGCTGATAGTTGAGAATTGAGGAGTGAAACATTAGGCCCATTTATAGCTTCGAAAAATGCTGTACATCGATCCCGCTATGATTTTTCGATATTTTTGATTTTAATCGTTAGTTCAAAGAATTTCAAGATTGTCATAAGGATCACTCATAAGCATAATGGCCCAAATATATATAAAGTTCTGTTCTTAAGTGTTACCAGTGCAAGACGATTGTTATACCGACCTCATAAGCATAATGGCCGCTATATAACTACCTCGAAAAATATTCAGTTCATTCATTTTTTTTATGAAGTGAATATAAAGATCGCTTCCAAGGATTGCCAAGTGGGGCGGAAATAAGCTGCAAGCCATGAATCCACCCGTTAACTTCAGATAGCTAAACGAAAGTGTGGACCGATTTCAAAGAATAATATTTACCAAATCGAAGGAGATAGAACAACAAAAAAAACGAGTTATACGACCAAGTATAAGCCACAATAGATTAAGGGGACGCCATTGGAATGGACCCCGTAAACAAAAATGGCAAAAAGAAATGTAGCAGAGCGATGACATGTAAGAGAATAATGATCGTTGAAGCGAAACAACTTGGTCGTGGGACCTGTTTTAAAATAATGACACCTAGTAGTAGGCACTAGGCTCCTTAAATTGGAAATACAAGAAAACAAAACCAAAAACTGCCTTATTCTAACAACAGGGAAGAAGAGGTATTTCCTACTATGATGACATTTATACTTTGATGTTACCCGCCCATTTCATATAGCGGGATGCACCTAGATGCTCAATATTGACATTGACCACAAGTCTCACTTCTATACATAGTTGACAAATTTGAATATATGTAAGGTGTAAAATTCTGAGCTGTATTCGGCTTGGGTTGGCAAGGTAGACACAGGACAGACCTATATTGTGTAAATTGAATATCTGTACCACTGAGTCCTGTTGGACTGTTCTAGCGAACTTTATTTTAGTTACGTTTTCCCGAGCGACCCATATTTTTGATCAATCTTTGTATAATTAAACCTCTAAGTAAATTTTTGCGATAGTAACCTTGTCACCATATGGAATCGCCATCTTCTTATTTATGTAATTTATTTTCTACACAGGGTTTACATATCAAAAGTATTTTTCAAACCCAGGAACTTACCAGTCGAAGATGATCATTCTAAATTATGTGAATTCTCTTCACTATTCTTGGCATGACCAATTGATTTAGTCGGTCACACCTCAGTAGTGGTGCGGAAACAGGATTTTGGTACACAAACAAACTTCAGTACAGAACTGGAGTTAAAGAGACCAAGATACATAGCAGGATACATCTAGTGATACCGAGTAAAATCAAGGAAATTGTTGAACACAAATGTGGATCGGGCGAAAGTTGTGTGGATCGTGGCTTTTTGTGGTCCAGCACTTTAGTACAGGGAATTTTTACAGACCAAAGTTCTCTAACCAACCAAGATTTGTGTAAACTGATAGAGCATTGTCCAGGACCCCAGTGTTTGCTGGTAGCGTTGATACGATTGTTCTGGAAGGAGAATCAAGAACAGAAACAGTGCAATAACGTGGCAAAGAAAATGAGGAACTCCACATGAAGTTCGACCGATATCAGCGTTGTCGCAATATCCTATAAGATGCCAAAACTGAGGAAAATACTAGATTGCTGTTTTGTTGACATTGGAACAAATGTGCTTTGCTGTTGCGGAGGAGAGTGGCAGTCTATAAAGACCCTGGATCGTGATTACCCCAATACTGACAGACCCAATATGCCGATCTGTCAAGAAATGTGAAATCAGGCGTTGATATTTAAGAGGTAGGTTTGAAGATACACGTTATCAGGAAACCTATTTTGAACATATGATTCGAGTGAAGGTTGGAAAAGACATAGCCGAGATTCTTAGAGAGGTGATTGTGGGATAGGTTGATGGTGTTGTTGCAGTAGACGCAGCTTTTGGCAAGTAGAATGCCGACGAGATACTGGTTACATCAATAAGACCGGCCTAAATGTTACATCGCCAGGATTAGCGCTAGCTAGCCTATTGCAATCATGTATAAAAAAGTCATTTATATAAAAAGATAAAACAATGGTCGTGACATCACTTGGGAACGCCTTTTCTAATTTCTAATTCATTACTCAAGTTACCGTATGCTCTTACCCCAGCAAGACAATTTTATTAATAGGGTAGAAACTTGTCTCTGTCAAAAGCTTTTGTTTAATTTGTGAAAATAAAAACGAGTCGACTTCCTTATTATTAAACTGTTAGCTTCTTGTTCCAGGAAAATTTATTCAGCTGTCTGGCGATATATATACTTCTGTTGTTTGGTGGCCTGTATCAAAACTACTTATCAAAACTTTACAGGTCTACATGGTATAATACTGGTGCTATCTCGTCAACCCCAATACTTGCTCTATGCCAACAATTCTTCCCTCGCTACGATTCTAGGAACAGCTAGTTAATTGGCTTTTTGACAGAGGTGTATTCATGAAACACTTTCGGTCTGACTGTGGGGTACCAATAATTGGTATGGTTACTAACAAATTATAAGTTTGAGTTCGAGAATTGTTTTTCGAGGCTTACTCATCGAGAGATTCATGACAATTTCAAAAATCAGGTAATCTTTACTTTCGGGATTTGGCTCGCCACCAAGCATAGAACAAAGGACGTGCTACCGCTTCTTGTCAGAACACGATTTACTTTTTGAAGGCCGTTTCGAAGACCATTTACAACGAATGAGGGATGCTCGAGGTTCTTTGAGTTATAACGATTTTCTAGTGTATTCCAAGTTAGCCTCTCTGCTGGGTTTAACCTCTTGCAGTTTTTTTACAATTTCACAGTGCATTTGAAAATAAGGCTGCGTGCCATACTCAAGGTAAATGACATTTTTAGTGAATTTTTTAGTAAATTCAAATACTGTTCTAAAAAGTAGGGTAAATGGATTGAAAAAAAGGTAATTGTTTGTTGTTGTTATTATTTTGACATATACATTTTTGCTTCAGAATGTAAACGTTTTGGGTAATTTAAAATTAATAAACCCATAGATAAATAATAAATATAATATAAAATAATTAATAAATATAATATAAATAATAAAAAAACTTATATATGGTATACATTTAAATATAGAAAAAATAATACGAAATTTTGACGTTTCATTTATTACCTATTAACCAGTATTTTAACCCTTAATACCATTTTCACTAAAAAATTTACTTGCATAGCTTGGCACACCATGAGAAGTAAATTTGTACTAAAAATGTGATTTACCGAATTTTGCAATTTACCTTGAGTATGGCACACAGCCTAAGGATACAATTTTCTGTTTTGTTAACGGTTATATCAGTCACTGGATACTTTCAGTGCCACCACTTTCGGGAAATGATAAAGTCCAATAAGATACAATTATGCAGAAGTGTTTGCCCCGATGGTTCATTATAAAACACTATACGTATATTTTTGCAGTCATCATATAAAGGACACCGTTTATACATGATGCAGCTACATAGTTTCATCGTTGAAGGAAAGCAGAGCTAGTTACGTTTATAAAAAACGAGCTCTATCAAAACCAGGACTACTATATACACAAAAAGTGAATGATGGCATCATCTTAATCGCACTACTCGCAAATATATTCTCAGCAATCATGACCCGTGAGATTCTTATTTGATATCCTTTTGAAAGACAGTTTGTACTAATAAACAGTTTAGACTTACGACATGTAGAGGAGGAACACACTTTTTTACCATTTTTAATATAGAAAACAGTGCGGATGGTGCGAACCCATCGAGGTTATACGTTAGTCAAATTGAGCTACCGACAGCACTTTTATTAAGTTAAAGTTTAGAAATAATGAAGAGATTATTTTAGCAGATCGTTACAATCAGTACACGAATTTATTTTTGTCTTGACATGGATGTTTAAGGCGCTGATAACACATTAGGTTAGATCTATTAAATCTGTTTGGAATACTGCACAAAATGTTAGATGATATATTTGATAGTAGGTTCTGAAACATGTACTGTTAGGAGACAAAGGGATTAACCCTCTGAGAAGATCGGAAAAGCCCATAAATCTCGAGAAGGATAGGACACTGCAAATGCTTCGTGAAGTTATTTTCCGATAATCATTAACAATAATCAGTTATACCAATTTTTGGTATAACTTCAAGTGAAATAATCAAACATTTGTCTGAGCCACTAGTACTCTTAGCACCAAACTAGCAGCGATTCATAGCACCACTGTTATTCTAAGCAATATATATTTTGAACAAAATAAAGAGTAAAGTATTCTGAATCCGAAGTAAAAGAAGACAATTGGTTTAAAATGAACGAACTCGATAGAGGGCAATTGAATAGGTGATATTTCCAGGTGAAATAACAAAAGAACCAACGCAGAGGTAAAACCACACCCCCTGAGGACAGCCGTTAGCGACTCTGATAGATACTAATAAGATCATCTATAATCAACTTGGCAACTTGGATCACTGTTCGAGTAAAATTTACCTAAATATATTTCACAACAAAACTTTTAACCAATTTCCAAGGTCAAATGAATTTAGCGTGAGGTGGTTTCAGGTTGGATTTTAAATTGGATGGCACTATCGGCCAGCCCCATAGATGTTGATCCATATCTGACTGTTACATTATATTGATCAATATATTGCCTTTACCTGGAATCACCTCAGACTAAAACTGAGATTTGATCTTGCGATTTTTTTGAGCAAAAATGCCGCCTATTAACCCGAAAGTGAGCATTTTTGTGTCTGTTAATAAAATATGTGCCAGATGAATGATTTTACCAAAAATAATACAATAGAATTCCAAAAATCTGAGGAAAAATATGTTTCAGGCACTGAATGAGATAAAATCAAAACCACCTTGAAAATACGGAAAGTACCCGCTAGAAAGATTTACCCGCTAGATAAAGTACCTTTATTTCATTTAGAAATCTTTCAATCCTATAGTATCAGGTTCATAAAGGATAGTTTTGTAAGATTTACGCACTAACCGTGGTGTTTGTTATTGAATGAGGAGGCAGATAAATCCTTATAGATCGATTTAGTATCCTTAGTAATTATCCTAAAGCCGAAACGATTTTGGTCTGCATATGAGCATCTTCACACTTAGATAACTTTTCTATCCGTAACTTTTTTTACACGCTCCACCTCCACACACATTTTATTTGTACCGGGTAACTTTTATAATTTTCTACCAAGGCAAGTAAGGCTCAAAAACAAAATTAAACTAAAAAACTAGAACAAAAGTCCTTGAGAATATTTCTATTTCATTTTTCGTTGTGTTGGTGTGTTGACATTTTTTGAACCTACGAACATTTTGGTTGAAAACTGAATCCGCAAAAAAACTGATTTTATAGGTAAAGGGGAAGATAAAAGCTACCGTAGTGTGACGATGCACAATCAGACTTTCGGATTAAAGACTCAGCATTTGCAAAACAAATTTCTCCTTCTCTTGAATCTGCCTTCTTCCAATATTGCAGATCTTCTCGAATTCAGAGGTTGACATTCTGATTGAAGGTAGTTACCGTGTACGAAGCCTACGATTAGGGTACTTAGACTATCCTAGCCACTTATGCCAACTCCAAATGGTAAGTAAGAGAGTTTCAAAGTCAATTATTTTAAGATCAGCAGTACAAGTCTTTATGTGGATTAGTATTAACATTGACCTATCTTCCGATGAAACGTTGGTCAACACTTTATGACATATTCAAAACAACAACGTATTCATATATTAGTGATGTTTATACATGACAGATTCAAAAACGAGTACTTTCGACAACATTGTGACGTCACTAAGGCACAATTTGTTATATAAGGATGTATACTGTAAAGTCTTAAACAAAATCCGATGATGTTAGAAATGAGTGTACTGAGGAATTTGAGCTAATATAACTAATGCTGGAATGGCAAAAGTTGGAATGACCTTGAAGAATTGAAACGGGGTCTAAAAAAAAATATACATCAAATCAGGCAAAAATGGCCAAGACAAAACCTACAAACCTGTTGTCCGGTTGGTCGGTGATACCTCGGTCCTTGAACCCAATCCCGTCCCATCCCTAGGCACTTACCTGTAAAAGATAAACTAGACGGCAAACCACAAACAAAAATATGACAAGCCACATACATATCACATGTAACATATAGGAAATGCATATTGACAGCATGCAAGGAGATGGTAACATAGGATTATCAACCGTGGCTTTATCTTGTACCGAACTAAAGATGGCGGGAGGCGCGCGAAGAAGATTACGTTGCCCGATGTACAGTGCGATACAAAAAAAAGTATATAAGGTGATGCGTGTGGCGGGATCGAGGTTTTTTATCCTTTCCTTGGTGTGAGTTGGTGAATGTGTGATATTGAACGAGTACAATTAAAATCAGAAATCAAATAATCTATAATAACTAAAACTAAAGGAAAACTAGATAAAACAAAGTGGGATTTGGGTTAGTGGGGCCACGTCGTCAGAGTGGTGGACATAAAGGAGAATAAGCAAGGAAGGTAGACACGTGGTAGAACAGGTTAGTGCCATTTTATATTCTCCCTTCTAAGTCCTTTGTGTAACAAGTTCATATATCAACAGCATAGCCCCTCCTCCCCAATAATTACACCCAGCCCGAAGTTCTCTAGCCAACCGAATAGAGCTAGCCACATTCGTGCACGCAGACTGGCGCCCAAAATACAAATTAAATTGTCTGCGAATTGGGGAGGTAGAGGAAGAGAAAGGGTATAGGACGGCCCAAAATTAACTTACGTCAGTGTTTAAAACATTTTCTAAATAGTAAAAGAAAAACAGTGTCAAAACATAAATACTGTTTTATTGCAACGCGCACATCACAGAATAAAAATTATCTGCAGGCCCAATATCCGATTGAGCTTTATCATGTAAGCAGTCGCCATTATTTTTAAGGACCTGATAAAAAACTGAAATACGCTACGATGGCAACCCAGCTTCTGATCTAAGATTGAGAAACAGTGTTTAACACAATGCAGGCTTTAAAAATATTTAGTAAGTAGGGCAGACTGAAGAAATGACATATCTTTACTGTTCACTTTTCAACAGATGAAACAGTTGATGAATGTATATGTGGAAGAAAGGGATCATAATTGTATTAATAAACTCTTCTACAGATTCTATTACTCGGTACTTCCTGATATATTTACTTTGATGGTGATTTGAAAAATTTCCGACGTAAATTCTTGCTTTGAAGAATAATATTCATGGGAATGGTACGTGAGCAACACGGTCTAGAAAGACATATATTTCGACAAATAAAATGTCAAATAATTCGCATTTTATACCTTTCGTTCTGTTTGATGCCAGAATCGATCTCTAACGTACGGGTGTGTACCATTTGAAGCTACATACCTACCTATACAGTAGGTGGATTATGTACAAATTAAGAAACGAATGGCCATCAGAGTATAATAATTTCAAGAGAATGTACGAACATTTAGAAAATTGGAAGATTATCTAACTCAGCTAGACTTAGCATAAGCGTTAATTTTTAATTTTACCAAAATTAGATATCGATACCTTCGTTCGATAAATAAAATGAATATTGCCGACCTGGGACGGTTTGGGTTCTACTGTAAAATATAAATTAAAATTCTGTCGAGAATAGTTTATTAAAAAGTGGAACACCACAAGAACGGGTATATACAAGAAAATTCATATTTTCAATGGATTAAAAAAAACCGTCCATAAAGCTCAACACATGCAGGACCGGACGGTAAAAAAAAAATTTCAGTAATAGAGTGAGATTAATTCATGTGTAACTTAATTTCGAATATATTCGAATAAATAGCTATACGTTGTCACCGTTTGGTTAGTTAGTTTATATCCCAATTTTTTTTGTACGTTCGTCGTCCTTTCGTCTTCCCCATTCTATATAATATTCTATTGGAATTTTACCTACAGGAAGAGCCATGTGTCTTTCTCGTTTCGTATGACAAAAATATATTTTTTTCCCGATATACGTATGTGGAAGAATGGGAATTAATGCTACATACGTTGGCTACCTGATACACCTATATAGTCGCTTAATATATAGAAATATTTTTTCAGGATACATAAATAGTTGGGAAAGCCCCACGGAAACAGAAACTATATATATAGACCAGTTCTATAGATAAATTGTGTATGCATAATATATTAAAATAGATTAGACGTGTTAAAATACCTCGTAAAGATGTCATTCAATATATACGAGTGTATACAAGACAAAAAAATGTGACATTAAATAGGTTTTGCAGAAAGGGATAAGACTGTATCATGGGAATTGGGTTATATATAGATTTAAGGTACATACACATATACCTATAATGTTTGGTTTATATAACAAAAATAAAAACAAATAGAATTAGATTAGATTGGTTTCTTCTTATGTAGTTTGATAAAACCAAAATAATATTATACAAACATTTTATGATTTGATCGACTTAGGGCTGCCTCTGTCTGTATGTACATGAGTATGGTATAATACCAAAGTACACAAAAAATTTGATTTCGTTAAGCACCGAATAAAATTGTTTGGCTTCCAAGATGGTACTATAACAACACAAAATAATTCTATTGATTTTAGCCAGGTGGATTGGATGCGATTTGAAATCGTGATTGTGTTGGTTTTATCTTTAAGATATTATATGTTTGGATCGTATTAAAGACTTTAATGTTGACATTGTCATCTAATGTGCACGATTCCGATGCGAGTAGGTGAGTAATGTGAGAGAAATGTCACAAAAATTTAAGGAAATGGCGGTTTCACTAAGAATGGAAATGGATCACAAATTGGATCATCAAAATAAGGTGAGCGATTCCCGAACGATTCCTGAAACTCGAGAAGGAAATTATGGATCTTAAAACCAACGGTAGGACTAGAATTGCTCGACCAATCAGCTCAATGAAAATAAAACCAAAGTTGGTGTGAGGAGGATCAGCTTGCAGCATTAATAGTTGCATTAAAAGTGCTGCAGCGTTACTACAGATCGTGCCGGAATATGATCGAAAAGACTACGGCATAGTAATGAAACGTTCGCGGCAAACATCGCATCGGGTCTTATAAACGAGACTGCAAACAACATCAACATACCAGCAGTCATGGTACGGCGAGTGCAACTAACATCGAAAGGAAAAATAAACCAGGAAAATAATTGGAAAGCAAAGAAATGCTTGGATGGCAAGAGGAAGATGAGATGTTGGGTTTGCTACAAAACAGGACACATCTCGAGGGAATGCTTGGCAAATAAGGCGTAAGCGGACAAGATCACCATCACCATCATTTCGTCTCATACACTGGCAAAAGGTGGAAACTGTTTAACGATCACAGGTGAAGTTGACGCTTAGATCCAGTCATTATAACATTGGATTCGGGAACAATGAAGACGATTGTGCGAGCCGATGCAATAAGGAGTGGAAGATTGCTGCTACTCAAATAGAAGAGTCATCTTGGATCGTCGTTCAGGGTTGTCACCACACTGGAAGAAATGTATGAAGGCCAGTGGGAAGTTGCATCGGTCGGTGAACAAAGTGTATCGACTCAACGTGGCAACTTTACTGATACCGAAGCAGGAAGGAACGAAGGATATTGGAGAGGCATCGTAAAAGAGCGGGTGGTGTCCACCTTGGAATGAAGGATACCATGGAGAAGGTCCGTGAAAGATTGAGATGTAGAAAAAGAGTGGCTGCAGAACGGAAGCAGTGGGAAGTACGACATCATGCCACGAGGCAGTTATCAATGGGTTTGCGGGGCCAGGCTCTCGAACAACAGAAAGATATGAGGTTAACAGGCAAGGAGAGTTTATTCTAAAAGGAAACAGGAGATGTCAACCTTAGTGGGGTCTGGATATGAAAAATCCTAGAGGAGAAAGAAGAGGTTTGGATCCTGTTCGGGACAAACAGATTTGGGTTGAGGGTAGTGTAACGAATCACAGTGCCACCTGTGATAATTAAAAAGAGTTGAATTTCTAATTTTGGAGTGTGGAAAGTGAACGGTCCAAATATAAGATCTTGTTCCAAGTTTGACATTGGTACGACATATATTAACGATTTAATCATAGTTTATATTCGTCTGGGACAGCTCGAAATCGTCTCATCCATAAACTATCCGACTCAGACATGCTGAATGGCGATTCTAGTCTTAACTTACCTTATTGTACTAGCCGTGATACTTCTAATCCTAATTCGGGGTCTAGCAATACTAGCTCCTAGTGCTGCTGGAAAAACATACTGATAGGCTGTTCCCTTAACTTGTTCTTACCAATGAGAGAAGAATTAACCCAACTTCAATTGAAATTACTAGTTTCAATGACATATATAGCGAGATAGAAAAACTTAAGACACATATGCAGGGTATATACGAACGATATATAGGACACACAAGTAATAAATAACCTTTAACATTAGAATTAGATTATTTACATCAATCTTTCTCTATTTCTCTACTCTATATACTGTCTTCCTAGGTTTGAATTTCATTTTTGTTCCAACATTGGTTCTAATTTTATTTCACATATATGTATATACTATATACGACTTAATTCTTAAGAAAAACTATCTGTCTGTCTTATACGGAAAGCATACATTATTACATATATATCGACTATGTGTAACATGGTATATGTTCAAATATTATTCTTATATACGAGTACATAAGAAATGATTACTATCTAAAGGATTTCACTAAATAAATGATTGTAATTTATATATCTTGGAATTGGTATGTACGATGTGTGTTCAAACATATATGTATGTATGTCAGGTGCATAGAGATTTTGAATATACATAATGTATAGATAAATACATATTTTATGATCTAATATGAAAGCTCGTGCATTTATTTGACATCACCAAACTTAAGGATAATAATATTAACTAAATATTTGGGAATAGCTTTGATTGATAACGTGTACTTCAGTGCTATGATATCAGCAGAAGAAAGAGATTACCTGTATACTACACTCAGAAAAAATATGATGACCAAAGTCTTAGTAATACAATTTGGTTACTTTAACACCAGTATTTTTGGTTACATTCACCAATTCTCTACTTTAATTCAAAAAATAAACATTTTGCTACTTGGTTAAATCAATAATTGATCAAAATCTAGTTAACCAAAATATTGGTCCGTGAATTTGGTTGAATTATCTAAAAAAAAAATAGTTAAACAACCTAAGAATATATTTTAAATAACAAAGTTAAGTTTTTTCATTAATTAGTTGAATTGACCAAACAATTTAGCAGTGTAAACTAAGTTTTTAGTAACATTGACCAAACAATAATTATTTTTCAGAATTTTTTTAAAATAATTTTGATAAAATATACCTTGATTAAAGTAACAGTATGTTTTTCACCAACAATGGTTTGGTTTAACCAAATATTAAGTTCAAATCATCACAATTCTTGGTTACTAGAAAACGGGATTTTATTAGAAATATTATTTTACATGTCAGTTTGTGTTGTTTTTCTTCAGTGAAAACACGTTTGTGCTTCCCAATTTTGAACGATACTCCAAAAATAAACAATCAATTTTATACTGAATCAAAAAATTATGAGTTGTATCTGGATTTATTTGGTAAGAAACGTTTAGTTTTTAGTTTAAATAAGATTGGGTCACATTTTGAAGATATTGTTGAATTGTAGCTGGAGAGAAATCATTTATTTAATTAAATTGGGACCGCATAGTGGGCCGCCTCAAATGCAAAACATCTGGCCCGAATACCTTATCAAAGAATTCATCACTCAAAGTTTCAGCATAGTCAGTTGTGCTTGTAAGCTACTATCATAAAATTTTCAATAAAAATTCCAATATTAATTTATTTTTTAATTTTAGAAGTCAAATTTGCATAAGCCTGTCATACAAAAATGACTGTCATATAAAAACGCCGTTTCGGCGGTTAAATTAAGGCGAATGGTTGGCTAGCTCGTCAGCGGATAAGTTAATAAAAATTTGGGGGAGCACACAAATTGGGCATAAGCGATGTGATAGTCGGCGATTTGTATCGGCGAGTGAAAATATGGAAAAACCTTAAAATATGGGAATGAGCTCGGAAATGTCTTAAGACTAAGGAACAATAACTAAGTATTTTGTTGTAGTTTTAAATGTTACGGGCAGTTTCGACGAATCGGAACAAATATGGGATGTAGGAACGACTAAATATTTAAAAACACTTCAGGCCTATCCAGATCCTGTTTAAGCGGTGCATTTCAATCGTGAAAATTTCCATCACACAATTGCTCCGTCTAGTTGCGATGGTTTATGTCAAATATGGGATACAGTAAGTGGACAATGTTTAAAAACTCTGATTGATGATGATAAGTGTCCGGGTTCGTTTGTTATATTTTCGCCAAATGGGAAGTATATATTGGCTGCACACTTGACAATACACTGAAGCTGTAGTATTAATCAAAAGGAAAAAGCTTGAAAACATGAAAAGAATGTAATCAAAATGTATTTAATTAAATAAAAATTGAATATACTAACATTATGTGTTGTTTAATCTATTGTTGAATTTACCCTAGCCCATTGTTTAAATTTACTAAATTTTTGGTAAATTTAAACATTTAATTGATCTATACAACCAAAATAATCTCAAACATTGACTAAATTTCGGGTTATATCAAATAATAAAACTTGTTAAATCTAACTAAATCGTATGTGAAATTTACTTTTTGTTAGGCTAATTTAACTTTTTTATTTAGTTATTTAAAAACAAATTTTTTTTTTGATATATAAAAAATAACCAAATACTTTTGGTTAAAGATACTTAATGTTTTATGTTAATAACCAAAGTTTGGTTATTTAAAATTAAAAATTATTTCAACCAAGATTTTAGTTATTTATTTTACTAAGGCATTTGGTTGGTTGAAAAATACTAAAACTTTGGTTAAATTGGCCTAGGTTTTTGGTGTTTTTGACCCAAGGTTTTTTCTGAGTGTATGCCAAAAGCTCAATAGCTTTCCGCCATCTCCTTTTTTACTGACGAGGGTTCAACATACACTGCTTTTTAAGCTCCCGTCTCCGGCTTAAACCATATCTACGTATTATTGACTTACCATTACCTAGTGTTCACTAATAAGTTCAAATTTTCTTAATCTTAAGATCTCATATAGTTACTCCTTCTTTTCTTCGGTTGTAGAACAGCTAACAAATGACATTATTTAAACTGTTACAGTCAAACAATAATCGATATTTCAAAAAAATTAAAGTGGCAGTTGGTACTCGTCATTAGTACTGTCACAAATCACGCTTCTTCCTATCATTACGAAAATCATTCAGAACTCTCAATGAAATGAAGAATATCTCAAACCAAGTTGTTTTGAGATCTACGAGATAGTCCATTGTGATTCTACAGTTTCCCATAAAACCAAATTTATCTGTTCCTCTCGCTCTAATTCCGCCCCAGATCTGGCATTCAATTATCTGAATTTGAATAGTTGTACCATAGCTGGTCTATATAACAAGGAACTCTACTACCATATCAGATTGGAACGAACTGCCGTATAGTCAAGACGATCATCAAACTACATTTATCACAGAAGCGTCGTTTTTAACTGTACGTTTTAGCAGGATTGCATTATTTGAAGCTTTAATTAAAAGGAGGTCTATCATATAGCGTGATGTTCTTCTTATCCCATATTCATGTATGTTTATGATAAGAATTAGCAGCTCCTTATCAACTACAAATTGACTCGGATAACTTTTATGTTTCAACCGCCCAGGTGGCTCAGTGGTTAAAGCTGTGGCAGTTGGAGCGGGAGGTACCGGGTTCGAATCCCGATAGCGGCAGGATGCAAAAGGGATTTTTCACCATCTGATTACGATCGGTGGTGTTAATGAACACATCTATGACCCCCTGTTGGAGTGCAGAACTCATGGGCCGACCCATCTTCCATGTCAGTACTATAGGCTGGCGTGGAGCTATGCAATGCGCAGATGGTTCTACGAAAATCAGACCTATAGCCGTACGTCCTCGATTTGGCTTAACGCGTAAAGTAGGACGTAAATAAGCGAACCGCGAAAGAGCTGGGAGAGCCTTGGGCCCCAAAAAAGTTAGCATAGAATAAAATATAAAAAAAAAAAAAAAAAAAAAAAAACTTTTATGTTGATATCTAGGTGATACATTCAGTTATGATGGTTCAAATCAAGACAACATTTAAGGATTCTTAAGTCACTCTAAAATCTGAAAACATTAACCCAAGAGACTGTGCGCTATACATGATAATACAGTGGCCACCGAATAAAAACCTTTTCTCTTCAAGCTGACCAGCTCGTAATTACCTTTTCAACGATTAAGGTATCCCAATTTACTAAGCTTAATTAACCAAATTGAATGATTTGCAATACCGAAAGCTTTACTTAATTTAGGGCTACCTTAACTTCAAAACCGATTACAAATGAATACATTATAAAATTCATACAATTAAAAAACTTACTCTCGCTTTCAGTTATCCATATTTCGGTAAGTACCAAAGCTCAATTCAGCTTAAAGCCACCATTAAAAAAGTACAAAACCTATGTCACCGAATTTATATGCATTCCCGATCCTCCAAAGTTCTCATAAATGACACAGTTAAGCGATAAGATATTAGACAGTTCTTAGTTGAACAATTGAAAATATGTCGCAGAATGCATCGATTGTCAGCCGTCTGATTTATAGCAAATAAATGGACCATAATCTTTATTAATGGCCTTATTTTGACTGTTAATATCTTTTGAATGATACTGAATTTTGAACACAGAGCCTCATTCAAATTTACCGAGTGGCGAAATATGAGTTTTCCATTTAAGTGATTAGTGTCTTAATAAGCCGAGCTACATAAACCAATTCACCAACTCAATATTGAAACAATCATTGTTATTATTCATTTTATTGAATAATGCCACGATGGCAGTAAATTGGCAGAAGGGATGCCAAAAATTTGAAACGCCGCAGCGAAAGTATTCGGTCAAAGATCCAACAGAATATGCCAAAAATTTAAAAGGCCAAACCTCTTGCGCAACTCGATCAAAAGTTACGGTGAGCTTTTAAGTCTGCCCTCTTTATAGGTTTTACTATAAAGGACAGAAAGCTTATAGATCTATAAATTCATTAGGACTGCAAAGAACACTACATGTTTGTAATATGACAGAACTTCTTTTGAGGTTATCTTGGAGTTATAAGTACGATATCACTCTATTAATATTTAGCTGCCCAGAATGTGGATCTCTAGCTCTTGTCCCAATTACTTTGTATGGTTGTAGTCCAGGATCCATCTGAAATCATCGAACCATCGAAAGTAACTCGGATTAGTTTGCCTGAAAGAAGGCACTTTACGGAACCTAGTTGCCTGATGGTTTTTTTATGCAATAGCAATCGCAGTCTGCAGCACTGCAGTTGGAGAGTTTTTGAGAAGCCTCCTGCAATCTTATTTAGTAAGTCTGAGTTTTCTTCACCACCAAGATAATCAAGACTTTTTCAGATGCATGCTTTGAGGGCAAGCACCAACCAAAAAGCTTTAAAAGCTTATTTGCTAGCTTTTTTACTATGTTATCAAGCTCATGTGTTGTTATAAGCGATTTTGGCACCGACACCGATTACGACCCTGTGGGTGCCCATGTTTCGTTAATATTTCACTTAAAACATAAAACCCATGGAATATCACCACATTCTTTGGATGAAAAACTCGTGGCTCTCCAAGAAACTCAAAAGCTCATTAAACTGCAGACCATGTGCCGCAAGAGCTAACCAGTGAATTCTTATTTCGATTTTTCAAAGCTTCCAATCGATTCTTCCAAGCAGTCAATAATCGAGGTTATTGCAAAGCTACGACGGAAACTTTCCTATAGAAGCCAAAGTTTTTTGGGGTCAAAGATTTAACAGAATATACCAGAAATTTAACTCATACTCAACTCGATCGAGTCTCTAATATGAGCTTTTAAATCTGAATTAATTAACGGTTTTAATAGCTAGGACCGAAAACTTACTGATCTTAAGTTATTGAGAATGTCCTGTTTTGTTTGTAATATGACAGAATGAAAAACTTCCTTGGAAGATCACTTCGAACCAAGGGTACGATATCAAATCCAGCTTAATAGTTTTTGTTACTCTTTTAATATATAGCTTTTATTAATATGTAGCAACCCTGAAAGTGAATCTTTACTTTATCTACATAAATTCTTTCTAGTAGTCTAGGATCCATTTTATCATCGGAGGTAACTCGGATTAGTTTATTTGGGAAAAGATACTTTACGAAGCCTAGCTAGTTGAAAGCTCTTTTAAACAACACTAATCGCAGTCTGCAGCACTGTGGTTGGTTGTTTTTCAAAAAACATAAAACCCATGGAATACCACCACAGTCTCTAACACATCAACGAAAAAGAATCGACTGAAACTTGTGGCTCTCCAAAAATCCTCGATGTCGTCTCATTGAGCCATAGATAAAAAATGCTGCGTTGGCCTTCCAAGCAGTCGATAATGGAATGTGTATATACGCTGCGATAGTATCGTAGTCTTCAACAAAATTCGTAGTAAGTTATTATAACAAGATCATTGCAGAGCAACGACGGAAGCTTATACACAAGTTCAGGGAGGACAGGGGAATATATGAAGATCTGGTCAGCAATAGAATTTTACGATCTAACTACTAGTTTGACAAAGTGAACACTGTGAAGTATTGAAAACCTCGGGTGTCGATACCGCGCAAACTCAAGGTATTGTGCAACGAAATATAACCTTTTGACCTCGGCTATATTTCGGTTATCTTTAAGATTTTATGTAACTGCCATTCGGGGAAGGGATGGAAACCTCTGTCATGGCGTGAACATTTTTCGACTCTATACTTATTGTTATCACAAGTTGTATTTGAAAACCCTCAAATTCAGGCCACAGGAGGCTGTTTTTGATATATGGAGGGGGATTAAGTCTTTAACTGTGTTTACGACCTTATTTGATTGGTATGACGAAATTAAGTTTTTTCAGGTGGAGATGTTGGAGTTGGACCTTGACGGATCAGTTCGACAATTTTTGATGTCACCAGTGGCGTAGCCACAAGGGCGCAAACCCCGCGCTGCAGGGGGGCCCTCAACGATAGGGGGCCCGCTGCAACGCGGTCCCGTGGTTTTGTTATATTTGTGTGTTGATTATTTTGTATTTTTGTATTGATTGTGGACATCCATAATCATTTATCAAATTTACGAAAAAAAAACAGCATTTGCGGGAAGTTTTGTTGAGTCACTGCTTCGCAAACAAAACTGTAGCTGAAAGTCATAGTTTGCTCGTGGATTTGTATGTTGAGCATGGTCTTGCAAAAACACAGAGCTTTGTGTGGTTTAATCGCTTCAAAAGTAGTGATTTTGACAAAGAGCATCCTGGTCAACCGAAAAAATTTTAAGCTGAATGTCAAACGCAAGAAGAACTTGTAGAATCATTGGAAATTGATCAAGCAACAATATTCAGACGTTTGAAAGCCTTGGGATTCATCCAAAAAAGATGGGAAATTGGGCGACATACGAGTTGAAGCCAAGAGACGTTTGGAAAGACGATTTTGCATGTTCGAAATGCTGCTCGAGCGCCACAAAAAGATGTTGTTTTTGCATCGTATTGTCACTGGCGATGAAAAATGGATCCATTACGATAATCTCAAGCGCAAAAAAGCGTATCACAAGAAAGACGAGGCAGGCCCATCGACACTGAAGCCGAATATTCACGGGGCTCTCACGTATGCGATCAGATATGAGTCAATTATTTTCCACCACGATAACGCTCGGCCACACATTGCGGTGCCGGTCAAATATTACGAGAATAACGGATGGGAAATTCTGCCTCACCCGCGTTATAGCCCAGACCTTGCACCTTCCGACTACCACCTATTTCGATTCATACAGAATGCCCTACCCAGAATACGCTTCACTTCAAGGTATCGAAAATTGGCTTGATTCGTTTTTGACCGCAAAGCCGTCGCAGTTTTTCTGGGATGGAATCCATAAATTACCAGAAAGATGGAAAAAAGTTGTGGGTAGTGATGGGCAATACTTTGGATAAAAAATCTTGTGACATTTTTCCACAATAAAGGCTCAAATAAAAAAAGAATCCGGTTTTTAATGCATACCTAATAGCTTCCAGTATTTCATGTTTAAGTATTGACATGTTTATTATTGTTTCTTACGTTACCTGTAATAGTCGCAACAGTGGAACGATCTTTTTCTAAATTGACTTTTATTACTCTGGAGGGAAAGATATGCAAGGTGGTGGGAGGATAGTCTAAGGGCCTACATTAAGTATGCGGGGAGGCTAAACATTTGTAGTTACGCCACTGTCTGTCACGTTCAAACTCTTGGAAGTGTACTTGCTACCCTGTAGCGGCATTATCTAATTGTTTACAAAAGTATCAATCGTGATTGCAATCGATTCAGCCAGATTATTGACTCGAGACCGGCCAACAGTGGCTATAAAAGCCGTTAAAAAATATAATACGCCGGAATAATCCTTTACAGGGTGTAGTAGTGTTCGGACAAAGATACTTCCAATACCAGTTGGTTTTGTTTACATGCACGTGTGAATATAGTTGGTCGAATACTCTAATATATGCAAATAATGTTCGAATACTCTAATATTATAAAATCATGTCTCAGGAAATATTTAAATAAGCAATTTATTGAAGCAAAACTTTTTTTTTGGAAACATGTGGAAAAATTCTCAAACATATTTTTCTAGATGCAAAATTATTCCATTCCCAATGTCCAGCACCAGCGGTAGTACCAAATATGTATTTCGAATTGTATATTAGCATAGTTTATCATAATAAAATATGACATAATTTCTATCGTACATTTGTACAAATACGAGTGTAAACCAACCGAGAGATACGAAGGGAATAATGAATAGAAAAAGTTTTCTTTCTTTTTCTCTATGTATCTTGGCACTTTCTTCGCCTTACGTCTGGTTCTGTTTGTGTGCCCCGCTATACAACACAACACAATTGAGTTGAAATAAAAATTGAAAACTTTTCTCATTGTTTTTATCCAGTTAATTTATAATTTTCATATTCAATTTAACGGGAACTGAAACATCTGAGCTTTTCGTTGGGAAATGGGTGGAGGGTGGAAGAGAAAAAAAATTGAAAAACAAAACTTTTCTATTTTTTATATTTTTTGTATTTTATTTGATTAAATTTTTTTTTGTTATATATTACTGGAAAATAAATATAGAACAGAATCAAATATAAATATAAATATATTTATAAATTATTTTAAATTTAATTAAACAAAAAAAAAAAAATTATTAATGTAATTTTTCGTTTTTTTTTTTATCTAAAATAAAATTTAAAGTTTTTTATCGTAATAAATATATAAATATAAATAAATTAACAGAAACAAAAAATAAATAAATTAAAAAAAGATTTTAATTAACATTCTCTAGCCACGATTACTCTACATTACGAGGATATACATAGTAGATGCCGTTGGGGATTATTTTAGTAAATTTTTTTGAGTTCCTTTAATTTTTTTCCATACACATATTTATTTTTTATGGATCTTCTTCCCAGTTCGAATTTTTCGTGGTTTTTATAAAGGGTTCGCCAATAAGAGGTTTCATTTTAATATTTAAAAAAAAAACGAGTATTTTTTAAGAGAATGAATGTTTATTTCATGTAGTGTACAAAAAGCTAAGAAAAATAATGTCACCACGACAAAATCTCTTACCATCAATCCTAAACTATTTTATGAAGAAGCTGTCAAAAGTAATTCTTTCTGGTATTTGTAACATGATCAGTTCTCTCAATGAGTGAATGATCAAACCAAAGTTAGGTGTATGGAACGCCAATGGGCTAGCGCAACATAAACTAGAAGTACCAAATTTTCTTATTGAAAACGATATCGATACACGTATCGTAGATGGTCCTAGCATCCTAGAGGTAAACCACATAGTCGAATTTCTTATTAAAAACAGAATAAGCCATTAAGAACTCCAAAAATATAGAGAAGAACATATCCAAGCAACTAGCATATTTCTAGAAGAGTGGTCTAGGAGAAAAGTTCCTAGCAGAAGGTGAATATACCTTAAACACATTCAATGGGGGTCCAAATTAATTTGTACGAAAGGAAAACAACAGCTGTTTGAATGTATACATATGGATCACATATCTACTGGCTACTCAGCCTACTGGCCAACCGAGAGGCAAAACATCCCCGAATTAATAGACTTTTGTGTATCAAAGGGAATATCCAGAACATTAGTAAAGGCCGAAACGTGCTACGATTTGCCTTCTGATCACTCTCTGGTATTTATGATTCTTAACAATCAAGTTCTAAAACTAGCGCCATCTAGATTCCTGACGAATCATCATACTAATTGGTCATTGTTTATGTCTACAATAACTTGGAAGTGTTCGTTAAATATTCCTTTAAAGACAAAATATGAAATTTATGTAGCGCTTCAACAACTTTCTAGTATTCTACAACAAGCTGCTAAGATCGCTACACCAATTTACTCTGCCAGTTCTGAGAAACGCAAACTTTCTCCGAATATTCAACAGCTACTAATGGCAAAACACTCAATACGCACACAATGTCAATTCCACAGGTCACCTATTGAACATGTCGAAGAGCTTCAACATTATCTCAAGGGACTTACAGCTACAGAAGCAACGGATTACTCATTATGGAAAGCTACAAGTAAACTGAAATGACCAACACTCTCATTCCCTGACGAAAGCTGGGCAAGAAGTGATGCAGAGAAAGCAAATATATTTGCTCAACACCTAAGTGAAGTGTTTAAACCTTACGAGCAAGTTGGAAATCAAGAAAATCAAATGAATTTTGTAGATACCACTAAAAGAAAGCCAATCAAATACAAGTGGTGCAATATCAAACAAACGATAGAGGACAACGTCGATGTAGAAAAGGAACCCGAACATGATTTTAAAGGTCGAAAAATGCTTTCAAATCTACCGGGCAAATTCCGAAATAATAATTTCGAAACCTGTCAAAGGCGAAACAAAAGTTAACTCATATAGCCCAATCAGCTTATTACCAACTCTCTCAAAGCTGTTCGAAAAAATGCTGTTGCAAAAACTTAAGCCAATTCAGGAAGAGAAATAAATTATACCGAACTATTAGTTTGAATTAAGAGAAAAATACAGAACCATGGAACAAGTTCACAGAATCGTATATAAAATTATTTGGTCAATCGAAAATTTTTGGTGAAATTTAATACCGCATATATAGATACTGGGACCAGTGTTGTATCTATTCAGCAGACTTACCAACATCAAATTGCCTGAATATCTCTACATACGCGAATGATACTGCAATCCTATAGCCGTCCATCCATCAAAATCCAGACACTTCAGAGCCTTTATAATTTGATTCAATCATGCTAGCTTCCTATGTAGGAAAGATTCAAGAATAAAATCCACTGACCGAAAGAAAAAATATCATTGTAAAGAAAAAGGTATGCCATTAACGATATCCGTTAAATGGCCACCACGGCTACGCTTACATTACCATATACTTTTCATGACCTTTTCTTAATGACCAATTCGCACATTTGCAGCTTTATGTTCTGGATGACGTCACGAATTGTATCTTTATGGTTTGAATCAATAGACCTTATCTTTTACATGTCCCCAACGTAAAAAACCTAAAGGTTTTAAATCACAAGATCTCAGTGGCCCATTGTAATCGCCTCCTCGAAAAAATAACACGGTCAGAAAGCTTTTCTTGCAAAACATGGCGATTGTTTCGTAGATTGTGTGGCACGTGGGCCGTGTTGTTGAAAATAAAACGGCTTTTCATCAATAATTCTTGGATTTTCGTAGTCCCCAGAGCAATCAGCAAAAATACAGTGAAAACTACAGTGAAATATCAAACCTGGATTTTCGTCAACACTACTGGCTTCAGCAAAAATATTTTCAGTTGTTTTTGAGCGTC
The DNA here is from genome assembly GCA_963932295.1 of Tipula lateralis. NCBI lineage: Eukaryota > Metazoa > Arthropoda > Insecta > Diptera > Tipulidae > Tipula > Tipula lateralis. The sequence goes on from OZ010737.1 coordinate 165,673,524, forward strand.
GCACACAGTTTCGATTCTTCACATCAATAACTCACCCCAACAGCTAAAATTTTCCTTCCAGTTTCACTTTTTCCGGCCCCTTTAGGATGATCAAAAAGTGATTTAGACTTGTCAAATGTCAATGTTCAACTTGTCAAATGTCAAAAGATTACAGCTTCAAATTTGACAACTGTCCAAACTGTAGGCTATTCAAACAGAAACCTCTTATTGGAAAACACTCTAGAATTTTCCAGTACTTGCTATATACATACATACATGTCTGTTATATTAAAAAATTTCCCAAAGTGTATAAAATAAAAACCATTTCGAAAAGTATTTTAATACACAAAATGGATCGTACACTCAATATTAGTTGCAGTTATTTTTAAATAGCCGATGGCAGTCCATGGCCATATATAGTCTATATATAGTTTTCCACAACAAATCTCTTAATTTTCCAAATACATTTTCCGAAAATTTGTATACATAAATATATGAATGTACGAAAATTCCTTTAAATAAAAAGTTCAGTTGGAAAATTTAGCCATTACTTTTCTATTTATATATGATGTTGAAAATATTTTCAAACTTTTTATGTGCCCAAAACAAAAGAAACAAAAATTTTTTAACGAAGCTGCGAATTATTCCGTTTAAGTTTAATTTAGTTTGCGATACTTAATTTGTGTAACAGCAAATTAAGTACCAAATAGACGAAACAATCTTTGGAACGCTCGAAGGGTTTTTTAAAAGTATGTTAAAATAAATATGATGAGTATATTTTTTACTGTCGCGAGCTTTTATTATATAATCGGGATTAATGGGCTCGAAAATGTGCGAATCAATTTGTTTGGGCAGTGGGGGCTCAATCGTAGAACATGGACCGTGTCACTGATGCTATGTTAAGGCGAAGAATAGATTAATTATTATTATTAAATATAGTTGGAACTCATCAAGGTTCCGCACACAATGCCACCAAAGGAAGCATGTGAAAATATCCCAGTATTTCATCCCAGAAAAAATAAAAAGTTGCATCAGGCAACATTTTTCTATTTCATCCCAGTTTTTTCGTTCTATCCGAAATTCGCGACATAAATAATAATTTCGGTACCTGGCTCCTAAAAACTTATTGGGCCGGAAATGATCATTGATGTTTTGAGTTGGCCATGGTATGGACCAACTCTAGTGAATATAACAGAACCATCTGGTGAATGGAATTAGTACAATCGAGCTGCGTTCGGATAGTTCCATATAAACATTTCGATACTTGGCCAAAGGATTCTGCTAGCAAATATGGTAACATCCATCATCCTTTATGGATCACCTGTATGAAGCGATGCGATGGATGTTGCAATCGGTTTACCTATTAGGTGCTTTAAGAGTGATATGCGGGTTTCGCACAATATCCGATGATACGACACTTGTTATTGCAGGGATGATAAGAACAAAGAAAGGAAGAAATGGTACCTACACCGAGAACTAATAGGAAGTAGAGCATCAGAACGCATTGCAACAGTGGCAGAGCAAAGGCTCTGGGATAGCTCGGAAAAAGGCCGATGGACTTATTGTATGATACCATCCATCGAAAAGTGGATAAATACTCGACATGCCGAAGTTAATTACTATACCTGACAAAGTTGCTAAGTGAGCATGGCTGTTTTGGTGCATACCTATACAGATTTAAATATGCCGACACTCCAGAATGTCCAACCTGCAATGGATCACAAGAAGATGTGAAACATATTTTCTTTCAATGCCCACGGTTCGATACAACTTTGAGAGATCTTTCGGATGTCCTAGGGCAGCGAACAATAACCGCCAACATAGTTAACCTGATCATTGCGTCTGAAGAAAAGTGGAATGCTGTGACTCACACGACAGCAGTAGTACTGAAGGAGCTGAGGCGCTAGATATGAACTAGATAGCGATGGCAATTTCAATCTTAGGTTGAGACGCTGGGGAGAATAAAGAGTTTAATAACTAGTCACCTCCATGTGAAGTAATGTCTAACGATAGTTTCGCATGTAGGTTGAATGAGGATCTGTGGTTTTAGATGGTAAAAATCCATCACTGTTGCTAAGATGGTTGCCCATCGCAGCTTCGTCTTCTTGAAGATTTTGTCACTATACCCAATAAACAATAATAAAAAAAAACACACAATCACACATACACACACATTTACACACATTCACACAAACACTCACACAAACACAAACACACACACACAAACACATCCTTTCTGCAATTTCAGTTTAAACCCCCATCGGGCCCCTCCCAGGTGGCGGATAGGAGAATGGCAGCCAGATATCGAAGGTACCGGGAAATTTAAATACTCGGGGTGGACCGAAAAAACACACGTCGCGATTTTAATACAGAATTTTATAAAATTATACAATTTTATATGGAAGTATTTCAATTTTGCCCATTCGATCCACCGGATGGTTATTTTATATTCACTAGAGTTGGTTCATACCATGATCAACTCAAAACATCAATAATCATTTCCGGCCCAATAAGTTCTCAGGAGCCAGTTACCGAAATTATTATTTATGACGCGAATTTTGGATAAACGAAAAAACTGGGATGAAATAGAAAAATGTTGCCTGATGCAATTTTTTTTTCTGGGATGAAATACTGGAATAACTTCACATGCTTACAATACCAAAGGTACGTGGTACATACTTTGGATTTCATCAAAGCGCACTAGCGTGTTCTGCATCATTACCAAACTGGAGTGATGGATGTACATATCTGCAATTGTAAAAATTTTTTCTATCATAATAATGGATGTTACCCAAACTCATTGTGCAATACGTTCTTTTCTACGGTCGTTATAATCGTCCATGAAAGCTATCAAATCGGTTATCTATGGATTTTACACATTTTGTACTAAAACTAGCGGTAGTGTTGCCATATCGTTTTTTGTGCTAACTTTTCGTGCTTACTTCGCAGACATGTGTTTACGAGCTCACAAAATTCATCATTTGCTGGAACTGAGGCCATCTGATCATCGCACAAAATTTATATTGTTGTTGATTTTCCATACAAAAATTTTATTTTTGTTGAATTGGAATTAAGAGTGAAAAATAATCGGCAAGCCTTTGCCGAAACACCCATTTTTCATGGGCTGGTTTAATCAATATAATATACTAAAGCTATACGATCCTGTTATCAGCATATCCAGCATATGCTAAAGCTACGATTCTATTTAGAGAGACATCTGAAAATAATACTAATAATTTGACTGATTTAGCAAGTCGAATGAGAACCAATTAATTCTAGATGAGAAAACCCCCAACTGAGTTGAGGAAAATATAAACAAGCAGAAGTCCATCATAACCGTTCCCATTTCTGGCACAAATTATTTAAGCTCATTACCAATTAATATTGAGCCCGAATTAGTTCCAAAAACTTTCACTTCAAGCGAATTGAAACCGAACAAGTTGTATCGAATGAATGAACGACTGTTAACCGAAGACGTGATTCTAGTTATAGCCCTACATGAAATATTTAGCACATCATTAAGTCCTAACTATAACAGGTAAGCTATTAAGTTCCTCACAATAGATAATCCAAAGGGATACCTGTCAATATTTTATACACTTTTTGTGCAGGTAAGATGCTATCTCAATCAACCTGAAGATTGGATATTCTCCTATTTTGCAACCTCCTGGCAGTTTTATTTCACCATTTTAGAACAGAACAGTAAAATCTAATTTTCCGATTTGATGGACCCGATTTACTCATAAATCATAACAAATTCCTAAATTCAGTTTGCAAAGTATAGTCATCCGAACTCTTCAATCATTATTCCAAGTCATTTTCACATCAATGATTTATGACTGTCTCATCAATCTTTCTATTAACAAATTAAATGGCGCCGTCCCATCGTCCATGTCAGTACTATAGGCTGACGTGGAGCTTAGCAATATTCAGATGGTTCAACGTAAACCGGACCTACAGTCGTACATCCAAGACCCTGTGGTATCACAACGGACCGTCGCCGGGTTAAGTGTGCGGTGAGTGACTGCTATACTCAAAAAAAAATGTAGACGAAATTTAAGAAAAACACTTTTCCTTAAGCATTTCGTCAGTGAAATCGTCTCAGCCCATGGAACAAGTTTAAGCTCTTAAGGAACATACTGAAACCATGAATTACAACCCAGTACCTGTTCTGGACTTTATACTGTCGATACGGCCTCATATAGTCGATGGCTATCATCTCCCAAGGTTGAGTTGGCTTACAATGGGTATCGTCGCGATCTTACACTTATTCTCAACACATCACCAGCCATCTTTGTCCAATAATACCTCTACCGATGTCTTCGTAGCGTTTTGAAAAACCAAGGTATGTGCATGTTATCATACAAAATATTGACCCTATAAGCTTTTGGGAGGTTTAGCTTCCAATTCCAGCTATATACACTATGACCTCCAACAGTTTGACAATATTTATAAAATCGTAAGTATGAGTATAAAAATCAAAAAGCATTCTGATATGCCGAATCATCATGCATCTCGATTTTGCCTGAATGCACTCAATTCAGTGTTCCCGTGTCTGATTCATCGGTCATAGTACTGTAATGTTTTCAATTGAATGAAAACAACTTGAGCGATGGAGGTCCATTCTTGGACTGGACTTTTTTCCCAAAAGGTTGGTGGCTTTTTTGACAAATCGGAGATCAAAGATCCATCCCAATCATTGACAAATTTCTTTTGTGTAATTACTTCTAGGCTTTCGAATCAAAAACTGAATCAGGTAACCTTTTTAGAAGGTTAACTAATTGAGCGGGTTATTCACGATATGTGTTGGAAGTTAGTAGAGTTAATCATACTGGTGAATTGGATAAGCTCATAATGCACCTTTTAGCACCTTTACTATATTTGATCTTAATTCGTATTTTGCCTCGATCTTGATCTCACAATTTTATTGTTTGTAATTTCGGCAGATATTTACAGATTAATATTCGGTCCATAAATTTGTATATTTTAAATTCATCTTGAACCCAAATTTCAAGCTTCATTTGGCATCGAAAACAGCGCGAGACCGTTTTGGTGATCAATGTATAGTTCTGCAGTGGTTAGTCGATATGTTTGAAAATTTTATCTAGTTTTTCAACGGACGTTACAGATGATTAAGAAGTTACAGATCGGACGTTACAGATGATTAAGAATTCCATAAGAAGAAGCATTCCATACTCACCTGGTGTTGATGACGAAGTTATACTGTAGTAACTTAGAAAACCTGATTTTCTGGGCCTGACATGCTCTAGACGTTATCAACAAAACGTTGGAAAGTACTTTACTTCAGAGTTGCCTATTTGAGACAGTTTCTGAGCTTACTACCGATATATTAAGTATATCCTAGGTAAGAAGAACATGTATTGTCCCATATAAAATGTCGTTGTTTGCAAGACATCATACGATACTAGATTTAGATAATTGTTAGTAGCTTCCAAATGTCTGACAACGAGTTGAAACGCATATTTTTGATATTAATCACGTCATTTCTAATTAATTGTGAAGACCTAAGTTATGGTTCTTATTAGAGACGCAATCGTGGGATTGCAATGTAACATCACTGAGGTTGCAATAAACCAGGACCAAAATAATTATCTATGAATACCCCGAAAGGGATGTCCTCAGGGAGGAGTTCAGTCTCCACTCTTGTGGAGTCTTGTGGTCAACTCACTCCTAGTTCAACTAAACGACAACTGATTTTTCTGCCAGAGTTATGCTGATGATATCGCCATAATACTGATAGGTAAATAAACGGATGTAATATGTGATCGCATACAAATTGCGACGTGTACTGGCTATACGTTTAAGTGATCAGACCCATAGTCTCATTTACTGCATTCATTTGGTGGCCTAGAACAATGAGCGGGATTGGAGGCCTTTAAACCGCCTTCAAAGACTTGTTTGTCTTGGTATAGTAGGAGCTATGCACACCAATCCCACTGAAACTCTTGAAATGGCTGTGGGTCTGCTGCCGCTTGATCTTTGGATCAGAAGGTTTGCGCGCAAACAGCCGCTCGCCTACAATACAAACACAATCTATTTGGTCCTTCGGGGCACTATCAAATAAGGAGGGAAGTGGGCCGGCACATAACTGCCCACATGCCCTCAGACATTATGGTGACGAAGCATGTTTTCGGGCAATTTATTTCTTGTAACTATTACTGGAAATCACATATGTGGCTATAACAACCCATCCTACCCCTCCGACAACGAAAGCAGTATGCCGTAACCTAGCTGGAGCTAGTTTATTCATACAAAATCCTGAGGTTATATTATTTTTCCCGCTTGGAAGATACGCTACTGTTTTTCACACAGAAACTGCTGCAATATTGAAAGCAGCACGCTTTATAAAAGGGATAACTTGCAGAGATCGTCGTATCTGCATTCTTTCTGACAGCCAGGCTGCCCTAAAGGCGACTGGCTCCAATACTGTTTCATCGAAACTTGTCTTGGAAACGATAAGTACCTTAAATCGACTAAGCAGGCTGAATAAAGTTAGACTCCACTGGATGCCCAGTCATATGGGTATCAAAGGGAATATTTTGGCCGATAAATTGGCCGGATTGGGTGCGACATCCACCTTTGTGGGAGTTGAGCCCGCTTTAGGAGTGACGTCACTATCTCTTTAACAAGAAATTGATTATCACAGAAGAACAAACAGATGCCGGGACTGAGAGTGCTCGCCTGGGAAGGGATGTCACAATGGGCCAATTGAGTCTGAGTGACTGAGAAAAAAAAGACTATAGATAGAAGTTGTAAACATCAAGCGAAAATATCACATCAGAGGACAAGGCTATATACTTTTATTATTACTGTCCAGGAAAGTACTCGACCATTAGTCAAGTATTTTTGGTCGGAGTTGTAAAATCTTGATTACATATATCAGGCTACTAGCATCGCATACCAAAATGCATATAATCTGAGTCGAACACTTAACATAACATATACTTTACAGAATTAGTGCTAAACTCACTCGTTCACTAAATTTATTCACATAACGATTATGTACATATACAGGTACGTATTCTCTCAACATTCTTGGCTATGTCGTATATAATAATTTCGTTATATGAAACAAATAACTAAAGATGCAATTGGATAAGATGAGACAGTTTTTGTCGTTCGGTGTGGTTTAAAATTGTAATATTCATGTAATTTCATTTTTATCTGGAATAAAATTTTATGAGAAAAGTTCCCTGAAAAAAGTATCATCCGCAAACACAATATATATGTACACTGTGTCTGTGCACCAAAAATTTCGTTTAAACGAGCACGGATGACACATAAAAAGCAAATTTACTGTCAAATAAAATGAATACAATGAATCTAAATAGTTTTTTTTTGGTTGTTGTTGGATATATGATTTAATTTTAGGTGATTTTTTGTCGACTGTATACAGATACATTGTATGGATATATATCACTATAACTATTATATAATCGTCGGAGAATAATGAGATTTTGATGGTTTGAAACAATACATATATATAATAGCGATTTTCTAATGTGCATATTAAGGGAATTCGAGAGTCGTTTTTCATCCATCGCATCATCGTTTTCTTCGTCGAAAAATATCATAACATCTGTCGATTATGGGGATATGAAATCGAAATGATTCAAAATTATTATAAATGGATTAGATTTAATCGCTGTGCTGTTCGACATTCCGAAGGTGAATGGATGCTAAATTAGCTATAGTCGAAATATGAAGAAATCAGTTGGAATTGTTATCGTCTGTTGTTAAAAGTTTGTATACAGGCAAACCCAGTGTTGTTGAGCCCAGTGTACTTAGCAGGATATGTTCCATCTCTAAACTATATTGTGATCACTGTCCGTTGGTAGGCAGCTGCTCACATACAAACGAGCTGGAAGAGTATGGTTATATTCAGTCGCCTATAATCAAATAGTCACTATCCTGTATAGTCTAAAGGCTTCTGCATTGACATATTTTATATCCGTGATGTCCAAATGGTATACTCCGAAGACCTTAATTCTGGAAGTTTGGTTTAAGGTTGATGTTAGTATTCTTAGTACATCTTCAAAGCTGAATGCTATATAGCCAGTTTGGCATTAGGACTTGATTGCAAATCAGTAGTTAGTTCTATATGCTTACTTTGACCTTCATCTAATTAACCAGTACAACTGTCTATATTTAAAAACATGCTCTTACCATTAAAGATTAATATCCAGTGACATACCAAAGTATTCACCAGATTTCTTGTACGGCACAATCACATCTATGTTGATTGGCGACGTGTTTCATTTCAATAACTTTGATTTTCCATCGCTTGAATAACTTTGATTTTACCCAGTTGCTAGTATAGCGGTGTCGTCGGCAAGCGATGCTATGCTTACGTGATCGGACTATGGTATATTACTTGTATATAGTAGGTATAGGACTGAACCCTGAACGTTGCCTTGCAGGGCTACTGCCCTCAGTCAAGAATACTCATATTTTTGTCTTGCTCTTAAAAGCCATTTATGTTAGGTTAGGTTAGGTTGAGTGGCTGCTACAGCACACTTAGACCGGCAACGGTCCGTTGTGATACCACAGGATCTTACTCCCCTTTTACCCCTATGTGAACCAGTTAGAGCTGCTTACGTAGCGTAATAAATCTCGCACATTACAGCTCTCGAGATCGGAAAGGCAGTCCATTAAAAACTTACCCAGATATTCATGTCTTTTGTGTGCCAAAGCCGGGCATGAGCATAGGAGGTGGACTAACGTCTCTTCCTCTTCCTCGTCCCTACAGCTTCTGCAAAAGTCATTTACTTCCAGACCCAGCCTTCTCGCATGTTCTCCAAGAAGGCAGTGTCCTGTGAGTATCCCCACGATCGTTTTAAGTATTCACAGGGATATAAGTGCCTTTGAGCGTTTCAAGTTCAGCTTTGGCCAAACTTGTCTTGCCACTCTACATGAGAGGGTGTTCGTCCACCTATTTTTCGCAGAAGCTTCCGCCTCTTTTTTAAGAACAGTCCTGAGTGCGTTAATGGGTCTCCCCAACTTCGCCCTTTCCGGTAGCAGTTGGAGAGTTGTACCGTGCCTCGCTAGCTCGTCCGCCCTGCAGTTTCCCATAACGTCCGAGTTGCCGGGAACCCAGACTACCTGGATGTTGAAATGCTCACTCATCTCATTTAGAGACGAGCGGCAACCCAACGCCACTCTAGACGTTAGAGAAACAGAAACCAGCCACTTGATTGCCGCCTGACTGTCCACATAAATTGCGATAACAGTCGAGGATACCACATTATGTTTCAACCAGTTCAGGACCACTGCAATCGCTATCAGCTCTGCCTGGTACACACTGCAGGGATCAGGGAGGCGAACTGCTATATCTCTCTCTAGTTTATCACAGAAGACTCCAGCTCCTACTTTACCGTCTAGCTTGAAGCCATCCGTAAAGAACTGCAATGCTCTCCGTTCAGCTGCCAACCCCCTCCTCCAGGATTCCCTTGAAGGACAGGTGGTTCTGAACCTTTTCTCGAAGCACAGAGTCGGTGTAACATAGTCAAGATTCGCCAGTTCTTTCCTCAGCGATCTGACTATAGTCGAGTGTCCTATTTGAAGACATTTCCACTGAGATATGGCTGATAGTCGAGTGGCCGTAATCGCCGCCATCTGCTTACCATAAATATCCACGGGGAGAAGGTGAAAGAAGACCTCTAAGGCACTTGTAGGTGTTGTCCTCAGTGCCCCGATTATAAGCATGCAGGCCGTTCTTTGCACCTTCTCAATCCTTTTCCTGTATGTTATTTTATCAAGAGCTGGCCACCACACGCTCACCCCATACATAAGTACAGGTCTTACTACGGAAGTGTATAGCCAGTGTACCAGCTCTGGCGTCAGGCCCCATCTCTTTCCGATGGCGTTCCTACACGAGTACAAAGCTATATTGGCTTTGTTTACTCTTTCCAGAATGTTGGGCTTCCAGCTTAGCTTACTCCAAGATTACGCCTAGAAATCTTGCCTTGTCCGTAAAAGCTAGTCTGTTACCATTAAGGAGAGGTGGATCTACTACAGGGATTTTATATTTCTTCGTAAATAGTACCGATTCAGTTTTAGACGCGCTAATTGCCAGTCCACATTTGGTGGCCCACCTCGTTATAATTAGGAGGGCATTTTGGATTACCTCCGCCACTGTGCTTATGTATTTCCCAGAGACAGCTATCGCTACATCATCTGCATAAGCAATCACTCCGATCCCTTCTCTCTCCAGCTTTAATAGCAGCTCATTGATTGCTATGTTCCAGAGGAGAGGAGACAGGACACCTTCCTGCGGGGTTCCCCTTGTCACCCGTCTCCTGATGGTGGATTCCCTCAGCTTTGAGTTAATCATCCTGCACTCAAGCATGTGATTGATTAACCTACTTATAGGGTAATCCACACCTAGTAGCGACAATCCCTCCAGAATTGCCTCCTTCCTTACATTGTTAAAGACGCCTTCAATGTCAAGAAACGCCACCATACAAAACTCTTGCGAGAATAATGATTTCTCAATTGTATTTACCAGGACATGCAGAGCTGTGTCCACAGACTTCCCTTTACAGTAAGCGTGCTGAGTCTGAGCCCAGTCACTAGGTCTAATTTTTGAGCGTATGTAGATATCTATCAGCCTTTCCAAGGTTTTCAATAGAAAGGATGATAGAGTTATTGGTCTTAAGTCTTTAGGGTAGCCCTGCGAGCATTTACCCGCTTTCGGAATAAAAATCACTCTGACCTCCATCCACTCCCGCGGAGTACAGACAAGTTTTAAACACCCTTTGAAGATTACCTCCAACCAGGGGAGCATAATCCTCGAGTTTTTCTGAAGCTCCGCGGGAATAATACGGTCAGGGCCCGCCGATTTATAGGGTTTGAACCCTTCAATTGCCCATAGGATCCGTTCTTTGGTTACGATATCTTCTATGCGCAGTACGTTTGCTTCTTGATGAGTACCAGTCCCTGTCGAGTCATCGAAGCTTCCTGGAAAGTAGGTTTCGAAGAGAAGTTCCAAGGATTCCTTACTAGAAGCAGTTCAGGATCCATCTGGTTTAATTAAATAACTGGGACTGGTAGGATTGGTAGACAAAATCTTCCTAAGACGAGAGGTCTCGGAGACTTCTTCTATTTTGTCACAGAAGAGTCTCCATGATTTCCTCTGTGACTTCCTTAATTCTTTTTTGAATATCTTGAGGTCCTCCTTGTAGGAGTTCCAGTCCTGAGCCTCTCTCGTACTTTTGGCTCTATTAAATGCTTTCTTACACGCCTTCCGGTAGGTCCCCAGTTCCTTGGACCACCATGCCGGTTTTTGCTTGCCCCTGGGTTTAACTATTGGGCAAGCAGCGTTGAAGGACCGATTGCAGGCATTTGTTAAAGTTTCTACTATGCTGTTCAGTTCCTTCACTGTCGCTGGTGGCTCAGGGGTCTCTGGTAATAGTAGTCCTATAAGCGTTTCCCCGTACTTGCTCCAGTTTGTCTTTCTGGGATTCCTGAAAGGTTTCCGGGTGGCAGGGGAAACGTTAAGACTAAAAGTTATGTAACGATGGTCAGAGAAGGAGTGTTCCTTCGCCACTCTCCATTCCTTGACCAAAGGGTACAGGTTTTTTGAGGCGAAGGTTACGTCCAGAACCTCCTGCCGATTTTTAGTAATAAAAGTAGGTTCTTGCCCAATATTACACACCATGAGGTTGTTGTTTAAAATGTAATCAAAAAGTAACTCACCTTTTACGTTGATATCAGTGCTTCCCCAGATTGTGTGGTGCGCATTTGCATCACATCCAAGGAGCACCCCAATTTTCTTCCTGTACGATTCGAGGACCAGGTCCCCCAGGTTATCCGGCGGAACCTGTTTGGCCCGGTTCAAATAGGCTAAGACCAGCCAAAATATACTGCCACCAACCTCTAGGCTGACCGCAGTTACGTCACCATTGCTGTATTGAGGAAGCAGGAACATATTTAAATTATTTTTTCCAAGAATGCAGGATCTGATATTCCCCAAATTTCTTGAGTATAATAAGTTATACCCCTTCATTTTAAGGCCACAGATCCTGTTGGTGTTTATCCAAGGTTCTTGAATAAGGACCACGTCCTCTTCTGATCTAGTCAGTCTGAGGAGTAAGGCGGCCGCCGCCGCCTTTGAATGGTGTAGGTTAATTTGTATTAAATTTCGCATAAATTTACCAAGTTGAGCCTACTTACCTGTTTACTCCCCGCTACCGCAGGCTAGTTTCCTTTGTTTCCATTGGAGTCGCCGGTGTCTCCCGTCTCTCCGTCATGGAACTTGTTTCCCCGACGTTTGCAGTCCTTCCGTCCCTTGGGTCCGACAGGTTTTCTTCGTCTGACGCCAGGGACAGTCGGCTGCCCATCTCCTCTCCAAGTGCGGTCACCTCGGAGAGCTCCATCGGTTGGGCTGTCTCTCCTCCAAGTGCAACTGCATCAGTTGTGGACGGGCTGCCTTCCTCTCGTGTTTCAGCCTCGTCTTTTTTGTATACTTTGAGAGTAATCGACCCGAAACCAAAGTCGATTACTCCCTTAGTCGCGGCAAGCGGCACCAGGGACTCCGCGTGTTGATTATCATAGTTGATAATCTGGAGCCCCCTTTGTATCCTCTTGCCTCACGATCTTCCAGTTTCCTGTCGGAAGATCGGGATTGCTGATTCTGATTATATCCAGAATCTCTTCTGGGCTAGCTGGTTCGGTTGGCAGCCAGACGCGTGCTCTTGGCCTGCTAGGAATCTCTTCCCTGCCTACAGCCGCCAGCTTCGCGCCTTGCCACACCTCTCCTACCTCCGCTACAGCCTTTTTATAAAGCTCCACTGATCTGGCATCAGAGCACGCTTTAAGTTTAACGCGCCCTTGATGCCAGCCCGCATCTCTGCAGGATGGAGGGGGTCCTGGATTTTCTCTCAGGATCCTTAGGAAAACGGAGTTTAGTGCATTGTACACCAAGCTCCATTTTCCCATGGTGATGCTCCCATCTTCATGACTCCTGTCAATGACGGCTAGCACCAACAAACGGTCCTTCACAATATCCCTGAAGGATTTTGGTCTAGCCTTGTTAGGAGGCAAAACCTTGTGAGGAGTTTCCTTCTCCGCCTGCATTTTGGGCCGTTTTGTGTCCACGAACTCCAGCTCATCCTGGGACCGCTGTCTTTTTGACACATGGTCCCTCTCTGAGTTTTCGACCGTTTTCTTGGCCCATGTCATGGATTGCTTTTGTTCAGCCGTAAGCTGCCCCTCAGAGGTTGCAGCCCACCTGTTCAAAACTCTAAACGCCGCGCGTCTATCCCTATGCGCTGCTTCGATTGGTTGACGTTAGTCGAACCTCCCTCAGCAGCCCTTAACTTACCCTGAGTTCCGCTCGTCCCTGGCTTAAAAGCCTTGAACTTGATTCCCCCTGGTGTCTTTGAGGGAGCCCCACCTTTACGGTTTGAGCTCTCACTTTTTGTTTCCGGCCTTTGGAGAGTGCCGGTCTCGGTTTTTTCCGGCCTTTGGAGAGTGCCGGTCTCGGTTTTGTTTTTATTGTTATTGGATTCCATGTTGTTCCCACGAGTATCGGAGAAATATATGGTCCACCTGCGCAGAGATCCGGTTACGCAGGTAAGGCTACTTACAACTGGAGGTCGCCAGGTATCCGAGGGCTCCGTTTGCGACTGGGCTTCGTTAAATGGGCCCCAGCCTGGTGGTTTGTTGGCACGGGTCGCGTAACACAGTAAACCAGCCCATCTGCCGTCATTTAGACGACACATGTAGATAAATAAGATCTCAATAGATCAACATGTGGTTCCGAAAGCATAACATTTAGTTTATGTATTAAACCCTCGTGTCATTATCGAAAGTTGCTGGCACATCCAGAGTTAAGGTCGAACAAATTTGTTTATTTTCTAACGACTTTTCTATATAATAATTAATAACTGTTAGTTTTTGAACCTGATCAATTGTTGAATGTTTGCATCTGAATCTAAATTGGTGATCCGGTAGGTGTCTATTTTCTTTAATAGGCTTCATTCTTCTCAGAGGCACTTTCGAAAAGTCATATGTTCAGTGTTGGAATTAAAGTTCTTCAGGCCACTGTCTTATTACTAGAGAACTATTAGGCTAATGTGAAACTACGACTTTCTTTCAGATTTGAATTACGAGTCTCTAAGTAGCGTAGTTTATATAAGGTAACATTGGGATCTGACCTCCAAATCTCTCAAATTTACTGCAATACTGGGTCTGGGTTTCGACCACATTAGATCCCTTGTATTAAAGTCTAAGATTTTTTCTTTAAATCTACTGTCTTCTCTGCCCTGGTTCAAACTGCGTCAGTTTGTTAAGGTTGCAGAGCGCACTGGTGCGCATTGATCAAACCATGGCCCCTTGAAATCCAATAGATTCTAATTAATATAAAGATGTTATAAGGTCAGGATTTCCAAGGAACTGCCCTTTTTATCTCGTATCTGGATAAATTATAGGTTAACGGGTATGGTGATAACAACTTTGAACCAGTTGCCATTATAAAATTTACATTTTTGCTATAAATTAGGAAAATTTAATTTTCCAAATAGCAAATCAATCAAGAATGGATGATACAGTTGATATTTTATTCATGTGTGACGAATATAATATGTCATCAATCAAAATTTAAGAAAATTGTATTTTCATTTCGGGAAATTCTTTAATAAATAATGAATCAAATACAAAAACAAATGAATTAAACTTTTATACATAAATTAGTTGTTATCATCAATCAATTAAGAAAACGGAATGAAAAGGAAAAATGTTTACCTGAAACGGTAACCTATAAGTAGAAATTTGTTTCTCGCAATTGTCTTAATTATTTAATGGGAATTTCAACTAAGTTTTCTACTTTAACCAACATCTATAATTAAATAATTCACTCGGCGTTATTGCACTTTTATACGAAGTATTGGTAAATCGTTTACAAATGATTAATACAGGTGGGTGTTTGGCGACAGTTTATATAGTTTAATGGATTGTCTTAAGGAGTGTGATATCGCGTGTTTCAAAATATTCGTGTGATACAGGTAATTGAAAGGCTCTTAAATTATACGAAGCAGGAAGAAATATTTCTTGAACTCATTATATTTCGATTAAAGTTAGGATGTTTACGAATAACAGCTGGAAGTACAAAAGATCCACGAGCTAGTTATATTTAATTCGTTTACACTTAAAGAAGCTCAACCTGACTGCGTTTGATACACTTAGTGAACTCAGATCACTGTACTTTTCGAAAACGAAAAGACGTTCATCCAAGCAGAACTGGCTATAGGAGTGGTTGAACATAAACCGAAGTTTTTATTTTAAGTGTTCTAGCTGTTCTAGGGGTACTCAAGCTCCTTCCACCGACTTCTTCTCAATTATAAATGTAATGATAACATCAATGTCGTTGTTTCTTGCCAAAATGACTCACTGTGTCGTTCCTTCCTACCTAAAGTATAATTTTTATCTGAGCAATGCATACCAATCTAGTGGCTGGAAAATTGTTCACTCCATTTGGTCTGATTTTCCTTAATAAAACAGATTTTACTAATTTCTATCTCAAGACGATTATTTCAATATTTATAATTTCTCCGTGTTGGATGTCTGTTAACTGTTGCTAGTTTTCTATTGGAATCGATTTTGCGAAAGAGTATTTAATTTTGAGGACTGAGGTGATTTTGGTGAGAGGATTCTCGTGAGGTAATGACTATTTTAGGTCATATGCTAATCTCAACCTTGCAAGGGTTGTCCTTAGGATTTCCGAGGCCATAGAGTTACCTCCTATTTTACTAGTGTCTAACATGCAAGTCATTTATGGATGTCTAACAGATTAGCTGACTTACTATGCTTTAAGAGTCGGCATCACTTGGATTATGAAAGCTGCCCGATATGTCGAATACAATTTCTTTAAGAGTTCTACCGATAAAACGAATATAAATTTAGAAACAGATAGTAAATTTAGGCTTAACTCCTTGAACAATCCGCTGATCAGTTCCCAGTTCGGAAACCACTTAACCACCTATACACTTGAAATGTGGCGAGCCGTTCGTTTGAGCAAGATAATGATATTTGGTACGAAGTTGATAATCGGAGTAAAAACTGATTCTCGTTGTAAATCAAACATGAAAACACTAATCATCGTGTGATCCATTTGTAAATTTATCCGGCATATTGAAAGTTTGTGACCGTTTAAGAAAATTTCGCTGATAAGACGGATTGCAACATATTCAACAGTGACTCCTATGGTTACTAAGCTGATGGCGTACATACTATAACTTACTACTTTACAACAACTCTAAAAATGGAAGTCATACAATCGTCAGTAATAAGTCGTACTGATGTACAAAATCATCCGGGGATTGATGAAATTATTCTCGTAATAACAGTCAAACCATCCAAAATAAAATTAAACGATCTGTCATTAAAATGATCAAGTAATCTGTTAAGAATAAAATGTTCTTAACCATGTCTCATTCTGATTCCTTTGGCTTTGATCATGAAGAGCTGACTCATTCTGTTATAACCAATTAGTATAGATCATTCCTTACGACGTGAAGCCACCACCACCGAAAGTGTTCTCCTTACCAGCCGCAAGATGGTTCTTTTCCGCCAGAGGAGTAATTTTGCCCAAAATAATGCACGGCAGTAACTTGTATGCTGTGCAAAAAAGATTTTTGAATAATGAGCATAACGCGAACACTTTCCATGCCAATTTTTCTTCGGGCATGCTTTTGTCATTCTATGGCCAAAAGCTCTGAATAAATGCAATCGACTCCAGATGAAAGATTTTTCTTAAATGTCCTTAGTGAATACCTCATATGATGGATCATCAATAAACATCTCTGCGGGCTGTATAAGGCTATTCAATTATAGCTTGGGACACATGTGAACCATTAAAAATATAGGTCAAATGTGCAAGACATGTATATCGAGAATCGGGTCGATGTTAAGTTTAAGAACCAATTTCTTATTTTTTTATTTAAGAAATCTATATTTCTGTATAATATTACAACTAATCTCAGTGATTATCTAGTAAATGTTCTAAATTATCAAGCAGTGTAGCATCTTATGGGATGATAAAAATCGGTTCGTCCCAGATCGTCCAGTCCTTTGATTTCAGTAGTTCAGGGAACCACTAATTCTAAAGGCTTTATTCTTCTTAGGCGCTTTGGTCCATTGGTGTGATCCAGTAGGTTCCGCAGCTCCTCGTTGTCATGTCGCTACATGATTCCTTGCAAATTTAAATATTTCCTCACTGACGTATTCCATGTTAAGGTCTCGATGGAGGTTTTAATTTCTTATATACCTGGGAGCATTGACATTTGTATGATCTTAACTGTAGTTTTCTTTGCACAGCCCCAAATGCCGTTTGTCCAGATAGGTTTAAGAATTTGTTTATATAATAGCAGTTTGTTTTGAGTTGTCAGCTCAGAGTTTCTTCAATAAGCCACTGCATTTTTCTGAATTTAAAATTCAATTCTTGCCTTTGTCTATTTAACATGCGCTTCCCACCTGAGCTTAGTGTCTAGTGTCATGCCAAGGTATTTCGCATTGTCAGAGTTTAGGAATTTGTTGGGAATTCAGTATAATCGGGATATATTCTACTTTCATGTTGGTGAAGTTGATCTGTGTTGATTTTGATTCGTTTAGCATTATTCTCCAAGTTTTTGTCAAAGTGTTCACTGTATTAACAGCATTTAATAGTTTCCGTGTTGACTCGAAAGTACTAGTATCAGTGGTCATAATTGCAGTGTCGTCAGCAAACGTCTCTATTCTGGCTTCTCCTATATTTGGTAAATAATTTGTATACAGAAGTTATAACACAGGGCCAAGCACACTACCTTGTGAGACTCCTTCCAATATTTTCTTTAGTTTTGAGAATTCTTCTTCCTGTCTCACCCGAAAGTAACGGTCATTTATGTATGACTTAAGCAATTCAAAATATTGTTTTGATAGATCTCGATAAAGCTTAAATTCCAGACCAAGATGCCAAACCTTATCAAATGTTTGGGTACGTCTAGGAATACTTCTGAACATACCTTTTTTTCTTCCAAAGCCTCTTCAATCGCATCAGTGATCCTATGTACTTGTTCTTTTGTTGTGGGCCTTCTCGAAACCTCGAATTGATATGGTGGTGTATGTTTTCTATTCTCTATAATTGGCTTAAGTCTCTTCAGCAACAATCTTTCGAAAAAATTTTCATTATTTTGGCTGTTATCAGGTCGTATCCAGGAGCTTTTTTTCTAAGAGAAGTACCTCGTCTATTTTGCTTATCTGTGTTAAATATGCATTCTCTATCTGCCCTTGCAGTTTAGGTCTTTTCAGACTAAAGCAAGCTACTGACTCATTCTTTTTTTTTTTGTAAGCAGTTTAAGTTTGTTGCATAGATTGTTTAGGATTGTTTTATCTTCAGGGGCTCTAGTTCTTTTTTCGATCAAAGAAAATTAATTTTATCTACCAGAATATAAGAAGTTTGAGGAGAAACTCGGATAAATTATTCGCTTATGTGGATTCTTTGCGGGAGAGGCCAATGATTATTGGGCTGTCGGAGGTGTGGATTTTGTCGGAGGTGTGGATTTATAATGAAGAATATCAGGACTATGAGGTAAATGGTTATTACCTTTTTCTTAATGGTAACAGTAATATACGGTCGGGTGGAGTTGCAATATACGCCAGCAATAAATTAAATTGCACTCAACTCGCTTTCAATTTCCGTACATTTGATGCTGTAGTTATTCAATTTGATTTGTATTCGAAAAAAATGACATTTGTTTGTATCTATCGTTTTGGGTTTACAAATATATCAGACTTCTTTGAAGAATTTTCTGTACTCCTTAACGATTTGACGCATGCCAATTTGTTTATTGTAGGCGATTTAAATTTTGATCTGTTGCTGAAAAATGCTTTGGTTGACCAATTCTTGATGCTGTTATCGAATAATGGCCTCGTCAATTCGGTATCTGAACCAACTCGTATTACTGATACGTCTGCGACTTGTATTGACAATGTCCTATTTAGAATTGACCATCGATCATTTCGTGAAGTTTCAAGCACAGTTCAAAATTTAAAAATCTCTGATCATTGTTTGATGTCGTTTCAAAGGCAATAACTAGAGAATCAGCAGTGAATTCCAAATTATCGCATAATCGTACCGATTATGGCAAATTGAGAAATTTATTGCTTGCCGAAGAATGGGAGTTGGTTTATGCTTGTTCAGATGCATCTTATGCTTTTGATAAATTTATGAAAATCTTTGGGGACCATCTCAATAATTCAACTATTCCACAAAATTCGAATTGTTCTGTTAAACTAAAACCTTGGATGAATGATTATTTGCTTGGTTTGTTACGTAAAAGAAACAAGTTTTGCCGGCTTTCGAAAAAACATCCGTCTAATTTGAGACTGAATAGTTATAGTTTGAAACTTTGCGAGTTAGTTAATCAAAAAATCACAACTACCAAGAAACAATATTACACCATACGCTTTCAAGAAATTGCCAAAGATGCTCGTAAAAATTGGAGATTAGTCAATGAAATCATTTGTGGGCAAACAGATAAAGCGTGTATTAATGTAATCATAGACGAAACAGAAACAAATATTACTGACGCGTATGATATTTCAAACAAATTCAACGAATTTTTTACTAGCGTTGGTGATAATGGTGGTCCTACTACTTTTTCGCCTTCTGCTGATTTTGAAAGTATCGTATTCGAAAATAACAATCCAATTAATAGTTTTTTCTTCTCACCAGTTACCCCTGGAGAGTTGTATGGTATAATTAATACGCTGAAAAACTCTTCGTCACCCGGTTTAGATGGTGTAACTAATATCGTCATCAAGAAAATAGCTTGCTATCTGGTAGATGCTCTGGCGCATATTTTCAATTTAAGTGTGAAATCAGGTGTCTTCCCTGCTTCATTAAAACATGCAGTAGTTATACCAATCTACAAGGAAAATGATAAAACGTGCTTGAATAATTATCGCCCAATTTCACTTTTGTCAGTTTTCTCTAAAATACTAGAAAAAACAATGAAAAGAAGAGTTATGGACTTCTTGAATGCAAACTTAATTCTCTCTGATTTACAATTTGGTTTTAGAGAAAAAAAAGTACTGAAATGGCTCTCTTGGCATTCTTGGAGGTTGTCACAAATTCTATCGACCTGGGACTTAAGGTCTCGGCCCTGTTCGTGGAAATGACTAAGGCGTTTGATAGGGTTGACCATAGTCTACTGTTAAGGAAACTATCGTCATATGGCATTCGGGGCGTTATTTGTAAATGGTTTCAATCGTATTTACATGGGCGCAGCCAGTGTGTGAGAGTAAACAGCCATCTGAGCATAAATTTACCGATCAAAGTTGGGGTTCCCCAGGGCTCTGTCCTGGGACCTTTATTATTCCTAGTTTACATAAATGGAATCTTTAGACAACGTTTCTTCGGTTCTATTATTGCATTCGCTGACGACCTCTCGTTAAGTTACGCTAATTTTAACTTTCAGCAAAATGTTATTTCAATCAATCACGACTTAGATCTATTATCCCACTGGTTGTCAGCTCATAACATGCGTCTTAGTGAAAAAACTAAACTGCTGCACTTTAGGAAGCACCAGTTTAAAATAGCCGGAGTGAACTATCACGTGTCTGAATGCAATAGAAACCTACTTTGTCTTTCTAATGGTTGTTTCCGATCGAAAATGTTCATGTTTTTAGATACTTGGGTGTTAATATTGACGAAAACCTGAGCTGGAAGGAGCATATTGACAGCCTAAAATCCAAATTGCTTTTGGTGGCACGCAAAATGTATGTTTTACGTATGTATACTCCTATCTATCTCCTGCGAACAGTGTATTTTGCATTAGTTGACTCTCTTCTCCAATATGGTCTTGCTTGTTGGGGTTGTGCGTGCAACACTACTTTATATGCATTATATGTACGACAAAAACATATTATCAGAATTATTTATAATATTAATTTACTTTTTTATAATTTTTTTATAATATGAGTGGAAATGACTTTATAAATCATTTAGATTATAACCTGCGGTCTAACGGGTTATTTATAAAGTTGGTTCCAAAATTTAAACTGGATCTTCGCAAATATTTTTTTAGTGTAATCTCCCCGTCCTTGTTTAATAACCTTCCTCTTGATATCCGCTCCAGCATTAGTTTCTCGGCTTTCTCCAAAAAACTTCTTATCTGGCTAAAACAAAACAGTACCATTCAACAGCTCTTCTCCTTTTCTGTTTAATACATAAATACAGCAATACTATTCTAAATTTGTATATATATATATGTATATTTTTTATTTTATTCCTTTTTTCTATTTGCATATAACGGGTGATTTTTTTGTGGTTAGGATTTTCATGCATTAGTATTTGACAGATCACGCGGGATTTCAGACAAGGTGTCAAAGAGAAAGATGCTCAGTATGCTTTGACATTTCATAACTGAAGCCGAACGATCTGCCACAACGTCGAATTTTCAGTGAATGGGCCCTAGAAAAGTTGGCAGAAAATCCCCTTTTTTATCGACAAATTTTGTTCAGCGATGAGGCTCATTTCTGGTTGAATGGCTACGTAAATAAGCAAAATTGCCGCATTTGGAGTAAAGAGCAACCAGAAGCCGTTCAAGAACTGCCCATGCATCCCGAAAAATGCACTGTTTGGTGTGGTTTGTACGCTGGTGGAATCATTGGACCGTATTTTTTCAAAGATGCTGTTGGACGCAACGTTACGGTGAATGGCGATCGCTATCGTTCGATGCTATCAAACTTTTTGTTGCCAAAAATTGAAGAACTGAACTTAGTTGACATGTGGTTTCAACAAGATGTCGCTACATGCCACACAGCTCGCGATTCTATGGCCATTTTGAGGGAAAACTTCGGAGAACAATTCATCTCAAGAAATGGCCCGGTAAGTTTGCCACCAAGATCATGCGATTTGACGCCTTTAGACTATTTTTTGTGGGGCTACGTCAAGTCTTCAGTCTACAGAAATAAGCCAGCAACTATTCCAGTTTTGGAAGACAACATTTCCGAAGAAATTCGGGCTATTCCGGCCGAAATGCTCGAAAAAGTTGCCCAAAATTGGACTTTCCGAATGGACCACCTAAGACGCAGCCGCGGTCAACATTTAAATGAAATTATCTTCAAAAAGTAAATGTCATGGACCAATCTAACGTTTCAAATAAAGAACCGATGAGATTTTGCAAATTTTATGCGTTTTTTTTTAAAAAAAAGTTCTCAAGCTCTTAAAAAATCACCCGTTATAACAACTTGATGTGTTAATAATATTTAAATTAATTTATAAATACATATTGTAAAAAAATTGTATTGAATCAGTGTATCTGACACTGGTTTTGTAGAAAACCAAAAGATACACTTATCTTATCATCTTTTTATATTGTAGTTTGTTTGTAAACCATTTTGTTTTTCTAACTAAATAAATGATGATAATGAAAAAAAAAAAAAAAAAAAAAAAAAAAAAAAAAGTTCCCTGCCAAGTCTTGCGAGCTCGTCTTTTTTCGTTAACCAAGTCTCTCACTTCAACTGGGTAGCTTATACTTTTCTGTAATATACCTTGCTGGATGGGGGTGCTTTCCGATTCCGCTTTCTGTATACTTTCAATGAAATTATCCAGTACGTCTTCTATCATATAAGCGTGCGAAATCGGCACATGTAAATTGACGCTTTCTTCGACTAGCTGGCGAAAGTATTCTCGGCTTATTTTGCTATTTGTTAGTCGTGGAGGGCTTGCTTTCCTTATTGCCGTGGAACTTATTGTCATTATAACTGGAGAGTGACCCGATGGTAGTCCTTCTTCATTTTCGACTACTAAGTAATTTTCGGAGATACCTCCTGATATATAGAAGTCTAGAAGATCAGAAATTTTATTTATATCCGTAGGCCAGTAGGTTCGAATAGCTCTCTTCCTTTGGGAGTAGTTCGATTTGTTCCCCAAAATATGTTTTTTGCATTAAAGTCGCCTCCAATAATGAAATTGTTACCAAGCGATAAAAAGCTTGATGTAGTCACACTTTGATGAAGGATGATTTGAATAATGTTTGCAATTATTGACTTTGACACCAATATTGTACTTACCAATAAAATTTAAACATTTTGAATTAAAAATTGATTCGGCATTCAAAAGGTCAGTACTGGAGATTCAACGATAAACGTTAATTGTCTGTTTGTGTACGTTCGGTATTTTTAACCAAACAAAATCGAAAAACCATGTTCTATCATTTTCCCAGATCGACATACATGATAAATCTAGATAAAACCAACCAAAAAGCACATAACCCATTATTATGCTCGATTTTGGTATTTGGAAAGTAGATAGATGCATATCGTTGGTGTGTGGCACTATACATCCTATTATTTCAACTATATCATAGTTTTCTATACTTTTTATGTTGCTTCTTTTCAATTTATTTTACGGTTTTATTATTTATTTTCCCAGTAAAAATTTTCCTATTTATCGTTCGATAGTTTTTTGTTTTGCGATTTTCTGGAGAGAGAGAAAAAAAACTTTTCCTAAAAACTACAAAGTACAAACAGAATAGACAATTTTTATGTATGGTATACAGCATCCGAACTGATTTTTTTTTATGCTACCCACCAACAATAGAATCAATTCCAAACCATTTTATCTATTCCACATTTTATTTCTACAAAGAAAATTTTTTTTCCTGTATTTTGGATCAACAATACACATAAAAGGGAAAAACTTTGAACCGCAAACAAAAAAAAATTTTCTTCACAGATTTTTTTTTTTTTTTTTGGAAAATTTATAACGCTTAAGAACACGGTGTGGCGGTAATTTTTATTTTATTTAAAGTTTTTTGTTGTTTGAATAGATAATTTTTGGAGCAAACAAGAAAATATTTTTTCTATACATGTGTGTGTATGTTTTATGGGGATGTGTGCGGCAGGGAAAAGAGAACATTTTCATTTCAACACTTTGTGCCAAATCGGAAGCATATTGAATTCCAGTGGCGCCAAAAACTTTTTCTTGCTTATAACTTGGAGCATAAATTTATGCTATCTAGTCCTTGTTTGGTATATAGATTGCAGATTGGATGCCGGTGATTTTTGGTTTTTCCACTACTTAGGGTTCAAAAATTGTCTAACAATTATTTATGTAAATATTTGGCAGCTAACATAGTGTAAATGTTAGACTTGTTTGTTTCAAACAATTACGATTGGTAATACTACCCAATTACATAAATCAATATTCTGGAACAAAATATCTTTAAATCTACGACGACTAAATCTGGTTGGTTCACTGGGCTTACCTAACGAACAACGAATCCGTTTGTAACTAAGAACCTTCGCTTATATACCCGTACACCGCAAGATTAAGGATTGTTTGGTAGGCTTGTACTATGAATGAAAGAGGGTTGGCTAAATAATCGTTTGGTAAGCTACATTTCACATGAGCTACGCAGAATAAAACGCAGAATAAAGATTCAGCTTTCAACGAGTTTTACAATCTTATGCACTCTATAACTCAGCACGATACCACATTGGTAATTGGTCTCTTAAATGCCAGAGTTGGCCGAAATCAGACCAAATAATATATTCTTTCCTCACAAAAATATCCTCTCATAATATGAGATCGGACCGGTCTTCAACAAAACCTATAGACAGTGACCACATTATCTGACAGTGTAGACAGTGACCATTTTCCCCAAAATTACGATGGAAGTTTCCATATGCAACACGATTTTCCTGTGAACTATCTAATTAATAGTCTGATGAAGTGAAGACAGTTCTGAGAATTTTTAAAACCCCGCTTGTCCATGCAGCCCTTGCAAACTCTCGGTATAGTGAAAATCAAGTCCAAATATAATTGGTTCGCTTTGCTGTTAAACAACGAACCGATAGAAAACGAATGAAGTTCTTGCTAGGATGACAGCTAAACGTGTTTATTATTAGTAATGTGATTATTAGTAAAATCCTACATCCTCAAGACATTCGTCGCATATGCGACATTACGTTCCAGTCCCATGCGATGTAGATTAAATGGCCATGGCAAGTAAGTATAAAAACCAATATTGTCATCTAAACGGCCAATATAGCGTCTAAACCTATAGTACTGATATATATATATATATATATATATATATATATATATATATATATATATATATATATATATATATATATATTTAGTTTTTGAAGGCAGGTGAATGTACCCAATAAGGCTGGTTTCACTACAGTAGGCTCTGGTAAGTTCACCCACAAATCTCGGATGTATAAATCGACTGTGATATACTTGACTTATACTTAAAGAATTCTTCACAATAATAGGTTTATTTGGTAAGGCTTCCAAAAATATAATGAAAATTGTACAATTATAAACTTTACAGTGTTTCAAAAAGAAAGAGACAAATATAAAATATTCTATTTCATCTATATCGATGATCTTATCGATATAAGTTCGCCTAAATTCAATTATTATAATGTAGTCAACATTAAGTACTGTGATTATTATATCAGTTAAGTTATAAATGTATGTGACTAATTTCATTTATAATAACAAAATATTGACAGCTGAATTTTGATAATGGAGATGTAAACATACAAGCTAAGTTAAATTTATATGACAATATTGAGTTATTCTAATTATTATTATTTTTTATCTTCTTTACTAAATTTCGATCATCTTGGTCATTGCAGCTACTGGAACATTCCGCCGGCCTTGAATCCCTTGATTCAATATTCTGAACTGGTAATCGACATAATTTATGTATTGGCCTCTTCAATAAGTTGTTTGCGGTTTTTACAGTAACTACTCGTACTCTACCATCAACACCAGGATGCACCTGCATTACTCTTCCAAGCTTCCATGAAGTTGATGGACTCTCTTCGGAAATTAACACCACATCATCAACAGCGATATTGTTTGATTTATTTTGCCATCGGTCTCTGCGTTGGAGACTTGTTAAATAGTCACGCTGCCATCGTTTCTGGAAGTGTTGCTTAATTTTTACAACTAACTCCCATCGTGCTAAAGGTGATAGTTTTTGATTCGATAGATCTGGTTCTGGAATTTCGGTTAAACTTCTTCCAATTAAGAAATGGCCAGGTGTCAAAATGTTTAAGTCTTCTCTAACATCAGCGCATATAGGTCGTGAATTCATTAAAGCTTCAATCTGACATAATAACGTATTGAATTCTTCAAGGGTAAGTATAGTTTCACCGATTGTTTTCTTTAAATACGACTTCATGGCTTTAACAGCCGACTCCCACAGTCCCCCCATATGGGGGCTAGCGGCTGGATTGAAGCACCACTGGATCTCATTTTTGCACAGCTCACTTTGGATTTGATGTTGGGATTCTTTAAGCACGGCAAACCATTGCTTCAACTGATTCCTT
Organism: Tipula lateralis; assembly: GCA_963932295.1. Classification (NCBI taxonomy): domain Eukaryota; kingdom Metazoa; phylum Arthropoda; class Insecta; order Diptera; family Tipulidae; genus Tipula; species Tipula lateralis. The sequence goes on from OZ010737.1 coordinate 165,699,861, forward strand.
GCGCCTACGAAATTTGACCCATTGTCACTAAAGATGGATCTACACATTCCTCTTCTCGCGATGAATCTTCTTAATGCAGCTAAGAAGCAATTCGTCGTCATATCACTGGCCACCTCTATATGTACTGCCTTGGTACTAGAGCATACAAATATACACACACATTTTCATCGGTATCTGCCCACGACGTCTCGTTATTTGAATTTTAAACGGCCCACAGTAATCCACTCCTACATTAGTAAACGGATGCGAATATCTTACTCTTGCTGAAGGTAGGTCGCCCATTAATTGCTGCTCCATTTTTGGTTGATATCTAATACATTTAACACACTTATGAATCACTTGCCTTGCCACATCTCTTGCTCGAATTATCCAATATTTTTGTCGTACTAGTCCAACCAATAATCCACATCCCGCATGCAACCCACTAATATGTGCATCCCACATTATTCCTCTTGAAATTGTTAATCTGCATGGTAGAATCGCCGGATGTTTCCTATAGTATAAGTAACCAATGAGTTTGTTATTCGCCCTCCTACACGTAAAATACCATCTTTATCCAGGAACGGATTTAATGCTTTGAGAGGACTCTTTCTCGGTATTTCTTCAGGTTTCTGCAAACATTTCATCTCTGTAAGAAAATATTGTTGTTGCACATACCTGATTACAAATATTTCAGCTTTTGCGATTTCAACTAGACTTAAGAAACTGGTCTGGATAGTTTCATCATGTTTAATCTTATCTCGATTAAAGTCGTAACCTGTTTTATTTATTCGTTTTCTTCTAATATGATTTATGTAGCGCATAACATAAGCTAAAATTCTTTTTAATTTATTAAACGAATTATATCGGTGCAGTAAATCATTCAAAAAATCGTTGGTCACATTTAACAGGACATCCAAATTTTTTGATTTCTTCTCCATCTCGGTTTGATATGATGACCTTTGCAACGGCCACGATTCTTCTCCTAATTGCAGCCAGCTTGGACCGTTCCACCAAATAAATGTTTCATCTAACAGATCAGTTACTGCTATTCCTCGTGAAGCACAATCTGCTGCATTTTCTCTGGAAGGTACGTGACGCCAGCACTCACGTGGAAATCGTTCTATAATTTTTGATATTCTATTTGCCACGAACGTATTCCATTTCCTTGGGTGTGAAGATAGCCAATCCAACACTATTTTACTATCACACCATAGAACTGTACGAGATATATTTATGTGTGCCCACGATCCTTTAATTGTGTCTAGCAACTCGGTTAATAAAACGGCACCCAATAATTCTAATCTAGGTTGACTCAATTGGCGAATTGGTGACACTTTGGTTTTTCCTGCAACTAAATAAGTACAACTAGATGTTTTGGCGTAGACTGCAGCACTGTATGCCAATTCGCTGGCATCCGAAAAGCCATGGAGTTCAAGTCCAGCGTTAATCTGGAGCCATCTGGTTATGAACAATTTTTCGACATCCTTCAATTCTTTGCGAAGCATCATCCACCTGATTAACACTTCATTAGGAAGTTGATCATCCCATTTCAAGTTTAGGAGCCACAAACTTTGGAACATTATTTTAATTCTTTTGGTTATCGAAGACAGCCACCCTAAGGGATCGAATATACGGCTGGCCTCTGAAAGAAGGGTCCTTTTATTGTGACTGTTTCTATCTGAAAAGTGCACTGAGAAACTGAATCCGTCCAAGTTTGGATTCCATTTTAACCCCAGCAACTTGATGGTCTCATCCTCAGTTATAAGTTTATCGTTAGTAATATCTTGTAGTTTCAACTGATTACGTATAACAGAACTATTTGTTGCCCATTTTCTCAAAACAAATCCGGATGGACTAAGTATTTCACATACATCCCTTTGCATTTGAAGTAGGGTTCTTTCGTCATTAGCACCTGTCATCAAATCGTCAACGTACATGTCGGTTAAAATGGCTGTAGCAGCTCTTGGGTACTTGAGTATGTTTTCTTCAGCTGCCTGCTTTATACATCTTGTAGCCAGAAAAGATGCTGGAGCAGTACCGTAAGTCAATGTCTTTAAAGCATATTGTTTAATTGGCTGGTTGATGTCAGTTCTCCAAAGCACCCTTTGAAATTTATAATCATCTGGATGGATCCACACTTGTCGGTACATTTTTTCTATATCTCCTGACACGACATAGCGATAACTGCGAAAACGTAAAAGAATATCTAATAATGACGATTGAATGGTTGGCCCTGTTTTTAACAAATTATTTAATGACACTTCGTTTGTACCCTTCGATGATGCATCAAAAACTACTCTTAATTTTGTAGTTGTACTCGTTTCTTTACTAACTCCATGATGAGGCAAGAAGTAGTCGTCTATTTTGATGCTTTCATTTATTTCCTCCATATGGCCAAGTCGGAGATACTCACTCATGAAGTTATTATATCGTTCCTTAAATTCGGCATTCTGCTTAAATTTATTTTCCATTGCCTTGAGACGTTGCCTTGCTGCAAAATAGTTAGAACCCAGATACGTTAATTCCCTCTCAGTGAATGGCAGTTTTACTATGAACTTCCCATCTCTACTTCGGCTGTATGTTTGTTTAAACCACTCCTCGCAATAAATTTCTTCCTCAGTCAGTTCGTTTCTCGTAGAGAGACTTTCAATCTCCCAAAACTTCCGTAATGTTGTATCGACTTCCATGGTAACGTTGAAATTCACCACATCGTGAGTAATCTTTTCTTGTGTGAAATGTCCTCCTAGCACCCAACCAAATCCGGTCTCTTGCGCAACCAAGCGTGGCGAGAGTCTGATTTGCTGCTTTCCGATTATCAAGAAAAACACCTCAACACCAAGTAGAATATCAATGTGACCATTCTCGTAGAATTTCGGGTCGGCAAGATCCATAGATTTTAATCTGTTGAAAATTTCATCATCAATTTTATATGCTGTCTCCAATGATGTAATTTTTGGAACTACATAAGCTTGTATCTTTAACTCAGGCTGAACATGTAACTTAGGAAAGATCTCTATATGGGCTACGCCCTTCGTCCGTCCTAGGTTAGATTGTCCCAAACCACGAACTATCACACTATCTTTTGTTACCACCAATCCTAATTTTTGCACACACGTTTCGGTAATAAATGTCACCTGCGAGGCTGAATCCAATAATGCTCGGCATAGCTTATATTTACCGTCGGCTCCCTTGACTCGAATGACAGCTGTAGGTAAAATAGCTTGAGTAGAATACAACATACCTGTTTGATAAACTTGTGCTTCCGGTTCATTGCTAGTTGTTGGTGTAATATCCTGTGCCTCATTATTTATTAATGTAGCATGATTATTTGTATTTGGTTTAGATACATCGTCATGCAACAAACTGTGGTGTTTTCTACTGCAAATCTTGCATCTGCTTTTTGCTCGACAAATGTACACGCTATGTCCCTTATGAAGACAATTATAACATCGCCTGCCTTCTGTAATAAGTGTCTTTCTGCTAGCCAATGACATCTTAATAAACTGAGGACATTCATATAATAAATGCGTTTCACCCTTACACACAGGGCAACTCCATGCAGTTTTATTTGACTCGACGGTTTCAGTGACTAACGTCTTGGTATGAAGCGGCTTGACCTTTACGTAGGATGAAAAAGATTCTAGGGCATCGCACCTCCTATTCAAAAAATCGAAAAATTCCTTAGTGGTTGGATATTCTATAGATCCAGACTCTTGAGCCCACAACATTCTTGTTTCAGGATCCACCTTTTTCATTAGGATATAAATCAACCAGCTGTCTCTACTTTCTGCCTTCGGATCTAAAGCTTTTAATCCGCGGAGCACTTCATCCGATGTGTCCCTCAACTTTCTAATATTTGCGTTGCTCACCTGGTTGATTGATGGCTGGTCCATGAAGGTACGAATGAACGCATTAACAATATATTTTTTCCTATCATACCGCTCAAGAAGTTTCGAAAAAGCTTCATAGTAGTTCGCTTCTGTTACGGTAAAATATTTAATTAATTGCGCTGCTTCCCCTGCTAAAAATGATTTTAGATACTGAAACTTTTGCACAGCTGGATAATCCTTAGAATGAACTGAAGTATTATATAAATCATAAAAGCTAGGCCATTCAGTATAATCACTGGAAAAAATAGGTATGCTTAACCTCTTTAGTTTTATTTCCGCTGATGGCTGTTGTGTAGCATTCAAGATGGAGTCATTAAATTTTGTTGTTGTATGTTCATTTTCGTTTGAAGTACGAATCCATTGGTTAAGTTTTCCTGTTACATAATAGTATTTGGCTTCAAACTCTTCCATTTGTGTTTCGGTATCCGCAGTGCGAATAGTTTGGTTTCTATATCTGAAAATTGCACTCTTAGATCTTGCACGGTCTCAACACGTACCTTTAATTCATCGATGGAAATTGTATCCAATTTAGCGGCATTGGCCGTAATGTAGTTCTCCATTCTGGTTAAGCTACCCTTTATAGAGGAACGAACTCTTTTAAGCGCTAATAACTCGGCCATGGTACGAATGTATTTTCTTCGATTAAAACAATAATCTTAATTTATATCGTTTGAGATATATTTTGAATCTCTTTTTCACTTGTTTTTATTCAAATAATATAGTGTGTACCTTACCAACTGTTACAGCTTGATGATAATGCACGTGGTTTCCTGATAGCGTGGATAGCGGTTTTCGTTACCTAGATGATTGTGGTTGCGTGGCTTCAGTGGTGTGGCTTCAATGGTGTGGTTTTCCTTTGACGATACGGCTTGCTGAATTATAAACACGCGCTCGATAAACAATGATGATAGAATGATTGATTAGATCGTTGATTTGGATATTAAATCCGGCTCGAAGGACCAATGTTTTTGAAGGCAGGTGAATGTACCCAATAAGGCTGGTTTCACTACAGTAGGCTCTGGTAAGTTCACCCACAAATCTCGGATGTATAAATCGACTGTGATATACTTGACTTATACTTAAAGAATTCTTCACAATAATAGGTTTATTTGGTAAGGCTTCCAAAAATATAATGAAAATTGTACAATTATAAACTTTACAGTGTTTCAAAAAGAAAGAGACAAATATAAAATATTCTATTTCATCTATATCGATGATCTTATCGATATAAGTACGCCTAAATTCAATTATTATAATGTAGTCAACATTAAGTACTGTGATTATTATATCAGTTAAGTTATAAATGTATGTGACTAATTTCATTTATAATAACAAAATATTGACAGCTGAATTTTCATAATGGAGATGTAAACATACAAGCTAAGTTAAAATTATATGACAATATTGAGTTATTCTAATTATTATTATTTTTTATCTTCTATACTAAATTTCTAAATTTCGATCATCTTGGTCATTGCAGCTACTGGAACATATATATATATATATATATATATATATATATATATATATATATATATATATATATATATATATATATATATATATATATATATATATATATATATATATATATATATATATATATATATATATATATATATATATATATATATATATATATAAATGCTAGCCTGCGCCATATAGACCTCTCGGCTTGTTGGCAATCATCAGAAAATGATATGAACACCTATAATGCTTCGCACATTAATAGACAAAGTCGACAGAGCTAGCGAACTTGCAAAGATGCTGTAAAGATTTAAGGAATTTTCAGTGAGCCTGTGTCTAAAGGAAGTCCTTCAGAGCTATCTGAGTGAACGGGAAATCAGTGTGGAATCAGCGGGAGTGTAACCATTCAGATGGAGGTTACAAATCGTGACCGCTAAGGAAGGTTCTAGGACAATTGCTCTAAAATATTCTAAGTGATGGTGTTCTCAAAATTTTGTGAGATATGCTGATCACCTGGCACTTACTGTATCGGCGGAATGTAAACAACAACCTCTAGAGCGAATGGAAACTGAAGGCGCAGTAATCTCCAAATGGCTTTGCACTCATCAGTTGCAGTCAGCGCCCGAGAATACCGAGGCAGTTGTAATGGAATGCGGTGGTAAAAGCGAATAGAACGCATGCCATCTAATATCTAGCATGCCGCCTTTTATCTTAATGGCTAAACACAGAGTCGCAGTTCTCAACGGGACTTCTTAGAAAGGTGGCAAAAAACAAAAATGATGGAACAATGACAGGAATGATGAGAGTACGCAGACACTGCTGGCATTGGCGTACTCCATTTTGTCGGTGCAACTAAACTGTCAGAACTTAAGGTAGTAAAAACCAATGTCTTCAAAATATGGCCACAACCAAGATGTTGGTTTCTTCATCTATCGTTGTGGATTTTCCGATCCTCAATGCGACAATTTTGATTGTTTACGAAAAGATGATTTTTTGAAAAAATTCTTATCAATTTAGAGTTGTCACAGGCCCATACAGCGAATCGATATCGAAGCGGCAGGTCACGGGTCCTTATTTGCTGAACCACTTGAAATTTTTAAGACGTTTCCGATGCACGATCATGAATTGATCTTCGGCCGTTGGCGCTTTTTTGGGCCACCGCGTTGGATTGTCGGCGAGGTAGCCCGTATCACTCACTTTATGGACAAACTTCTTGAAATCGTTGGCAAAAATCGAAGCAAATTTCCAACATTTCGCGCTATTGTTGAAGCGTTACGTGACTCATTTCGTCAACTAGAGATAATATACTAAGATTCTGGCAAAGAACGTATAACATTAGTGTTGCCAGCACCAAAATAAACAATATGTCAAATCTAATACGGTTATTGGGAGTTGGGACATCTTATATATTTGAATCACGCAACGGACACGATAGTACACAAAATTGTACTAATTCAGTTGAGACATGGTTAGGGACGTATATGGCCGTTAAGCTATAGTATATTATCTGAAATCCTTGCACAGGTATGTTCAAGACCTGAAAACGATCTAGACTAGCTTAAGTACATGTTTATAAAAATGAAACGGTCGCCACATGTTGAATGAGCGACGAAACCTTTGTCAGACATTTGATATCTATCTTATAAAGCATTTATATCGTTAGTCGATTACAAAACACAATAAACTATTGCCTTATAAAACTAAAGAGCATATCGCATATCTACCTTACTATTATGTAAATACATACTATTAACGAATAAATTATTAAACAAAAATAACAAATCATATAACGAACATGCATGAGTATATTCAAACTATAATAATGTAATTGGAACAAATTCAAAAAAATTATCATAATCGCGTACATATTAGTTGTATACGTTGGGAATTGTATTCGAATTGGAAAAAAGCAAAAAAGAAAAACGTTAATATGGGGTAATTTCGTCTAAATGGTCGTAATCAACCATCATTTGCTTTATAAATGCATTAAAAATGAGTTCGTAACATATTGCCAGCGCTACTATTAGCCTAAATCGTATCATGTCAAAAATTTAGCTCCATTTATACTGTTGTAAATTGTTAAATACTTTCCGGTGACTTGGAGCCATCGCCACCGCATAAAGACCACTCTTCTCCTAGCAGGATTTAAAACAAAACCTGGGAAGTAGAGCATGACGTACAGAAATTAGAAGATTTAGCCAGTAGTTGGACAAAACGCCATCAGGCTCAAAAGACTGACATGTGCAACAGTCTGACCTTTAGATATCTAAATATGTATTTTTGATTCGAGAACCGTGGATTCACGGGAACAAAACTAATGGATTCCATCCAGGGACCACAGGCTCTCAATTAGTTAATGATACCTGCTCGAGGCATTTTTCTCTTGGAATGCCTATCTGCGTCTGACCATAAGATCCTCTAGGCAAGAAGTAAGGAGTCTTTAACCAGCGATTTACCTTAAATAAAAGAATTCAAGAAACACTGTTTGGGAACATAATAGACTCCATCTCAACCAGTCACTTCTATCATCAATAATGAAAATCAGAAAGATCGGAGGAATGGAAAGGACAATTGACGCTGGAAGAAGTAACCCTCAAAGAGCTTTGATACCATGGGAGGCCAAGGAACTGGGCAGACTAAAAAGATTTCTAAACAAAACAGGTACAACAAAATATTAGGACTTGAAAAGTCTTCAAAAAGAGAGATCGAGAAATGTATCAAAAGTGAAAAAACATCGAAATGGAGAACTTTATGTGATGAAGTGGACGGCGACCGCTAAACTCAAGAGAGTTCTCTGTGGTAATATGAAGGTCACCATCGGAACTCTGGCTAAACCACATGGAACTCAGACGAATACAAATCAGGAAGCATGGGAGGTTCTAATAAACACTTGTTTTCCCGTAAGTGAAAATTGTAATATAGCAGATGGGAATCCTCTCCCACATCAACAACCAATTTTCAGAAATTGAAACTTGGTGGCAAACATGATGACAAAGGAAGGATTGAAAATTGTCCTAGACCATCTAGATGCACATATCTTCAGAACCAGTTTCGTCCTGGGATACATTCCAAGAGCTTAGTGAAAAGTTAGGTTAGTGTTCATCCCGAAAGATGGAAAGCCTAGATATGAACAGACATGCACTTTAAGAAAATTCGAAACATTCCAAGCACCACACATCCTAGAATGGTAAATCTTTTGAAATAGGACCCCCATTAAGAGGTTTAACGGATGTTAAAATCGCTGAAACACAAGGAATTTGCCTTGGTAGAGTTTCTGGAAATCGAAGAAGCATTTGACAACGCTCACTCAGTGCGGTACTCTTTTTAGTTGAAAACATAATTACTGCTGACTTAGGTATAGTGATACAATGACGGTGATCGCCCGAAGATGTGGGTTACAAATAAAAAAAAAATTACTTCAAAACTTTTTACACTCGAAATGATACATCGCTTTTGGCCGTCCTCTCCCCTGCTCTTCCTCCACATCCCAATCTAGCAGAAAATTTGATTTGATAATATTGGGCGCCAGCCTGCGTGCACGAATGGGACTAGCTCTCTCCGGTTGGCTAGAGACCTTCGGGCTGGGTGTAACAATTGGGGGGGAGGGGGTATATTGTACTATTGAAATGAAACTTGTTACACTGGGAGCTTGTAAGGAAAGATATGAAAGTGGCACTAACCTGTATTTCCACGTGTCCCCTTTTCGTCTCTATCTATGGCTCGTTCCAGAACTCTCTTGTCGCTCAAGCACCGCAATCGCTCGCGTTCCACTTGCCGTTCCACGTGGCTCTAGACACGACCCACCTTCACTTTTCACCGACAGCGTGTTTCACCACTCTTGGGTTATCCTCTTATTTTTCCTTTCACTGTACTTCCACTTTATTTTTCACTCTTGTTTATTTTTTTTTATGTATCGATTGTTGCTTACTCCAGTTATCTCAAATAAAAACTTCGTTCCTCGATTCTATCGCCAAGCAATCATCCAACCAAAAGCCCCTTTTTCACCGACCCGCATCACCTTTTATAATTTTTCCACCTCTCACGGTACATCGGGCAATAAACGTAATTCTTCGTATCCCTGTAGCCATCTATACTGTAGCATCAAGGTTCAGCTATGGTTGATATCGAGATGCAACCAACTTGTGTGATATTTGGCTGACGTATCAGTGTCTCTGTCATGGGAACAGTTTTGTTCTACTTGTGGTGTTGTGTGGTGATTATTATTTGTGTTTTTGTTTACAGTGAATTCGTGTTTATGTAATTTGTTCATGTAATCAGTGTTCGTTCATTGTGATTGTTTTCTGTGGCTGTTTATTGTAAAATGTTTCTTATATAAGGTGTATTTGGTCGGCCAATGCACCTATGTGTTTCTCATATTTGTTCAACGTTCGATGTATATGGCCATGTCTCGTTCATATTTTACAGGTTAGCACCTAAGGAAAAGACAGGATTGGATTTATGGACCGAGGTATCCGCGACCAACCGGACACTGGTATCAAGCTTTTATTTAGCCTATGTAAGTTTGATTCTTACATTGTCTTTTTATATTTCAGACCCCATTTCAAAGAGTATGTCCTTATAGGGTGGAGTTCTGTCTTCGTACATGTGGTGTCTTGTGGTTAACTCACTTCGTCACATTAAACGGCAACGTGTTTTACTGATAGGGTTGTGCCGATGACATCGCCATAATACTGGTAGAAAAATATACGGATGTACCATGCAAATAACGATTAACATAGTTGCTGCCTGGTGTAGTGAACAGGATCATTCAGTCAATCCTAGGAAAACTTAGATGGTTCTCTTTTATAAACGCAGGATTTTGGGAAACTTTAGTCTTGCAAAAATTGGGACTCATCCTGCTCTCTTCGAAAGATCTATATATAGAAAGGTAATGCAATAAATCATGTAACATTTACTGGAAATATTTACTGGAAACAGTCATTTGGTAAATTCCAAGCGCGTTTCGGTGATCAGACCCATTACCTCGCTTGCCGAACATACTTGGTGGCCTAGAATAATGAGTGTAGTTTAAGAGACACGTATTGCAAAGGTTTTCTTCCATTAGGTATATAGATGAGTTGAACTTCTCGGAACTGGGCGGTAGCTATTGATCATGTTACTTCATATCATTTGATGGCGTCAATATGGTTGGATGTAGATATAATGTGGGCACCGGTATGATATTATATAATCTATATCGGGTTCTTTGCACCAATGGAATTAGAAGATTACTGTAATGATCCTTTAATAAGGAACAATACTCTTTTGATGATAGGGTATATCGTCCATGGTTTTTAGATAGCCAACTATTTAGATATTGAGTTTGCCTTGGTGTACTTACTTTTTTTTTTTTTTTTTTTTTTTTTTTTTTTTTTTTAATCATTATCATCATTTATTTAGTTAGAAAAAAAATGGTTTACAAACAAACTACAATATAAAAAGATGATAAGATAAGTGTATCTTTTGGTTTTCTAGCAAAACCAGTGTCAGATACACTGATTCAATACAATTTTTTTACAATATGTATTTATAAATTAATTTAAATATTATTAACACATCAAAAGAATAAAATAAAAAATATACACATATATATATATATATATATATATATATATATATATATATATATATATACAAATTTAGAATAGTATTGCTGTATTTATGTATTAAACAGAAAAGGAGAAGAGCTGTTGAATGGTACTGTTTTGTTTTAGCCAGATAAGAAGTTTTTTGGAGAAAGCCGAGAAACTAATGCTGGAGCGGATATCAAGAGGAAGGTTATTAAACAAGGACGGGGAGATGACACTAAAAAAATATTTGCGAAGATCCAGTTTAAATTTTGGAATCAACTTTATAAATAACCCGTTAGACCGCAGGTTAGAATCTAAATGATTTATAAAGTCATTTCCACTCATATTATAAAAAAGTCTCAAAACCTTGAAAACAAACATATGTTGCAGAGGTAAAATATTTAAAGCTTGGAAAATAGGCCAAGAAGGCGAAAGCCTATCTTTGAAACATATAATTCTGATAATATGTTTTTGTCGTACATATAATGCATATAAAGTAGTGTTGCACGCACAACCCCAACAAGTAAGACCATATTGGAGAAGAGAGTCAACTAATGCAAAATACACTGTTCGCAGGAGATAGATAGGAGTATACATACGTAAAACATACATTTTGCGTGCCACCAAAAGCAATTTGGATTTTAGGCTGTCAATATGCTCCTTCCAGCTCAGGTTTTCGTCAATATTAACACCCAAGTATCTAAAAACATGAACATTTTCGATCGGAAAACAACCATTAGAAAAACATCGTATAGGTTTCTATTGCATTCAGACACGTGATAGTTCACTCCGGCTATTTTAAACTTCCTAAAGTGCAGCAGTTTAGTTTTTTCACTAAGACGCATGTTATGAGCTGACAACAAGTGGAATAATAGATCTAGGTTGTGATTGATTGAAATAACATTTTGCTGAAAGTTTGAATTAGCATAACTTAACGAGAGGTCGTTTGAATTAGCATAACTTAACGAGGGGTACACTAAGAATAATAAAGGTCCCAGGACCGAGCCCTGGGGAACCCCAACCTTGATCGGTAAAATTTTGCTCAGATGGCTGTTAACTCTCACACACTGGCTGCGCCCATGTAAATACTATTGAAACCATTTACAAATAATGCCCCGAATGCCATATGACGATAGTTTCCTTAACAGCAGACTATGGTCAACCCTATCAAACGCCTTAGTCATTTCCACGAACAGGGCCGAGACCTTAAGTCCCAGGTCGATAGAATTTGTGACAACCTCCAAGAATGCCAAGAGTACTTTTTCTTTCTCTAAAACCAAATTGTAAATCAGAGAGAATTAAGTTTGTATTCAAGAAGTCCATAACTCTTCTTTTCATGGTTTTTTCTAGTATTTTAGAGAAAACTGACAAAAGTGAAATTGGGCGATAATTATTCAAGCACGTTTTATCATTTTTCTTGTAGATTGGTATAACTACTGCATGTTTTAATGAAGCAGGGAAGACACCTGATTTCACACTTAAATTGAAAATATGCGCCAGAACATCTACCAGATAGCAAGCTATTTTCTTGATGACGATATTAGTTACACCATCTAAACCGGGTGACGAAGAGTTTTTCAGCGTATTAATTATACCATACAACTCTCCAGGGGTAACTGGTGAGAAGAAAAAACTATTAATTGGATTGTTATTTTCGAATACGATACTTTCAAAATCAGCAGAAGGCGAAAAAGTAGTAGGACCACCATTATCACCAACGCTAGTAAAAAATTCGTTGAATTTGTTTGAAATATCATACGCGTCAGTAATATTTGTTTCTGTTTCGTCTATGATTACATTAACACACGCTTTATCTGTTTGCCCACAAATGATTTCATTGCCTAATCTCCAATTTTTACGAGCATCTTTGGCATTTTCTTGAAAGCGTATGGTGTAATATTGTTTCTTGGTAGTTGTGATTTTTTGATTAACTAACTCTCAAAGTTTCAAACTATAACTATTCAGTCTCAGATTAGACGGATGTTTTTTCGAAAGCCGGCAAAACTTGTTTCTTTTACGTAACAAACCAAGCAAATAATCATTCATCCAAGGTTTAAGTTTAATAGAACAATTCGAGTTTTGTGGAATAGTTGAATTATTGAGATGGTCCCCAAATATTTTCATAAATTTATCAAAAGCATAAGATGCATCTGAACAAGCATAAACCAACTCCCATTCTTCGGCAAGCAATAAATTTCTCAATTTGCCATAATCGGTACGATTATGCGATAATTTGGAATTCACTGCTGATTCTCTAGTTATTGTCATTGAAACAACTTCAAATGAAATCAAACAATGATCGGTGATTTTTAAATTTTGAACTGTGCCTAAAACTTCACGAAATGATCGATGGTCAATTCTAAATAGGACATTGTCAATACAAGTCGCAGACGTATCAGTAATACGAGTTGGTTCCGATACCAAATTGACGAGGCTATTATTCGATAACAGCATCAAGAATTGGTCAACCAAAGCATTTTTCAGCAACAGATCAAAATTTAAATCGCCTACAATAAACAAATTGGCATGCGTCAAATCGTTAAGGAGTACAGAAAATTCTTCAAAGAAGTCTGATATATTTGTAAACCCAAAACGATAGATACAAACAAATGTCATTTTTTTCGAATACAAATCAAATTGAATAACTACAGCATCAAATGTACGGAAATTGAAAGCGAGTTGAGTGCAATTCAATTTATTGCTGGCGTATATTGCAACTCCACCCGACCGTATATTACTGTTACCATTAAGAAAAAGGTTATAACCATTTACCTCATAGTCCTGTGTTCTTCATTATAAATCCACACCTCCGACAGCCCAATAATCATTGGCCTCTCCCGCAAAGAATCCACATAAGCGAACATTTATCCGAGTTTCTCCTCAAACTTCTTATATTCTGGTAGATAAAATTAATTTTCTTTGATCGAATAGCCGTAATAAACTTTAAATGAAAATATAGACAAGTGACTCATTATGTCCTTCACATTAAAATAACAATCCATTTCAGCTATAATACAACACAGCAATACTATAAACATTGTAAAATACCGAATTTTTCAGATATAATGCCAAATTTTAGTAAAAGTAATAATAAATGATAAATATTTAAAATACTTCCCCGATAGTATCGATTTCTGCTGGCAGAAGAGACCGTATAGTTTCGTCATTTCCAACATGGTCTGTAGGGTGATTTCATATTTTTTTCGTGAAATACAAGATCGTTTATTATCCTACAAAAATCTTGGAACCTTCGATTTGTTTTCCTTGATCATGATTCATGATGTTGATTGTGTGTGGATTCTATTATCGATATCTGCTTTTGTAAGAGCTTTTGGCGATGATCTTGATCTTCGTTGGCCAGAATTCTTGTTTTTCCTGAAGTGCTAAGTATCGCATTTTGATCCTTCAATTTGACGTAGGAGTATCGAATTTAATAAATTACTCTGCAGTGTCTCTTACGTGTTAATAGAAAGTATTGGCGTTGATATAGGATCTGGCTTCGCAAAAATCGTGTAAAGATCGAGTGGATACTTCGAGATGTACGATGTTAAATTATTATACTCACACTGTATTTACGTACTCGTACTCCAGCTATCACAAAATACAGTATTTTGCTGTTATACTATCTGCGGTGGTAACCCAATATAAATGTCAACCAAATTACCCGCAACAAACATTGTCTTACACACACGAAACAAAATTATAAACATATGATACTTAAAATCTTCTTTATTACATTTCTAATATGAAAGGGTTGTCTTCACCCCCGAAATATTTTTTTTAACAACTTATCATATATGTAAGCTTATATTATACGTCATTTAAAAAGCTTAAAAATCCTTTATATTTTGCCACACAATGTCACACAAATTATATAATTTTCATGAAAATAAATGTTTGCCAGAGTATAATTCTTCTTCTTAGCGTCTTGTGTAGTCGTGTGTGTGTGAGTGTGTGTGTATGTGTGCGCAAATAACAAAGCATCAAAAATTAAAACAAAAACTTTGTCTACGTTCCTTAAAAAAAAATCATAACCATTTCCAAATTATAAAACAAATCAAAAACGAAGAAGAGACTTTTGTATAGAAAAGCTACCACCAACAAAATTAAAGTTTCATCTAGTTTTTTTTTGTGCTTAAACAGAACGAATGCCAGATAAATTAAATATTATTTGTTGTTGGGTTTGGTAACACAGTATTTTTTACAACAAAGTTTAAATTTGGTCAAAAAAAATTTTCAAAAATTTACAAAAACCAGAAAGTTTTTCATCAAACAATTGGGGAGAAGCAGAGAAAAGCTTTTTTCTGTTGGTTGATACGAAACGAGTAAGTAAAAAAGTTAAAGTAATATTGGTTTATTTTTGTGGGTATGTGTGTGTGTGTTTATGGACCAAAGTTAATAATTAAATCAATCTTTTGATGTGTTTGATTAGTATATCGATTATTGGCATAAGATATTTATATCGTATCTTAATTGTAACGATGTCGAGAAGTTTTTAGTTTTGTTTATATTATAGGGTGTTTACAAAGTGATCGACTTGACCAATTTTGTTTGTATTTTGAGGTTTTGGTTCGCTTATTGGTAGAGCTTTTTTTCACCTATCGTCCAGAAAAATGCTGTTGAAATCTCGAGATGGACTTGGGTTTTACTCTTGAATTGCTATAGAGTTGTGCGTTGCAGGCCATGTTTAGGAGAGCTGTCTGAGTGGTGAAGGAGATTTTTGGTTTTAGGTTTAAATGCATATATGGTAGATCTGTATTGGTGGATTTGCTGATTTAAGTTAGTTAGTTCGTTTTTGAAATTAATACATTGGTCGAACCGGCAAATTATGAATAATATTAGTTATGAATAATCTGGACGTTCTTGTTGGTCTTCGTTTTTGGGACACGACAATAAATCTCTGACAATACGCTACTATACGTTGTAGTTTGTGAAATGATGAGCATCTGCTGATTAATTTCTCAAAAACGTTGTACTCGACTGTGATCGTATGTATTGTTTTTTCAGTCGTTAAATCGAAATTTGCATAGTCCTTTTGTTGAAATGGCCAATTTTGTGATTTTACCAACCAATCAGGTCCGTTCCACCACAAAACGTTGGATTTGAGTTCTTGTGGATAAACACCTCTCGAAGCACAATCGGCTGGATTCTGATGTGATGGTACATGTCGCCAATTTTGTCTACTATAAGACGAAAGTATTTCGGACGTTCGATTGGCAACGAAGGTTGGCCAGCGTCTGGGATGTGTAGTAAGCCAATCCAGTACAATAGTAGAATCTGTCCACATACAAATTTGTTTAATGTTGCAGTTGGTTTCCAGCCTTACAACGTTCATCAGTTTGGTCAGTAAAACTACTGCTCCGCATAATTCCAATCGCGGAAGACTTTGTTGTTTAGGAGGGGCCACCTTGGTCTTCGCTGATATCAATTCAGAATAAATATGTCCTGTTTTTGTGGTCACTCTATAATAAATAACAGCTGCAAATGCAAGTGTACTCGCGTCGCAGAATCCATGTAATTCCACAGATGAGTTTTTTGTCGTGTGAACAAAACGAGGAATAGAAATTTTGTCGATACTGGGTAATCCTGTTCGAATTAAATTCCACTCGTGAACTTCTTTCTAGGGAAGAGGATCATCCCAATTCAGCTGCATTGACCAAAGCTGTTGGATAAAAATTTTTATTTTAATATTAATAGGAGCCAGCCAACCCAACGGGTCGAATAATTTTCCGGCTTCTGAGAGTACCAATCTCTTCGTCAGTTTCGAGGATGGATTGTTTTAAAGGCAATGTTTCTTCAACTGTATCACCAACTGTCATGACAAACTTTGTGTCGTCCTCGTGTAATCGGATTTGTCTGTACATTTTCTCTATATGTGCTGAGAAAATAAATTTATGTTCACGGAAACGTAGTATAATAGCGTAGAGTGTTGGTTGCACGGTAGGACCTACTGATCGTTGAGTGAAACACCAGAAGTGGTTTTTGCGGAACCATTAAATACCACTCTAAGTTTACCTGCTGAGTTATTGTTTTTGAAAACACCATGATGTGGTAAATAGTATCCTATATCTTTATTAGTTGATGATGGTGGTATAATCTCCTGCATATGTCCGAGATAATTTGCTTCAGTTATCGTGAAATGGTTTGTCTCGTACAAATCGACGTTCCATTGAGCGTAACCAAAGATTCACCAAGCGCTTCTGAATTTGTTTTGAATGTCAATCTTAGAAGGAATCGCCCTTGTCGGTCTCTTTGCACATTCTCCTGAAAATGAGTCTCGTTCTTCCTCTGGGGTTAAACTTTAAAAGTCATTCGGAATTGACTCTAGTTCCCAAAAACTTTTAAGGGTCTGATCTATATCATACTTGTGCACAGTACTCGAGCCACGCCACATTGAATCTCCTTCACTTTTTGAAATATTTGTGATACTACCTGCCACAATCCATCCGAATACACTATTTTGTAATATAGGATCTCGTTGGCTGGTTATAATTTGCTAATCGAGTATAACATTAAAAAATTGATTAACACCAATTAATAGATGAACAAGGATAAATCCACCCATCCAAAACTAAGTCATCAATTTTAATATGTGGTAACTTAGTTATATACTTTTCAAAATAAACACTTTAAAATTGATCCTGATTTAGACTTAACATTTATAGTTGTGATTCTTCTAGTAACGGTGGCATCTACGTGTCCAACGCCTTTGATGACAATTCTTCCGTTATGTCGAGGTAGATTAACACGTCGAAGTAATGACTCAGTTATAAAGCTTACTTGTGAGCCCGATTCCAAAAGTGCACGACAGCTTATTGATTGTCCTGAAGAACTGATCACTTCTGTTCTGGCAGTCGGTAAAACAGACTGTACTTCTGATAATCCCAATGTATGTGATAAAACGGCATTGGCAGATTGGAGTGTTAGTTGGTCGGATGGTTCTGATAATGATGATGAGAAAGAAAGGTGGTTTATTAGGTAAGCTGATACTGCGTTTAGAGCCAGTTCGTAATGAATCTAAGGCATCAGCATGACGCAGTAAAAATTCGAAAAACTCGGCTAAAGTTGGAAATTCGGTATCAGCAGTTTCTTGAGCCCATAGCCTCCTTGACTCGCAATTTGTTGGTTAGTATATATAAGAGCCAGGGGTCTCTTTCTTCGCAATGCGGACCCAAAGCTTGTAGACCCCGCACAATTTCATCCGAAGTATCCAGTAGTTTTTTTATATTTGTATTATTGGCTGAAGTTATTGCAAGTTGATCAATGAAGTTAGAAATAAAAGCGTTCATTGTATATCGTTTTCGATCATACCTTTGCCTCAATTTCTGAAGTGCTTCAATGTAATTTGCTTCAGTTATCGTGAAATGTCTCAAAATACTAGCAGCTTCTCCTTGTAGTTGAATCGTGGATGGAGGATACGTATAATTGTTAAATGACTGCCACTCAGTATAATCGCCAGAAAAAGTTGATATATTGAGTTTAGGCAGTCTGATTTCTGCCACTCCTTAATACAATATCTTGATTGGTAAGGTTTGAGGAATTTTTTAATCCCAACTTTCGGATCCTTTTGTTGAGTTCGGTGATTGCCAAATAGTATTTTTCCTCATATTCTTGGTCGATCTCTTGTTTGTAGTCTAATTCGAATATTTTATTTTCGATTGCCGTGAATTCGTCCATTAGTTTATTAAGACGTACTAGCCTTGCCTTGCACTCTTCGAAGGACATCTCTGCAATCTTTTTAAGACTGTTGATAATTAAGGTCAATTTCCCTTTATTTTAACGAACTTTCCTACCTTGACCTATCGTTTTATGTAAACGGCTATAGGAATAGGCCCGGCGTTATCCAAAATGCTGGCCTAGCGCTTGTTTCTACAGTCCTCTCGAACTAATTGTGATGCAACCTTATCTTGAGGGGAACCACTTGGTCTATAGATTTAATTGATTTTATTCGGGTCGCTTGTTAACTAGCGAGCTGTTAATCTCGAGCACTTCAATCTTGTTTCAATTGATTGATATTTGTTTACAAAAAATTTCCCTACTCCACTGCATTAATATTGTCTGGTGAATTGTCTACTATACTATTCGCACTAAAATTGCGACCAAATAAAATCAAGCGGGACCATAAAACACACCCTGCGTCTTAACCGAATGTAGCTCACGATTCACGAGGTGTTACATATTTCTTGGAAAGAATTATTTGTTACGATAAAATTTGATCAGTGACTGACCGTTTAAAAAAGAAATGTTTGTAGTGACCGATAATTTTTTCCCTCAGGATGTTGGTTATTTATATTTTTCAAGGACTGTCATACTGCAATAATTCTCACTTGTTTTGAATGCTTTCCAATCAGACTCCACTTCTTCAGATTGGTAACTAGATCATGAATTGTTGTTGTTGGCAAGATTATGGTATTGAAACCCGTTGTGTAAGCCCTCTGTTCTATTTGACTGTGTTCTTCTTGAGCACAGAAATGATTTCACGTCTTGGACATTCACGGTCCACTTGACCCATCTTCAATTTGTTTGGCATCTGGTACTAAGCTAAAAACTTTGAATTTTAAAACTCTTTTCATACTTCGTACAACACAAAAATTTCTGCTCGTAATCCCTTAAACCGGGATAAAGACGTTATTAACCTTATTCATACGACCATTGTAGTTCGTGACTCTGACTCACTGTGAGACATAATGTGAGACATGTAACGTTCTGCGATTATAAAACATTTCAGCTAATTAGCAAAATTAGCTGTAGAATTAATAAAAGTAATTTGGTTTTAATAATTTTAAGCTATTCAGACATAAATTTTTGACAAATTTAGGGGCTTCTGTGTAATTACTAGGGGTTTTTCGCCACAACACCGAGATGCTACTTCGCGGCAGAGTTTTAAGTCTTATACACCGTAGGAATCAACCACCGAAAAAGTATGATGATAATAGTACTAGTATATATAAGATTGAACAATTTTAACAAGGCAGATAAGACCGATTATAGCATGGTGCAGGCGCGTTTAAAAAATTCGTTTGAACAACTCAACCGAAAAGATAATTGCTTCGTTTCCGAATATCATAACAAATAATCTTATCAAAGTTTATAGTTAACAGTTTGATCTCCTGGAGGCTATTATGAAATAATCCGATTTCGGAATTTTTACGATATCGAAAAATCCGATCCGCTGCAAATTTGAGTTATGATTTTTGTAATTTACTTGAAATTTCTTAGTTTCGATTCGTCAGAATGAAATTCGACAAAATGAAATTCTTCTACTAAGTAGCAGTCGGATTTTGACAAACGATTTTCGGATAATCCGATTTCGTGCTGTCTGTTTAGTTTCATAATAGCGAATTTTTCGATATCGGATTTTCATAATGTTTGTAGTGGAATGCTTTCAAATTTGAGCCTCTATAGTGCCGTCTTGGATGAAAATGGATTTTACAAGCGTTTTTTGTTCTTTGACTACTATCTGCTTGTGAGATGGTCATTTTGTGACATTAATGTTAAAATATGATTTCGGCCATGTGGCAACCACGGCTGGCGCGTACTAAGCGCCATCTGAAACACCAATTATCACAAAATTTTCGCAGCATTTGCGGCTGTATTTTGCCAATTGGCTTGGTGACCAATTAATTGGACAATTACGCCAAATTATTATTTCAATAAAAGTTTGTTTCGTCAAAAGTAAATGAAACGAATTGGCGGCTCATACGATGGTCTTTTGGATTTAATTCCTGATGTACAAGTTGAATCTTGAAAGCTTTTAAGCCAAATTATTTTCGTAAAATGAAGTGAAAGGACACAACTCCAATTGCTGAGAATGGCGATGAAATGATTGTTTTGGAATTAATGCTTTCCTGTACAGCGACTACAGCTTCTTCAGTGCGCACTGTTCGGCCTCTCACGGGATGCCAATTATCACCAAGAGTAAACGTGGTCCTAAAACAAACTATTGTTATTCGAATTAAGCGCTCTGAGCACTCTTGCAAGCGTTGCTGTGATTTAGGTCTATTCATAATAAAATGTCAAACAAAACTCAGCTATCAGCTGTTAAATGGGTTGTCAAATAATGCAGTGTTGCCAACTTAAAGTTGAGAAATTGTTTGAAGGTACCAGACCTTTTTATACGGTCCATGACCGTGATATCTGCAGGCTACTCCGTACGTACATAAGAATACATTTTACTATAAAAGGATAGTATAAAACCAGTGCACACCTGCAATTTTAAACATTTTTTCCTAATTCTCCAATTTTAAGAGCATTGGGAGTCAACTGGAACATCTAACTCTATTTTGGGCAATTGCTTTTAGTTCCCCCATGATTTTCTGAGTTGTTTCACCACAATTAGCGCCGTTCTTCTCCAGGTCATTGCTGGTCTTCCCACTTTTCTCTTTCCTTGTGGGTTTCACTCCAATGATATTCTTGGTATATGTCACTTGATCTTTTCCTTAGTGCGTGACCTATCCATCTCGAATTTTGCTTCTTAATTTCGCGATGCCATTTGTTTTTCGTGTACCAGATCTGTTTACTTCTGAGCTTTCTGCTGCAGGTCCAAGTATTTATGCATTTGACGACATAAATCGTCCGCGCACCCATTGAGTTGGTTGATAAGATTCCATTGGATACCATTTGGAGGTGCGTTGTCTAGTTTGCGCATCACGTTATCCAGCACTATAAAGAACAGTAGTGGTGACAATACACATCCTTGTCTAAATCCTCGTGTGTTGTGGTATTTATCACTCCATTTGCCGTTGAATTGGACCCTATTTGTGGCATCCCTGTACATTTCCCTAATGAGTTCTATTATTTTCTTAGAAATGTCCATTTCGTAGAGTGCTTTCCAGATTGCACATCTTCTGATAAAACTCCACGAATAGTAGATATAGTGGCGAGCTATATTCGTTTGATTGTTCGATTATAATATACAAACTGAGTAAAGATGTGGTTGGTACAGCTTTTTCCAGGGTTCTAGGACTTCTTCGATTCTTATGATCATTGCTAGAACTTTCATTATAATGTTGAGGAGAGAGATGTCTCTCCAGTTCTTGCATTCTCTAAGATCTTTGGAACTTTTCATTGAAACTGTTATAACTATTATAAACCTTATCTTAACTCGATGGTTATATGAACTCCTTTTCCTTTGCTGGGATAGAGGATCTAACAATTAAGGAAGAATTCTGGATTAACTTCCAATAATAAGATTTGTCGATGATTCCATTTGAACACCTGCTACATCTTCAAAGCCAACTATTCGGTAGGATCTTCCGGTGGACTTTCGTCATTGCTGACGTTTCTTCGCCAATAATAGGAGCTGATTTTCCCAAAAAAACAGGGCTCTTGGTCGATATCCAAAAGAAACGGATCATAGATCCACTATCTTCAATTTACACCATTGGTAAAATTACTAATTCGTCCCATAGCTCCTTGACCAAGATAGACCAGTCTCAATTACTGCCAGAAATTTCACATCTTCTTTCTCAATTCTCTGAACTAACTAGAGACAATTTAAAAGTACAGGCAGTAAAACATAACGTGACACATCATTTGGACACTAATGGTCCACCTTTTTCATTCAAAGCCCGCCGTTTACCAGCGGATAAACTTAAATCACTAAGGATGAGTTCCAATCCATGATGGAACAAGGCATTTGCAGACCTAGCAATTCCGCTTGGGCAAGACCTCTCCATTTGGTTAAAAAAAATGGCACTTGGAGACCATGTGGTGACTATCGTGCGCTAAATAATGTAACCATTCCCGATAGATACCCGATACCTTATCTCCAAGATTTCACTCATCAACTAGCCGGTTGCAATGTGTTCTCCACACTTGATTTGGTACGAGCTTACCACCAAATTCCAGTCGAACCAACCGACATTCCTAAAACAGCCATTATCACTCCTTTCGGTCTCTTTGATTTCACCAGGATGCCTTTTGGCCTGCGTAACGCGGCTCAATCTTTTCAAAGGCTAATGCACAGAGTTTTATTCGGACTCTCATTCTCTCTCTGCTATTTGGACGACATTCTAATAGCATCCAAAAACCTAGAAGAACACATTAATCATCTCAGAATCATTTTTACCAAACTTACCGAATATGGACTAATTATCAACCCTGAGAAGTGCGTTTTTGCTCAATCTCAAGTTGATTTTCTCGGTCACTCCGTTAACGCTGACGGTAAACTTCCATTAAAGCAACGCGTTGAGGCTATCGTCAAATTCGAACGACCTAAATTAGTCTGTCAACTCAAACGTTTCTTGGGAATGATTAACTTTTACCGTCGCTTCATTCCTGGTGCAGCCAACGACCAAATTCTACTTAATAACTTTCTTAAAAATTACAAAAAAAATTCAAAAGTTCCTATTATTTGGTCCGAAGAGACCATTGGGGCCTTCGAAAGTTGCAAATCCAAATTAACCAATGCTTCTTTACTTGTCCATCCTTCTACTACTGCTAAATTAGCAATTATGGTAGATGCATCCGATACTACAATCGGGGCTGTTGTTCATAAGTTAGTGTCTGGTTTCCACGCATTGAGCATCTCCTAGACAATTCCGACACCTTGATTTCATCGGACAATTTACAACGGACATTCAACATATATCAGGAATCGACAATGTTGTTGCAGACACTCTATCTCGAATTAATCAGATTTCACTACCTCAAAGTATTGATTACGAGTTAATAGCCGATGCACAATTTACGGACGACGAACTTAAAGATTTATTAATTAACAACGATACTCTTAAATTTATTCAAATTCCAATTACTTTCAACTCGAATAAATCAATTTATTGCGAAGTGTCATCTAAAAGTCCGAAACCATTTATTCCTAAACAATTCAGACAGTCAGTGTTCGACTTCTTTCATAATTTGTCACACCCTGGCATTAAATCATCAGTAAAGATTTTTTCTGAAAAAGTGATCTGGCCTGGTATCAAAAAAGATGCCAGAATAATGGCACGTAATTGTTTATCTTGCCAAAAAGCCAAAGTCACTAAACATATCAAATCTCCCCTTGACACTTTTAAATTACCTACTCAAAGATTTAAAAACGTACATTAGATATTATTGGTCCACTACCTATTTCCGAAGGTCAGAGCTATTGTGTCACTGTGATTGATCGCTTTACTCGATGGGCCGAGGCCACTCCGATTCCAGACATGACTGCACCGACAGTCGCTTTTGCAGTGTATTCAGGTTGGATTGCACGGTTTGGAGTTCCATCTTTTATCCTCACTGATCAACGTTCGCAATTTGAATCCCATCTTTTCGCCGAGCTATCTAAACTATTGGGTTTCGAACATTGTAGGACGACCAGCTATAACCCAAAGTGTAATGGAATTATCGAACGTTGGCATAGAACACTTAAAGCTTCGTTAATGTGTTACAATCGTCCGGAGACTCAATTCTTGCCTTCGGTTCTGCTTGGGTTACGTTCTACGTTTAAGGAGGATCTTCAAACCACTCCTGCCGAGTTAGTTTACGGTAGTATACTTCGTCTTCCGGGTCAATTTTTGACGAGTCAAAGGGATTTTAGTTCTCATTCTGATTTCGTCAAAGCCCTTAAAACTCACTTTGACGAAATTCGTCCTACACCGGCATCGAAACATTGTACCAATAAAATCTTTGTACATATAGATTTATTTTCTTGTTCGCATGTTTTTTTGCGTACCGGTGCAGTCAAAAAATCGTTACAAACTCCGTATACAGGTCCTTATCCGGTAATCAATCGATTTGATAAATTCTTTGATATTAATATTAATGGTAAATATTCAATCATCAAATTTACCTTTTTCCGGAGAAACTCCTTTACCAGATAAATCTAAAAAGAAAGTAACTTTTAATTTAGTTCCTGATTTTGATACTAATCAAAATCAAACTACCACTCGTTCTGGACGAACTACTCAAATTCCGTTACGTTTCCGTAAATATTTACTTCTTTTTATTCTGTTTATTAAGATTCAATTACCCAACTTCGTCTGACAAAGATTTACACTCAAATTTATTTATCTTAGTGTCCACTTCGTTATCACTGGAGGGAGAGTACTGTGGCGAGTCTCTTCAACTGTTGTGACACTAAATGGGTACTATAATTTTAACAACACAGAGCGGAATATTTAATAAATAACAACCACACATAGTCCATATACGTGCCATGGATGTATCTCTGTCCACACCAAATTTCAATGTATCAAAATCTGTTCCTATCGAAATTTTCCGTCCAATTGTTTCCTATACTTAAGATCATGTGCTTACGATATTGATGAACCGCCCATTAAGATGATTTAAAATACTGTACTGTCACAGTCCTACTAAAGTCACCAATGCAATTAAGAAAGAATCTATTACATCTATTGCCCAGACTATGGGGCAGTATTATAACATACATAGATGACAGCGCCTCTTTATCCTACTGAAATGATAATTACATTATTTTATTACTACCAAGAATACTAGGCCATCTCTCGTTCTTTTAGATGCTTTCTGCCATGCCAATAGTCATAAAGCGATCTATTAGCTTAAAATGCTGAAATTTGCAAAATGAGCTTATTACTCCAACCAAGGCACTCAGAGACAGGTTCATTCCGAATCACTGCTTGTATAATGCCAAATCTCTCATCCCGTCTCTTTGAACCATATACCTACCTTTCCAACTGATGATCCTGTTTTTCCTTGCTTCTGAATCTAAGAAATAAAATATATGCTCTGCCTATTATTAACAGGTCCTTCAGATCACAAACTCGTTTCGACTTGTATTGGACTTGTGTCTGAACAATATCTTTCTTTCCTGCTTATGTGAGGTTCATAGCAGTTGCCATGTGTATAATCTATCTCATAAGTTAACTTAAATCGATCCACTAACGACTTATCGTGATTGGTTCGAATCCATTCAGGGTTGCTAACTCAAATTGAAGTTGCTGGTGTGTCATGCACCACGAATGTTTTTAGTTGCTGAGGGTTTATTTAGCTTGTGGTATCTTAACAGGTATATGGATAATTTCAGCCGTGTCTCTGGGGATTTCAAGTGGTAGAGAGTTGCAAATGAGGAGGGTATTAAAACCAACCATTTTAACAAAATGAATCTTTGGTTTATTCATTTTATTTTAAACATTCATTATACAGTGAAAAAACTTAATTTAATTATACGATACAATTTATAATTTAACAATATTAATTACTGTACTAATTAACTAATTTAAATTAGACTTCTTTTAGTAAAATTAGAATTAATTTTATTTAATTAAATTTAAAACATAAACTTATAATCTAAAGTACAAAAAAAAAAATTTTTTTTTTTACAAAACAAATCGCCCCAAAAAACAAAACTGTGATCTGTTTTCTTAATCGCGGATTTAATTTCGAAATACAATTGCACACATCCGGCCCATCGTAAAAATGGCGGTTAGCGCATTCAATATATTAATAATAAGTCAATAGATAGAAATAAAATACCAAAAAATTTGTAAAATTTTCAAAATCATGTCTTGAATATGTCTAAACTATACACAGGGTAGTGTCCTTGCATAATGAGATTTGTGCTTCTTGTAGGATTCGCAATCGGGGCCCAAGCGGAACGCCCAATTTTTGTAGACGTTCCTCGCCTAAATATGGAAGTTCTATCATACCGACACGTTCGGCTTCGAATAGTGTTGCATATTTCTAAAAATTAATATCGTTAATGGCTTTTTTACATGGGAATAGTTTTTTCAAAATATTACCTCATAGCCTAAATTCTTTAGGAATAGTCTCATTAGAGGCGGATCCTCGCCAAAAAACTTTGTTAATTTTTTAACTCGTCGAGGATTTGTTAGATTTGGTGGTTCGGGCATACTTTTTAAATTGCCCATCGACATTGTGGCTCGACCTCCCGTCGATTGTGCCCTGAATATAAATGATAAATGTTAAAATTGTTTCGACTCATTACAAATATTCGACTTACCGTAATGCTGCGAAATCATCTCGCAATCGTTCAAGCTCTTGTGTCACGAGATGCTGTGACCTCATTTCTGATGATAAATGAGCAACACTCCGTGCAAGGGTTACTACATGAGATTCTAGCCGCTGGAATCGTTTGTTGATTCCCTGAAAAAATAATATTTTTGAGTTTACAGCAATCACCTACCAGTACAAGTGACTCACTTTAATATCTCGAACTTTTCGCCGACCTTCAATGCGTCGCCGATCTCGAACGGGGCGACCGCTAACAGAACTCGATGGTAGTGACGAAAGACTACCGTGTCGTCTGCGGCCATTTAAAAATTGTCCTTCCCCTAATCGACTAGGTGGATTGCGATTACCACCCAACATTTTGAGCACCTCACTGTACATGTGTTCTAATCCTTCGAGTTGATTTCTGATATGTCTTAACCCCTGTGTATCGGTTTCTGAATCGCTAACCGACTGTCCACCGCCCCAAGGCGTGCCGAGCAGAGAGTCCAAATCTAGTGATCGAGTTGTTGTTGAGGTGAGGTCGTTATCTAAACCGAATACTATTCCAAAAAAAAAGAATTCATTAAAAATCGAAGTGTTATATAGTTTATAGTAGAAAACTTACGATGACGTTTCAAAAGTGACTGCTCCTGTTTTTTAGACGGCGTTCTTCCACTAACTCCCTGTTTTTGTATCGATGAACCAGGCCAACCAGCTCGCGACGGTCCAATCGGACCCTTACCAGGCCTATTATAACTGTCCGTTCCGTACTCCTGTTTATTTAAATGATCCTTCGAATGAGACGATTTATAACGTCCACTTCCGTTGGGCGATATCGGTGGCAATGGTGGCGACATCGACGATACACTACCACTAACCGTCGATTCTGGCCGTATCGATAAATCTTGCATTTGTGGTTCTAAAATATTTCTAAGTTCAGCATCCACAATATCGACCCAATCGGCATCGTTATCTTTGGGCCGCAAAACCGAATCGGAACTCTCGGGACTCGTATCGAGTTGTGCACCACCTTTACGACCGCTCGAATATGCCGCACTGCCACGGCCCGAATCAACATTCGAACTGTGATTACCACTTTTATCATAGTCGGAACTGGCGGCTGAACCGGGAACCGGTTTTAGTAGATCGTTTGCTGATGCCGGTCGATCGGGTCGTGCTGGTGGTTGAGGTTTTTGGTTTTCGTGCATTTGGGGCCCAAGTTGCATGTGTTGCTGGGGACTATCTAGTTTTTGGAATGAAGCGCGTAGCTGGTCTTGGCGAGTTTGAATCATTGATGTTGATCCCTGTTGCATCATCGTGGCCTCTTGGATTAATTTTTGCGATGAATACATATTTTGTTGATTTTGTGGTGATTGATTTTGGAAATGTGATTGCTGATAGGGTTGCTGTTGGTACTGTTGCTGCCCGTTTGTCATGTACTGGGGATGCGGCTGATAGGTCCCGTTATACTGTGCTTGTTGCTGCGAACTTATATCATGTATTTGTTGCATATTTTGGCCTGGGGTACTAGCGTTTTGAAACACCTGTGGTGAATGTCGGTGGTTAACGTTCTGCGGAATTTGTACCTGTTGCTGCTGTTGTTGTTGTTGAGGTGGTGGAATATGATACATAGTTTGTGGTCGACGCCCTTTCGATATAAATCCACCATCATCACTGTCGGTCACATCGATATTGGCCAAAGATCCGCGTCTTTCAACCTGCTGTTGCGATTGGTTCATCATTTGTTGTTGTCCATCCATTTGCGGTGTAATGACACGTCGATCAAAATTCATATTCAACTGCGGTTGGGATGCAGCTCTTTGTTGTGCTGTCATTACGGTTCGTTGTTGCGGTTCAGGTGTATAGTTTCGTTGTTGACCAATTGGTGGGCCAGCAAATTGTTGGGCTCGAGGTTGAGGTTGCTGTGGTGGTTGTTGTTGTTGCTGTTGTTGTTGACTCATCCAGATATTTGGTTGTGATTGGTTTAAACTCTGATTTTGTCGCATATGAGCCGGTAATGCTGAATATGGTGACCGATATTCATCGACTTGTTGATTTTGTAGTTGTTGTTGTTGTTGTACTAGCACATTGTTCAGACCGTCCAACGAATCATTGTTTTCTTTTTTAAATTTCGACGATATCAAATCTTTAAGGGTGTGATACGTTTTGGCCACTGCGTTTTTATTTGTGTCCTTAAGGTCACGATCCTTTCCGTTTTCGCGTTCGGCCAAGGCGGTCACGTCTTCTGGTAATCGTGCTGGTGCCCTAGGAATTGCGCCAGACATCGATGTTTGATTCATTTGTATTTCTTGCTGTTGCTGCTGCTGCGATTGAGGTGGAGTACATTGTGCTTGTGTATTCTGGAATTGGAACAAAAAGCAAATATTTCAGATTAATTAATTCATGTGATCATCGCTCGCGCAATTATCGTAACTCTTACATTCTCTAAAGCAAATTCAACCATTCTTGAGATAATATTGATTGCTTATCTTAATGGTATCTTTATGTCACTTTGTGTGTGAATTTAAGGTAAAACTACATTAAATTCTTGTCTTGTTTTATATAAAATAATAATATAATTGTTGTTGCTTATAATTCCTGTGTATTAATTAAAATTTTTATTTAATTTAATTTCTTTTGCTCGATGGCACAACGGAAATGATTTTTCAATCTTTCTTTTAACGAAAAGTTAAGTCAATAAATATTTTATCTAAATCACCACGATCTACTATAATCATCGCAATCCAAATCAGTAAATATAATTATTTATTTATTTATTTATATTTTATTACGTCGTACTGCAACAATCTTAAGGGAAATGAAGATAACAAACATCTTTAACGGTTTTAAAGATTTCCACTTTGCATCTGACGAGTAAATTGAGGCAAATAAAATAAGTAAATTGTAATTAAAAATAAATTTAATCATTTATTGGTACGTGTATATATTCACTGTTATTTAAGAAAGCAGAATTGCATCCTGATACCTTAATTAAGAAGATTAAAGCTGTGTCAGACTTACATAACTTCATGACTTCTCACATCATTATGCTTAGACAATTCATACCTATCCCTTTCTGCTTCTTTAACATCATACTTGCACCTTACTGGCAAAGGATAAAAACAATTATGGAATTGGGTCAAGCCAACTGGTGGTTTTATGTTCAAAGCACGAGACACCCGAAACTCCTTCTGTAATGCAAATTAGAGAGAAAGAGAGGGAGAAAGAGAGAGAATTGCAAGACCTGAGGACTTACACCTTGTGAATACACACGGTGAGAGAGAAAGAGAGAGAGAGAATTGCAACCCCCGAGGACTTACACCTTGTGAATACACACAGTCTATGCGCGGAGACCAGCTGCTCTGTTTAACAAAGAGTATCTTAAAAGAGCTCTCTGGTGGAATGAAAGACCAAACTTCTTAAACCCGGTGAGTATAAGGAGAACACTCACAGATGATCGAACAAAACTAGATGGAAAAAACTTCTGAGAGGAATTCATGAACAGCCCACAGTTGCCAGTTTCTAAAGGAACTTTCAAATGATGAAACTCCTGGAAAAGTCCTCTTTCAAAAAAAAAATAGAGGATTTACTGAGAGACGCAGAAATTATTAGGGTCCTCACTTTCCAGGTTCTTTAGTGATATCATATCAATCAGACTACTATCGGGAAAATATTTAATCCCAAAGATGTCAGATTTATGGTTGCTCCATGAAGTTGATACCGGATCTATGAGGATGATCTAGTCATAATAATTGGGAGTGATTCAACAGAATCTTTTCAAAATTACTTCAAGAAGTTATCGACACATTAATCGTAAGAAGACGAAACTACTGTTAAAGCCTTTGTTTTGATTGGTATCACTATATTATTTTCCACTCCCTCAGTGTTTTGAAGATGTAACCAGAAAGGAAATATGGGAGAAAGCCGAAGAAGGCGCTCATTGGCATAGGAGTCATTTTTAATACTGGTGAGTGTACTTTTAGAAAAGTTTGAACACAAAAAAAATTAATCATAAATAAGATAACTCTTATGTAAGTGCAAAACATGCAATGATTAAGGAAATAATATGGCCTGATTCGTGGTGGTGTGTGATGTTGGTACAACGTATTCCAGATCTGAAATAATCTAACAGATTGATCTCCCCATTGGTTGACAAAATCAAGGAGGTTCTAGGATTCAGTTAGCCCGAGGAGGTCATGAAAAAGCAGCTTGAAGAAATGCGAGATGCTAGATCAACGAACTGGTGTTTATAAAGCTCTATTCAGCACTGAAATTATGCTTAGAGATATGGAAAGTTGAAACAACCGACGACTTAGAGCTTGTAATAATTATACACACAGCTTAGATACTGGACTGGAGATACTTAAGACTTGTGAATATAAGTTAACAGTCGCAGTTGGAAAATAACTCCATCAGAAAGAGGATAGAAGATTTACTGAGATACGCGAGGAAAATATAAGGACTCTCACTTTCCAGGTTTTTCAGTGATCCCTAATCACAATCCGACTACGAAGATGTCAGATTTCATACTGAGCAACAGTGAATCTGATGTCAAGAGTTATGAGTTTGATCTGGTCAAAATCCTTAGGAGGAAATTCGCCAAAATTTTATCAGATTTGGTCCAACAAGTTATCGACACATTGTGGCAATGGTCCATACAGGTAGGACTAAATTTTAATTTCCGTAAAACGGTTATGGCTGCCTCCAAATTTTCTCTACACCTGCGTATTAAAAGAACGATAACTACGTGCATTGAAGATGTAACCAGAGGAGAACTGAAAAACAAGTAACATGGTGGATCATCAAAAATCCTGGTGGGATTCCAAGAACAACAGTTTACATGAACGCCATCTAACTTTTAGTCAGATATTCTTTGATGGAGATGAGTGGAGCCAAATTAAACCATGATTGGAATAGGGACCAGATCAAGTATTGCGAATCAAGACTGGTTTGGAAAAGCGTTAATTTGATAAATCAAATGCCACATGCAATAATTTTAGCTAAGCTGGACGGTTGATAGCCTGGCTCGTATCGGTGGGGCCATTTACTATAAATATTGTTACATCCACCGTACTCAAACAATCCAAAGGAATAATCTTTCCGTTGATCGACAGAACCAAGGAGTTGGTAGAATTCAGTAAGCTCAAAGCTATTCACATCTAGGGTTTTCCTCAGGGGTCCCATTGAGCGTCCGAAACTTGCTGATTTTGCAACGATACGTGCCATTGTGCAGCTTTTGTGCGAATGCACCATCACGGTTTAAAGCAGAACAACACGTCGACCTTTGAGATATTTCCAGTCCAACATGAGTTGATTCATTCTCAAAACTTGTAGCATTTCTCTTGTAGCTCATTTTTGTTAAAATTGTACCTACTCCGTATGAATGGAGTATACCGCACAGATGTAGCTGGATCTTAATACTCTGGCAAAAAAAATATTTGTAATTCATAGGCAATGTCTTAAAATGGTAGACGCCTTATATGTTTTATAATGGTATTGATTTTGACTGAGTAAATTTTGGCAGAGGACTCAATGTATATTATCTAAAATAATCGGGGTTTATTCAGGAGTTCCATAAGGCTGTAACCTTGAATCAGTCACACAATTGCTTCTTGGTTAATGTATATAAACTTCGAGTTGTATATGCGATCGATTTAGAACGTAAAAGGCATGATTGGTTAAAGTCTGACTTAAGTTAATGTTTTTTGAGGAATTCACAAAGGTGAATTTCGATTCATGAGAAGAGTGACTTCATGGCGGATAGTGGTCTAATCGGTCACTCGCTGATACAAGTTTTTAGATTTTAGAAAAGCGTGTGTTAAAGGAATTTATTGTTTACCTTGGTATACATGTCCAGAAATACAAATAACTGCCTTGCCTGGACAAAACATCAAGAATATTTGAAAAATTCTGGAGTTCTGTCTTATGTGCTTTCGATAGTGTTTCGTGATATCGTTCGATTTTTGTCGATTGAACTAAACCGAAATCATTCATTCCAAGCCCGAACATCTAATGGACGGCTTAAGATCCTAAGATTCACTGGTTTAGGTATCTTGCTCTTTATCGCCTTAAAAGATGCCAGAATTGGAATTTGATTAACGAGTATGGTTTTAAAGTGATTTCAGACATATTTTGGTATCTCTTTCATACCAAACGCATTCGTACCAAATGAAAAATGAGACGGCACACGGATTCTAAACTCAACAGGGTATCAGATGAGTTCATTAGCACCTCCGATCGCAACGCCTATGCAATCGATGGTGAAAATTTCGCATCCTGCCCCGTAGATTTTTAACCACTGTGCAACTTGGGCGGTGCGTTCTGACTTAGTTGCCTGCTACACCAAGAACGTAAATCCAAATGACGGATTTTATACTGATTCTTGCTTGCTTCTAGTATAGTGAGATAGTGTGACACATTGTGATAGCAAAACGTTTACTTAGAAAAGCTTAAGGTAGAGATGTCTCCACTCCTAGTTAAAAGCATGTGCGAAGCTGTGACAGTTTCACTTTTGCGAGACTAGAACTGTTTTTAACCAGACGTAGTCAATCTTAAAATATTTCAGTATTAAAAAATTATCTATGGCTTAAAGGCCGTAAACGATATAAGCCAAACGGTATAAGACCTCAAAACCGTGGCGTGATAAGAAACTCTCTTAACCAATAACTCACAACCGATGACTAAGCATTTGTTGGAAACTTTAAATGTTAAAGATCATCTTGGGTAGTTCATCTCGTGATGGATATAATTTATCAGCTTATAAGCGTCATCGTAGCTGCATATAACTATTCCCTTGGTTACGGGCCCAATACATTTTTTCTGTTTAACGGCAAACTATTCTGAAGCCTCATCTTGACCACACTGGTACGTACAGTAACAAGTGTTAGTAATAAGCACTTTCTGATCTCAATTCCAACAAACAGAGCTTTCTGATATAAAAATAAAGTTTCTAGTTTAGATGTTGATATTCGATCTAGATTTAGTATCAGAGCCATCTAGAATACAGAGCCGTAATAATATGACTTTTGTTTAATAGAGCTTTTTTAGACTTTCCATATATTTTGGATGAGAATTTAGATTTTTTCCTTTATTTAACCTCCTCTCATTTAAGCTCAAATTTTAATGTTTAGGGCCTGTCTTTATACGGTTCTGCTAGTATCCTGTGATTATCGGCCTTGTATAGTGTTGAAGTTAATGTCTTGGCCATGAATTGGTCCGTCACTTAGGCTCAATTGGCACATTGTGACATCCCACTTTTTACTTGACGTTCCGGCTATAGGTTCGATTTTACGTAGAACCATCTCAGATGAGTTCATTCGTTCCTCCGATCGCACCGTCTAGACAATCGTAGTTAAAAAATTTCACATCCTGTCCCTATCGGGATTCGAACCCGGTACCTCCCGCTCCAAGCCGCAGCTTTTCAACCACTACGCAACCTTTTAAACCACTACACCAAGAACGTAAATCCGATTGACATTATAGTCAAAATCTGTACAGATTCTTGTCTGCTTCAAGTATAGTGAGATAGAGTGACACATTGTGAAAGCAAAACGATTATTTCGGTTAGCTTACGGTAGAGATGTCACCACTCCTAGTTAAAAGCATGAGCGAAGCTGTGCTCATTCCACTTTTGCGAGACTTTAATTGTTTTTCACCAGACGTAGTCTATCTCAAAATATTTCAGTATTAAAAAATACGTTCAGTAACAAGTGCTAGTAATAAGCACTTTCTGATCTCAATTCCATCAAACAGAGCTTTCTGATATAAAAATAAAGTTTGTAGTTTTGATGTTGATATTCGATCTAGATTTAGTATCAGAGCCATCTAGAATACAGAGCCGTAATAATATGACTTATCTAGAGCTTTTTTAGACTTTCCATATATTTTGGATGAGAATTTAGGTTTTTTCCTTTATTTAACCTCCTCTCATTTAAGCTCAAATTTTAATGTTTAGAGCCTGTCTTTAAGACGGTTCTGCTAGTATCCATGATCATCGGCCTTTGTATAGTGTTGAAGTTCATGTCTTGGCCATGAATTGATCCGTCACTTAGGCTCAATTGGCACATTGTGACATCCCACTTTTTACTTGACGTTCCGGCTATAGGTCCGATCTTACGTAGAACCATCTCAGATGAGTTCATTCGCACCTCAGATCGCACCGTCTAAACAATCGTAGTTAAAAATTTCACATCCTGTCCCTATCGGGATTCGAACCCGGTACTTCCCGCTCCAAGCCGCAGCTTTTTAACCACTATGCAGCCTGGGCGGTAAATTCTGACTTAGTTGCCTGCTACACCAAGAACGTAAATCCGATTGACATTATAGTCAAGATCTGTACATATTCTATCTGCTTCTAGTATAGTGTGATAGGGTGACACATTGTGATAGCAAAACGTTTACTAAGAAAAGCTTAAGGTAGAGATGTCACCACTCCTAGTGATGCTAAAAGCAAGAGCGAAACTGTGCTCATTCACTTTTGCGAGACAATAGTTGGTTTTAACCAGACGTAGTCTCTCTCAAAATATTTCAGTATTAAAAAATTATCTATGGCTTAAAAGGCCGTAAACGGTATAATCCCAACGGTATAAGACCTCAATGTTAAAGATCATCTCGTGATGGATATAATTTATCAGCTTATAAGCGTCATCGTAGCTGCATATGACGTTGTCCTTGGTTACGTGACCAATACAATTTTTCTGTTTAACGGTAAACTATTCTGAAGCCTCATCTTGACCACACTGGTACGTACAGTAACAAGTGCTAGTAATAAGCACTTTCTGATCTCAATTCCACCAAACAGAGCTTTCTGATATAAAAATAAAGTTTCAAGTTTAGATGTTGATATTCGATCTATATAGATTTAGTATTAGAGCCATCTAGCATACAGAGCCGTAATAAAATCATATATTTTCAGTAGAGCTTTTTTAGACTTCCCATATATTTTGCATGAAAATTTACGGTTTTTTCCTTTTTTTAACCGCCTCTCATTTAAGCTCAATTTTTTATGTTTAGGGCCTGTCTTTAAGACGGTTCTGCTAGTATCCATGATTATCGGCCTTTGTATAGTAATGAAGTTCATGTCTTGGCCATGAATTGATCGGCTGGTAAAACTTAAATTTTTGCACTTGGTGCCTAAAGCCGAAGTGATTTATTTGAAAAATCGATGGTCAATACGAAAAATCCAATCATCTGATTGATACTTATATAGAAACCTGGCCCACTGTAATTATAAATCAACAGTTTTATTGTTCATAAATTTGAAACAAATTTCGAAATATGTCGAATCTCATCCCAATGATTGACGTGAATGATTGAACATTCAAGCCCGATCGGATAATTCGTTGACCCGCCCAAAAACTGTTAATCTTAATAGTTCATCAAACAATCTCAAGTCAATAAAACGAATAACGATCGCACATACCTACATATATACAACAAAAACCGTAGAAATTATACCGAAAATCGATTTGCAAGGTTCAATACCGAAATAATTTATCTTAATTAAAAATAAAAATTAATTTTTTATCTAAATTAATTTTTTTTTGTTTCTTAATAACCATTACAACTATCTTTTATTTGTTGTTGTCTTACACACACACATATACAGAATCGAATGAATCTAGCTAATACAATGATTGATTATCGTAACAGTTCATTTCTTTTATGATTATCAAAACAACAAAATCATAATTTTCTTAGTTCGTAAGATATTGATTTGGACCATAATCAATTTAGAGAGAGATACTTTCTCATTATAAACAAATTATCGATATGAATATGGTTTTCCAAACTGTATTCGGACTATAATGAAGATTTCAGTTTTGTTTCTTATATTATATAAGATGATCGATAAAGTAAATATTATAAATCAACTGTCTATATATACACACACAGATGGTTATTGACAGTATTAATTTTGATTTTGTACGTTTACACCTTACAGCTTTGTACGTCTGTCTATAAACACGCATCTTATATTTATTTGAGATAAGATGGTCTCGCAATTAAATGCTTTTCTTCACATTAAACTTCTGTTCGTGTTTTTAATAAAAAAAAAACGATTCGCTATATATTGTGGGTGGGTCCAGGATTACAGTCGACGATACGGTTAAAGAGATTCGTATCGATCAGAACCGCAACAGTATGTTATGTGTTCGAATCAGTTATATAAAATGTTTGTTTATGTTTTTTGCTTTTGGCGAATATCCTTGGAAATTATTTACTTCCGGTTTAAGATACTGTTTGACTTGGGTATACAAAACGCGATAAGACAAAGAATTTTATGTTTTATTTCGTCTACACGAATTCATAATTATGGGGGCTTTGTGCATAACCATGTGAGTTTGTATAAAATTACTTTGCAGGTGATGTTTATGTAATTAAGAATTGGTTGTATAGTAAGATTGTTTTTAGGGTATTCATGCATAAGGTGAAACTATTGTTTTCCATTTATATTGGCCCTCATCAATTGTGATAAGTTGGAATCGTAGAATGACATCAGACATGAATACAGCCATAAACGAGTATTCACTCAAATCAGGTCTTTGGAGAGTTTCAAGCTAGATTCCAAGTAAGTATCTGTAAACAGCCTCACCTCGATTTTAAGCTAGTTATTTAAGAAACAACTCATTGCTTAAGGTGGTAAAAACCACGTGTCTTAAAACCAGAAATATTTTCAATCAGATGATAAAGAAATGAGTAGGGTACGCATGTCTATAAGATATGTATGAGAGTGATGCTGATGAATCTGAAGGAATTTTAAGTTTGCACGTATAAAAGCAGTCTGATGGATTTATAATAGAGTCAGATTTGGAATACGAAATATGAAGTACCACACACATCGTTCCCTACAAGAACATCTCCTATATAAAAACGTAAAGTTTGATCTAAATTTGGGATGTCTATAGCACGCAAACCAGTGATTTGAGCACGGTAGGACAGAAAATGTTTCCACAGTGCTATAACCTTGAACCAGTCACACGATCGCTTCTTGGTTACATTATTTAAACTTTTAGTTGTATGCGATCATTTTGGAATGTAACAACTTAAGTGAAGTCTAACTTAAGTGAATTTTTATTGAGGAACTCATTCAGATGAATATTGATTCATAAGAAGAGTTACTGAATGGCTAAAAGTGGTCAAATCAGTGACTCGTTGATACAATTTGATATATTTTAGAAAAGCCTCAATTGAAAGAGTTTGTTAAAATACCAACAACTGTCTAGACAAAATTTGAGGACAAAATTTCGAGAATTTTTGCAAATACTCTGGAGTTCCCTCTTATGAGCTTTCGAAAGTGATTGGCGATATTCATGTGGTTGGTATGAAACGACTTCCATTGATTTCAATCGAAATCATTGAGTTCACAACAAACATTTTATCGACGGTTTGAGATCCTAAGATGCATTGATTAAGGTGCCGTATTTTCTAAAGTCCTTAAGGATGTTAGAACGGGACTCTGATTAATTAGGGTAGTTTTGAAATAATTACAGACATACTTCGGTAGATTTTTCTCACAAAGGTCATTCAAACTGCCCAGTTTTGACCATTTTACATAATCATTTTTCTTTAGTAAGTTGCCTTTTACACCAAGAACTTATATCAGGGTTTAGGGTTAGACAAAACGTTCCGAATTTTATTTCAGAATTTGAACCACAGTTATGCCTGAAATTGTATAACTTCCGTATAGCAACAGGAGACCATACAAAATACTTATTGGAACCTTGCTACTCCATCCCTTCAAATAATCTCGAGATTTGAGACGCCTTAATTCTTTAGTTCTTAATATCATCCGGATATAGGTTGTAACTGATTGTGATCAAACCTGTTTGATGAATGAGTCTGATAGATGATTTCTACGATTCGAGACAACTATACAACTATACAAAGAAAACTATACAATTAATGAAAAGTGAAAAAGTGACAGTCAAAAGTCTTTTGCTTGTGGATCACATGTTGTCACTACTTTTCTGATCTAAAATGATCTAAGCGAATGGTTTCGCCTTTTTCGATATACCCAAAAAGGTGCTAGAACTCAACAAACCCGAGTTGAGGCTATATTCACTAGCTTCTTCGTGAGTCACAACATCTTAAGAAACCAGATTAACAAATGGGCCTGAGTGGGTCCGAAAGAGAGCATTCTAAGAAAGAGTTCGGAGTGCTTAAGCTCCAAAACAGATCGTTTTGGAGCTTAAGCGTTCCTATGTCTTTCGCGGTTTTATTTGAATGTCCTATATCTTATGCCGGAGCCAAGTCGAGAATGTATACAGAACGAAAACGAGAAAGTATACAGGTTTTATTTGTGTAGACCATCTGAATCTTGCATTTCTCCATGACATCGTTTAGTGCTGCCATGGGTGATGGATGTGTCCATAAGTTCTGCTCTACAACTTCGAAAGGTGTCCCATACAAACTACCAATTTTAATCGAATGATTATAAATCATTTATGCATTCAGCGATTAGTCTCGTTTTGGGGTACGAATCCGGTACCTGTTGAGGTTGCGCAGCTTTACCCAGTGTGCCATTTAATAACAGTAAAGTTGAAATACTATCGCGAAAAACCTAAGTTAGCTTGAACAACCATCACAACAACAACAGAAACAGCTGCTGATATCCGAATCACTAATAAGAAATCTGAGGGGGTGGGTTCAATTTAGTTAGTACTTTCACGACTTGACCGTAGAAGAGTGTCTTGTAATGAGCATTAAATGAATAATTTATTAAAGAGCTGCATACTATGATGTGATTAGAGCAACAGCATGGCAGTAATGGCACAAACAAAATATTTATATTACACATGTGGCAAATCGATATGAAAATGCATGGTCACAAATTAAAAGCTAAATTCGAGTTCTTGGTACGATTTAACTTGGAACCGAAGCTTCGAGAAGTTGCGAATCGAAATATTAGCGATTCCGGTGGCTAAATTAATAGAACAAATTGGAAAGTGACTAAGGCGACCCTTAGCATATCTTTAGGCCAGCCTCTGACTGACTTGGAAGATCGGTTGGCTTATGAATTCTGAAATCCAACAGCAGGTCATATAAATGTGATCAAACACACCACCGATCGGAATGGTGAGAAATTCTTTCTTGTATCTAGCCGCTACCGAGACTTGAATCCATTACCTCCGTAAATGTTCGTATATGACCAATTTTAGAAAATTTGGCATTGTTTTCAATAAAAATAGATGGAGCATCTGTAACGCAGAAAGTAGGATCGATGTTTAGTTCACAGGACAAAACTATTCGTTAGGTAAAGAGGAAATATTTTTCGGACTTGATGTTGGGAGCTTATATCTGAAACGAAAGAAGCCTTGAATTTTAGACACGGAAAGAAAAATTCGTGATCAATTGGTTTGTCTTATAACATAACATCAGCCTTACAGTATTTGCCGTAGAAGGATTGCGCTGCGGTGATGTGGATCTTATAGGTGGTATTAATAGGATAAGCTATGTTGCCTGTTGAACGAATCTCCTAGGAGGAGTGAGAAGTCTGGCATAATTGTCACACAGAGGGCGCCACAATCGTTTACCACAGATTAAAATTTCTAGACAAATCTGTTTGTTAGTTCCATTTTGACAGCCATTGAAAACAAGCGAACCATAGTTTTTCTGCAAAGATGGAAAAATGAAAACTTCGTTTGTTCATACGCAACCAAAAACAAAGCTTGATAAATATTATGAAGACTCACCATCGATTAAAATGATTCACAAGTGGTTTACTGATTCTCGATATGGTTGTACAAGCACAATTGACGGCGATAATTAGGGTCGCCCAGTTATGAAGTCACCACACCTTAAATGGTTGACAATATTCTGATATGGTATTGCAAGACCGCAGCGTGAAGGTGTTCGAAAGAGCTGTGATAGTAGGCGTCTCAGATTTGGATACGGAATAGATATCGGCGCGTAGGTTGCCACTTACAATCGACCAAAAAAGCACACATGTGATAACTTCAGAGGGAGGTTTCGAAACAGCAGATTTCTACAGGTCAATGAAGGCTTAGGCGGTTTTTTCAGTTTATTTAGGTTGCACCCGGCATAATCCTCATGGATAACCTTAAAACGGCGAATATTATCTCGACTTATTAGACTGTTTCAACGACGAATTCCACCAAGACAATGCACTTGAGTTGTTGCCATGACCGAAATTCATGAATCGCGCTTCGAATTGCTTCCACATTCGCAATTTTTGCCCATGCCTTTGAGACTATTCTCTGTTTTCGAGCTTGAAGAACTGGCTCAGCGGAAACATTTTCGGCTCTTTAATGAGGAGATCATCGATGCAACAAACGCCTTTTTTTTAAAGGGTTGGAGAAATCGTATAATTCGGAAATGATTCAATGATTATTCGGAAATGATTGGACTTGCCTTTTGCTGCTCATAACCACAAAATTTATTTTTTCAGAGGTTTGGAGTTGTGAAATGCCAAATTGGTCAAGTAGATGTAGAATGCCAAAAATCGTATACCTCATCGTTGTTCTTGTTCTGGTCGAACAAAACACAAAGTAAATGTCTCGTCTACCGAAAATTTACTCAAAATCATACCAGCGATACGCTCTTGGTAGGATGATCATCATCATAATCAAAAATGTGCGTGATTTGTATGCGTTATCATAATTAAAGTTTTGTAGTTTTGTATTTTGTTGCTTCCCCCTCATCATCAAGAATAAAAAACCCAAAATGAATGAACAAAATGTTGAGTTTGAATTTTAAATAGTTTCGCGTCCGTGCACATAATAATTTGGCAAAATCCGTTCATATACAAAATTTTGTTACTCAATCAATAAATTATGTGTGTGTATGTGTGTATGGCTGTTAGTTTCTTAGACAGGTGGTTTGTTTTCCAACATCTATTGTTAGAATAAGAGATAGCTAATTGATTAAATCCCTTATAACAATAATTAATTTTAATAAATTTTAGAAATTTTTTCACACAGTACAATAGATTTTATATTATGTGAAATTATCTAGAAATGTAAAATAAAAAAAATTGCTTTTTAACAGAACAACGACCTTGCAAGGTTTTCGTACTCCAATAAATTCAAATGAAATTTATTTCGCGTTTCTGAAGCTTTCAGAATTTCATAAATTTGCATATTATATTGTTGTGTACGAGTATGAATTTTTTTTTTTTACTTTAAGGTATAGGCAGGTAAACAAAGATTGTATTTGCGCAATTGATTTTTTTTTATTTTATTATTTGTTAGCGTGTGTCTTAAATGACATATTAATGACGGTTTTCTTGCCTTAAATTTTGTTTTTCTTAACATTTTTGAGGTGGTTTTTATTAGGTAGCACATGAAGCTACGTTGTTTCGTTTGATTGTTCGAATAAATTATTTTGTTTTCTTATGTTTCTACTTTTGTTAGGGTTAAGCTTTTTGCGTTTTTTTGGCAATATGTCTAGCATTTTATCATTATGGTTAAATTTAATATTCAAGGTAGTTTCTGTGTGGTACTAAACACATGTATATATATATACATATATATATATATATATATATATATATATATATATATATATATATATATATATATATATATATATATATATATATATATATATATATATATATATATATATATATATATATATATATTTATATATAATGGTGGCTGAGACCAAATGTTACTAACTTCACTCTGCTGTCATTTGTGTAGTTGTCATTTTTCGCGCGTCAATTTTTTGACAGATTGAAGTTCGGTTAGTTGTTTATATGTGGTCAGTAAATAATTGTTCTAAATTAATATCTTGATAAAAA
Organism: Tipula lateralis; assembly: GCA_963932295.1. NCBI lineage: Eukaryota > Metazoa > Arthropoda > Insecta > Diptera > Tipulidae > Tipula > Tipula lateralis. Next base: position 165,742,457 of record OZ010737.1, read on the forward strand.
AATCGTAATGGAATTCAAACGTAATAGTGTAATTGCACTGTATTTGGGTGGAAATTCACAAACAGCAATAGTTCGTCAGCTCCAGCATTTGAATGTAAATGAAATGTTTGTGTATCGAACCATAACTCGATACAACGAAACTGGAAGCATAGCTAAACGCAACAGAGGCGGTCCTAAAAAGACAGCAACATCAAAAGAAATGATACGAAAGGTGAAGAAACGAATCCAACGAAATCCTCGTCAAAGTGCCAATCAATTAGCCGCACGTCTACATGTTTCACGATACAGCATTCAAACCATATTGAAAAATGAACTACACTTGAAGCCCTACAAGATGCAAAAAGTTCAAGATCTTACGGAGGCACAAAAAAAGTTAGGCTTGAAAGAACACGAGCATTGAAGGCCTTGGCCGAACGTGATTCCAAAAATTGTCTTTTCTGATGAGAAAATTTTCACCATTCAACAGTATGTGAATAAACAAAATGATCGTGTTTGGTTAGAGCACAAGTCCAACGATAATTTGGACACAAGAGTTGCCATGCGCAAGCAATCACCGGCTTATGTTATGGTTTGGGCTGAAGTTAATGCAGATGGACGCACTCCTCTGGTTTTCATCGAACATGGAGTCAAGGTAAACTAAGAGATGTACCGCCAAAAGATCCTAAACGATGCTTTGCTACCTTGAGCACGTAAGCACTTTGGTACGAACCGTTGGACATTCCAACAAGAATCGGCATCGTCACACAAATCTCGAGCGACACAGCAATTTTTACAAAATTGCGTTCCGCGGCTGATTTCATCGAAAAAATGGCGACCATATTCACCAGACTTGAATCCCATGGATTTCTCCATATGGTCCATTTTGGAGAGTAAGGTGTCCACTAAAAAATACGAAAGTGTTGATGCATTGAAGTCAGCTCTTGTTCGAGAATGGAATGAAATTCCGCAAGCCCACGTACGGTCAGCATGCAATGCTTTCTATGGAAGACTGAATCAAATAATCAAAGCCAAAGGAGGTTATATCGAGCAGTAAAACTGTAATATGTTTTCAACATATTCCACGAAATTTCAATAAAAAATAATCAAAATTAAAAAAATTACAGCGTTTTCATTTGGTAACACTTGGTCTCAGCCACCCTATATATATATATATATATATATATATATATATATATATATATATATATATATATATATATATATATATATATATATATATATATATATATATATATATATATATATATATATATATATATATATGTGTGTGTATATATATATATATATATATATATATATATATATATATATATATATATATATATATAAATATATATATATATATATATATATATATATATATATATATATATATATATATATATATATATATATATATATATATATATATGTATATATAGATAGATAGATAGATAGATAAATAGATAAGATAGATAGATAGATAATTCTGGAGAGAACAACATTAATGAACTTGATAGTTCGACATGCTCTACTGATGCCCAGTCCTTTAACATACTTAGTAGTTTTGTTTTCGTTGCGAACACGAGATAATTCTGGAGCTGTGAAGGTTGAACTTATACTAAGCAAAAATGGATTCATGCATTTGACACTCAAAAAAAGCCTAATTAATAGTCAAATTATGTGGATTAAGTTGTGATCGTACACACAATAGCAAAAAAAAATCAGTCGTTGCTTGTAAAATTTCCCAAATAGTTGATTGGATTCAGTTCTGGTTAATATGTGGCCTTTATTAAAATTAAATGCAGGTACCAAATTCTATAAATTCTATAAACGGGTGATTCTGGAAGTATTTTCTGATCCAAGCGCCATTAAACGACTATTTTGAATGTAACAGATAATGGTGACTGTGTTAGGGAGATAGCTGACTTGAGCACTTTAAGCATATCTTATTTTCAATTAGATGTTTGATTAACGACTAGTCTCGTTACACCAGCTAAGGAAAATAATGTCACAAATATTGCTCTGAATGATAAGGAAACTTGAGTGGCTAAAAAGTCGGTTGATTTTATTTGATCAACGAGGTTCAAGGGAAAGACTTTAATGATATTGCAGTTGACACATAATAAAAGAGCCTGAAATGCCGGTGCAAGTTGATTTCCAAAATTTACAAGATACCGCAAAAAGAAATTATGCCGCACTCTGCTACTCTAGATTTAGAAATTGGGGCTGTGTTCATGCTTTTTCGCTACTAATGAATTTACTGGCCATAATCTCTGGAGGTTTCTCAAGGTTCAATAATGGATGAAACCTTTAATATTCGCTATGTATTTATAAACGATGTAAGAAATTCAATGCAGTACGCTAGATATCATCATTTCAATAATGTTCCTAACAGATTAGGCGGTTGACAATCACATTTCGCTAAATGTGCAAAAGTCTCTTACAACGTAAGTACTTTTGCTGGGTTACATGTTGCTGGTATACACAACGGCCAAATAATTAGACTTATTTGTATACCATCTGAAATTTATTGGTATATCGAAAAGGAAATTTTGTTGGAGGTTGGTCGGTCCGAAGAAATGATTTGGAGCTGTATAGTAAATGTTTAGAGTGCGATTATGCTCGGATTCTCAAAAACTCGATGAAGTGTAAACGGTTCTATTGACAATTCAAATCTTTTTTTTAAGCGTTCAGAATTATTGACAAGTTTTTGCTTGTAAAATTTCCCTAATAATTCATTAGATTCAAAGAATTTTGTATCGAAGTCATATGGTCATGTAAACGGATAATTCTGGAGATGTTTCTGGTCCAAGTGGTACTAAACCCATATTTAAAATAATTTTGAATTGAAAAACTTTGGCATTGATTGTGACTACTGTTTTGAATGTATCATGCTTCATACTGACTGTAAGAGTAATAACAAACGTGACCGTTCAGCATTCCTCTTATTGCTTTGACGAAAGCAACATATCCAATGCTATGAGATTGGTTAAGAGAAAAAATATGCAAAATATTGCTGGGAATCATAAGGGAAGTTGAGTGTTAAAAACGCTGGTTGATTTATGGCCTTGAGACACGGAGCTTAGCGATAAAATCAAAGTGGGAGATAAAATCCGAATTGGTTAATTGCAGTAAAGACTGGTGATATGTGGTCCAAGGATAATGTATGAATAAACCACCTTGACGAAAAATGAGAGGCACTTTATTTAATATCGATTTATTCTGATATACCTGCTCAAGTATGTGACGAATATATAATTTTGTAAAACAACTGTAATGCAATAACATGTAATGTTCTTAATCTGAAGCACATGGAAGATTGACTGTATTGATGTAAAGACTTAATTGACATTGACAATGAGGACACATAAATAATTAAAGACACTGAAACAACACTGCTGGCGAATGTCCAGATTATAAAAATACTTCTAAGAGAAATTATGTCTGCTACTAGTTTTTGTAGCTACTGCTAACGTTTACGCTTTTTCGTTACTAATCGGAGTTACTTGCCATAATCTTCGAAGGTTTCTCAATATTCAAAAATTTAGTGTTTGCTAGGTTTTTAGAAATGATGTAAGGAATTGAATGGACATTTTAATAATCACATGTTGCTAAATGTGAAAAAATCCCTTACGATGTACTGCCTAAGGGATAAGTCTTTTTTGAGCCTCTATTATAACTTGAAAGACCCTCATCTACAGAAAGCTACCTATACACAAATGTATATCGATTCACCACAAGATTATTTTACCACAAGAAATATGAATTCCCAACAATTTTAATAGGGAAAAATAAACGTCAAAACTGTTATAATTGGGAATTATTTTTTCCAAACGAAATATTTTTCCCAATAGCCAGAATACACTTTTGGAAAAAATAATTCCCAACTGTTATAAAAACGTCAAAAATTCCCAATTCCCTAGGAAAACCAGAATAGGGCCACAGGGTAGTAACTTTGTGGTGCCTTGTCATACTTTTATATTACGATTGGAGATTGTTTTTGTGAAACAGAAACAATAAAATAAGGCTACAAACACAACCCTATGCAATAAATTTAAAAGGGGAAATAATGAATTTTAAGGAGAAATGAATATTTTAGAGTGATAAATTGACGTTTCGCATAACTTCGAAATTAATTATATCATTTTTATATGATGTGGTGGAATAGGTAGTGATATTTATTTTAAATAAGGTAGATATATGAAGACAACTTAATTAATGATATTAGAAACCATTTTAATATGACATATGAGAAACAGTATAAAATGTTGACTGATAAAAGCGAGACGGAATATATTGTTGTCTTTTTTACTCGTTTCAATATACGACTTGAAGTTATTCATTTATAATTAACCTTCAGTAAGCTACGACAATTTCATTATATCATAGTTTTTGTCACGAAATAAAGCGCCACAAAATGACCACCCAGCAGACTGTTTATAAAATAATTTGAAAATTTGCTTAATTCATTCCATTTCTTCCAATTTTAGCATCCATCGTTACTTAAGGTCAACATATCTGTTTTGGGTTCTGGTAGAAATAAAATTGAATTGTAAAGAAAAAAAGACTAATTTAGAACGAGTTATATTCAAACAAGTTATTTACACCGGCCACGAGATGTCACATTATACTGATAGTTACTGGGTGGCTGGGTGCGTTCACTATTATCTCCAACATTGCCGGCCGCCCTAAAGTATTTGAATAGTTTAGTCATTCATGTCGTTGTCTGGGATAGGCAGCGGGCACTGTTTCGTCACTGGTCGTTTGTAGATAGCATAATGGATGCGTGTCGATGACCCTTCCGAGTAACCATTTCGAAGGCGGGATGTTTCCTTCCTTGATAATCAATGACTAATTGACCGATAATAAGGTTGTTGTGGAATCTCGTCCATTTTGGCCGTTGCAGCAGTCAAGATAGGTATTCTGTCGACCAAATGTTCCAAAAATGATATATTTTCTGCATTTCCTGGTAGCGATTGAGACGGTTTGTTCGCACATCGAGTAGGGTTGGTTCTGGTATCGTGATTGGTGCTTCTTCGCGCGGTGAACCTTTTGAACGACGCAATGAATGCACTTGTACTGAGTTCGGACACCAACTCCAAATGTAGTGCCTTCGTGCATAAGCACACAAAAATGCAAATACAGCCCTTTGTTGATGCACCACCACGACCCTTGCGTTGTTTTATAAGTATTGGACCAGCGTAGTCCACACCACTGTGTAGAAACGACCTCAAAGGTGTAACACGATGTGATGGCAGGCTAGCCATCAGTTGCTGGCTCGTTGTTGCGCGCTGGCGAAAGCACACAACACATCTGTGTATGTATAAACGTACCAATGTCTTGATGCTTAGAATCCAGTAGTATTTTCTTTAAATGAGTCAGCATCAGCTGTGGACCACCGTGTAGCGTTGTGCGATGTGCTCGCGAGATGAGCAGGTTGGTAAGCTGATTGTTCTTGGGAAGAATGATCGGATGCTTCTGCTTGTAAGGTAGGTTCAAGTTGCTGAGCCGCCCTCCGACCCGCAGTATGCCGTCGCTGCCAATAAAACGGCTCAGAGATCGAAGTGGACTTTTGTACAGTGAATGTTCTCCTGATTGGTGTCTCGATATCTCGTCTGCGAAATGTGATCCTTGAATCAGTCTAATCCAAAACTCGAATGCCCAATCGAGCTCGGGTATAGTGATGAAGTTCTTCGAAAATGTCATGTTGAGGCGACAGCCGTGGAAGAAACGTCTACAGTATGCTGTGACACGAAGTAATTTTCCAAGCCATGAGCATCGGGTGAGTAGGCGAAGTAAATCGGTGTGGGACGCCACAGTTTCTGCATGCGTTGCGATCATTGTGTTTATGCTTCTTTCGTCGATGCTGATGTAAGGCTCGCTGGATCTCTGGCGTGGCCATTGACTTTTATCATCTCGCAACCAAGCTGATGTGTCTGATTAAATCCATCCCATGATCACATTTAAAAATTCTGGAAAGTGATCTGGTAATATCTGGAAAGTGATCTGGTAACAATAGTGTAAGTCATAAAGTTGTACAATAATCGTATAAAAAAACCATTGAAAAATTTTTAATGGTCCTAGTTTGAGAAACATCGTGGAATCCTAGTTTACTTTCGATTACATCAGGCACACTCGCTAACACGATTATGGCTAAATCAATTAGCATTAGGTTATGCAATACTTAAAGTTTAAGTTTGCTTTGCAGAAAATGTTATACGTCAGAAGTGGTGGAGACAAAGCGTCATCGAGAGTTATTTTTGACTATTGAACGAAACCGATGACTATGTTGTACTTTGGAAGAAAATTATACATCATGCTAGCTTTTGATCTAAACTGATCAAACAGGATCAGATAATATATTTCCATGTGGTTCGAACGTCGAAGTAAACCAAATTTATTTCAAAGCGATCCCTATATACATAATCTTCAAGACACTCACCATAAGTCACTGCTATTTCACCAAAGTTTAAAGATTCACTTACTCTTATGAAAGTTTTAAATATGGTGGACAATTAATCGTGATATTCCACATTTTGTAAGTCACTCCAAAATGGCACAAACGACATTTCAAAGTGCATATAGGAATCACACCTGAAGCTACTTAAAAAACCTTGTTCCAGCAAATTTATTTGTCTGGGCGAATCAAACCTTTTAAAATTCTATATCAGGGAGTATTTTTTTACAAACCAATTGCAGAGGTTGATGCTTAACTGGATTGAAATCGAGAAAGAGAGATTATTTTTTACCTAATCTGGATTATATACCATACACATCATATTGTTCTTATATTAAGTAAAGTGAATTAAGATTTTGAATGAAATTGTTAAAACTCAAGGACGTACGTGAAACAGGTACAAAGTGAATGTCAAATAATATATAGTTTGTAACCATTTTTAATCAACCAACTGTTACCGACAATTTGGAATTCAGATTTTTTTAATCCACGGCCAAATGTCGATCATAAATCTTAGTTCTGCTCTGATTATTTTATGCATCTCAGCGCTTAAGTATTATGCAATGTTAAGTACCGGAAATAGGTTTAAACCCTATAACTGTCGTATTAAGACCTTGAAGTGCTCGCAATATATCAGTTTTATAGCCCTATATAAAGAGTCGATCTAATGAACAGGTCGATCTAATGTAAATGTTGCTGCTGTAGCAATATATAGAGCGTTGGTTTGATGGCCAAAATTAAAGATATTTGTGAAGCAGGGCAAACACCATCGATTTATTGAAAGAATGTCTTAATGAGGACATCATATCAAGAAAGGGACCTGTGAATTGGTCTCCAAGATCTTGTCATTTGACTTCCTTAGATTACTTTTTATATCGATAAACCACGTAATAAACGGAATATCGGCTCAAATGCTCGAAAGAGTGCTACAATATTGGACCCATAGTATGGATCTAGCAGCCAGTTCATTTCCGGAAGCTTTTATTGGATCACCCTTTATATATTATTATTTTATACAATTTTATTCAAATTTTCGAATAAAAATTTTCCCATCACATATTTCCGCTCGTCACAATATCACTTTAGTGCCTCACTATATCGTTAACTACCTGTATCGTACATAATATTTGTATAAAACAATAATATTTTATTTTTATAAATAAAATATGAACAAAAAAAAGTTTGATGAGATAATCACAATAATCAACCGACAGCCATATCCAATATCACAATCAGGTAACCGCGCATATACAATATTTTTGTGATTACTATTTTTATAAATATAAATAAATAAATAAATAAATTTTATGTTCACTATATATAATTTAATTAAACGTTAAATTATATATATATATATATATATATATATATATATATATATATATATATATATATATATATATAAAATATACGTTATATTTTGTTTGGCCATTGAACCCGCGGATGTGTAAGATAAAAATATGTAAAACAGGTGGTTTTCAAATATACCCATCATTCTTCTGATCCGATCAATAAAATTTTTATATCAAAAATATTTTTTTAATATTAAAAAATAATAAATAATATTTTCACTGTACAAATCAACTTTCAATTTCCGGTGTGACGTTCCGTTAATTAAATTTTCTTGTTTAAATTAAAACAAAACACAATTAAAAATGTATTTTATTTTCGAAACACCTCAACACTATTTAGCGATTAAATTTTCACTTTTCTCTCAACTTATTAATTTCACTATTTAATTAGATTAAAAATAAAACATATTTTGTTAATTTTTTTTGGTACAACACATTTTAACACTTAAACTAATAATTTTAATAAAAATTATTAATAAAATAAAAAAAATTAAAACACAACACGCAGAAAGAAGAAGAGCATTGTTATGGTAAAAAAAAAATTTACCGAGAAAAAAAAACTTAAACGAACTTCTTAAGAAGGTGTTGTTAGAATATACTGTGTGTGTCTATATGATACACAAAATATTTTTTTTTTTTTAACAATAAAAATAAAAACTAAGAACTGAATTAAAATTATACACAACACGTTCCCATCATTGTATAATAATGACTTTTTTTTTCTTTTTAAAAATTCTTATTTTATTCTTTTAGCTTTTGTATTTAACAAATTTGCAGTGGCGTCTCGAAGAGAGAGTTTTTTTCTCTCAATTGTAATTATGGTTCGTTGGGCATTGAAGTGTGAATGTGAATGGAAATTTTTTTATATATAAACGAAAATAACGAGCTTTCGATTCGAGCTTAATGTGGAGATAATTTTTTTAATGGCGGAAAAGAGCTTTAAGTCATTATAAACTTGGCTGCATTCTCCTGGACACAATATCATATATGTTTCTGTGGCATTAAATAAAAACTTGTTTATTGTTATTACGACTATGACTTATTTAATGCTTACTATACTTATCTCTTTCTATTCTATTGAAATAATATATTCTTGTTCATTTCAACGTTTCAATTACGATTAGTATGCTTAATGGTTAAGAGAGTTTCTAATAACGTTGCGTTATGTCTCAAGTGAGACGCGGTTAGAACCGTGTACGGCATTTTAACTGATTTTATTAGTTTCGAATATACAGGTATTGACAGTCAAAGTGTTACCAACTTAAAGCAAACGTTAGTCTGTTATGTTGTTTACAAGTCCACAAAAGCTTTATTTGGCTGGAAAATCAGCCATTTTTAATGTGTTATGGCATTTACATGTGAACAAAATATTTGTGTATTAAACGTTACAATTAAACTGTTAGGGACGGATTTTAACATAATTTCAATGTATCGGCTTGTTGCATGGGGAGATATTCAAAAATTAGCACTTGGACAAAGGTCGGTTATTCTATGCAGGCCAAATGTGTCAAAACTTGTGAGATTTTGACATGTTCTGATTTAAATTTTTTTACGGTGTCTGTCTCTACGATGACCATCATATTTTCCGGACTTCAGCCCAATGGTTTTTCCAAATGTCCATTCTGTAGATCAAATTATTAGTAGATAGTCAACGCCTTAAAAATTAGTATTCGCCGAGAATAGTGCAAAATATAACTCCACTAGGTTCGTGCAACGTGAGGAGGCTTTTACGACAGACTCGATGCTATTTTCCGAGCTAAATTACAAATATTTTAACTATATGTGATACAGCAGACAGCTTTCCACGAATGGAACAATCGTCGTTAGAGAAGTAATTTTTCCTCCTCTGGCCCATAATTTTTGTTTATTAAGTGATCGCCTTGTTTGAAATAAAGACGTAACGTGAATCTAATGAAAACTTTATAAGGTGGGATCTCAAGAATTTTCTCTGTAGTATGTATTTAGGGCATTCAATGGATGGTTTATTGCATACTCCATCTTTTTGGAACATCTCTGAAATTGGGCCAATGTTCAGTAAAGTCAGTCACCAACATCTGTAAATCACATAAGTTAAGAATTTTTAACTCGATTTTAGTTCAAATTTATTGTAGCTTTTTGTCGAACTATGTTAGTTTGCTAGAACGTTTACTGATTTTTTAGACTCGGAAACAGAATGTATTTGCCAGTTTCGGATCAAGAACAATCGCAACGAGCCGCATTCATTCTCTATTTTCGGTCACAGTTTCATGTCAGAAATAGAGGCTTATGCTACTAGATAAGGCGGTCTAATTTCTTTCAGTGCTAGCATTAAAGTGACTTATCCTCTTTCTAACATCGCTTTCAGGAACCAAGGCAATCAAAATGTGCAAATGTTCAGCAGCCTTTAAAATTTATAGTGAACGATAACAAAATATCTAGTTATGACCTTAGAACCACTTTGCTGGATAATTTACTAGAGCCAATGATCAGTGGATGCATTTACATATATGGCTGAGCTATTTATTATTTATGAGTTGCAGGTATTAACCTTGTTTCGTTTAACAAAACACAATTGAATGGTACAAACATAGTACCAAGGTCAGATTACCAATACGTGGCAAAAGTGTTATCGCATCTATATAGAAATGTGTTTAAGGTCATTGTCCCCGAGACTATCTCTTTCTTTTCCCCGACATAACATGTGGTTAAAAAAGGATGCTAGAATTTGCTTTTTCAATGTCATTTGATAACTCCTACAATGATGATGCTCTGTTCTAAAGCAAACAGATCATTTCGACAAAATGGTCATGTTAACCAGTAAAGTCGCTGGAGATATGATACTGCCAGGGACAGTATTACTTTGCAGATTTCAGACGTTAATAAAAAAATGCATCGCATTGAGCATTAGGATAAAGCAATAGCGGATCGATTACCAGCATAAAGAAGTGCTGTTCTGCTATCGCTTTTGAAGATTTTTTTCAAATACCATAGGGAATTTTCAAATGATTCATATGACTCATATGATTCATATGATTCATATGATTCATATGATTCATATGATTCATATGATTCATATGATTCATATGATTCATATGATTCATATGATTCATATGATTCATATGATTCATATGATTCATATGATTCATATGATTCATATGATTCATATGATTCATATGATTCATATGATTCATATGATTCATATGATTCATATGATTCATATGATTCATATGATTCATATGATTCATATGATTCATATGATTCATATGATTCATATGATTCATATGATTCATATGATTCATATGATTCATATGATTCATATGATTCATATGATTCATATGATTCATATGATTCATATGATTCATATGATTCATATGATTCATATGATTCATATGATTCATATGATTCATATGATTCATATGATTCATATGATTCATATGATTCATATGATTCATATGATTCATATGATTCATATGATTCATATGATTCATATGATTCATATGATTCATATGATTCATATGATTCATATTATTCATATGATTCATATGATTCATATGATTCATATGATTCATATGATTCATATGATTCATATGATTCATATGATTTATATGATTCATATGATTCATATGATTCATATGATTCATATGATTCATATGATTCATATGATTCATATGATTCATATGATTCATATGATTCATATGATTCATATGATTCATATGATTCATATGATTCATATGATTCATATGATTCATATGATTCATATGATTCATATGATTCATATGATTCATATGATTCATATGAATCATATGAATCATATGATTCATATGATTCATATGATTCATATGATTCATATGATTCATATGATTCATATGATTCATATGATTCATATGATTCATATGATTCATATGATTCATATGATTCATATGATTCATATGATTCATATAATTCATATGATTCATATGATTCATATGATTCATATGATTCATATGATTCATATGATTCATATGATTCATATGATTCATATGATTCATATGATTCATATGATTCATATGATTCATATGATTCATATGATTCATATGGTTCATATGATTTATATGATTCCATCGATGACGATCAAACAAAAACCACTTTAACGAATCCACTGAAAAAAGCTACAAATCTAAAGAGGGCGAAAGTGAGCTAGTTGTATGATTTTATGGGGATGTTCGCACAAAAATTCAAAATTATTTCAAATCATAATTTGGAGATATTTTCAATATGCTGAACCCTCAATAAACTTCATCCACCTCGGGACAGTAGAACAGCTGAACAGTTTTATGATGTCCAATTTCCGCAAGTTGTCGTTATTGTGAATGATCTTCATGAAAAATTTGGAACCGAATAAAAGAGGATGAATACTTCTGACCAATAACTGCTAGTAAATGGACATAGAGTTGGAATGTGATGGCCGATAGTTAATGCATATGGTCGAAAAACTTACATAAAAAGTTTATGTCTGTAAAACCTCTTTCTATAATATATATTTTTGGATGCTACAAACTACACACTCTCATTATGAATGAGCTTGTAAGCTCAAAATGAGATGTGTCGGTACTAAATTATTTAAATACATAAATAAATAAATTTTCAATTATTTTCTAAGCTTGGACTCACAGTATTTTTAAACTAATATTTCATATTTAGGGTCAGATCGCATCGATGGTCCAAACATATCACAAAAACGATTAAAGTAAATGATGGAAAATAGGGCGTGATATGGCAACAAGGCTTATGTATAAACTACTTTTGTGAACTCGTTACCCTTACTTTTGTTTCAAAATAGAAACAAAATGGGGCCACAAATGTGCTAATAGTGAAACGCTAAGAGTGAAATACTGTTTAAGTAATGGTCAAAAAGACATCAATATGTGCAAAAAGTTTGTTCTTAGAAAAACTATCAGAAGCTTTCCATAAAATGAGTATTGCCATACAATTTCAAAATATTCAATATAAAATTCAAGCATTCGCAGCTTGATACACATAGGCTATGTTCGATAAGCACTATATAATTGGAGAAAGCACTTGAACATCACTATATGGAAGACAAGCTGGATGACGATATAGAAGGGTTTAAACAATTTGAATTATATAAAATAGTTCGCCAAGATGAATGAGCTTTTTATCTTATATAAGTTCTTAAACATCCTAAACATACTATATATAAAGTCAGTCTTAGACCAATCGTCACCATAAGCAAGAGGCAATTGAAAAAATGTTCGTTCTCTTTTTGATGGTGATAGTTTTCTCATATTTGGTGATTCCGAGAATCGAAACAAATTTTAATGACCTGATCATACTCATTTTAAGAAAGGACCATACAACTATCGAGGTTTTAAAGAAAAAGTTTTATATTGGAAGTTCCAAAATAGGTTTTTAATTCTAGTCACTCAAGCACTAGCTACTCATTGTAACATTCCAGTGTGTTACAGGATTTGAACCCCATGCCACCTGTAACAAAGAGAAGAGCATTAGCATAGACACCAACCACTTTAGTCCATTATCTTGGACACCAACTACTTGTGAATTATCTTGAAATTAATAACATAATTTCTGATAAACAATATCGCATCCGCGAAAGCCACTCCACAACCGATCTCTTGACGTATGTTGTAAGCAAATGGAATCTCGACCACCACGAAGAAGCCTTAGCAATAACTTTGAACATATCCAAGGCTTTTGAAACGGTTTGGCATGATAATCTTATTTGTAAAGTGGATAAAAAGCTTTCTCAAAGACCGAAAGATCAACGAGAAATCATCTAAATGAGAGATCATCAACGATACATTCCCTCAATGCTCTCAGGGATCAGTTTTGTCACCAAATTTGTCCACAGTTTTGCTGATATGCAACATTGCAGTCAAACGTTAAACGGCTGGAAGTTGTCACTTTGCTTAATTTCGATTTAAGTACAATATTTGAGTTGGGAGTAAAAAATCAGGTCAAATTAAACAAAAAAAAACACAAATATGCACATTCTCGCGTACAAGAATACCCTTTTGTAATACAAGACAACGTTCTCGTGGGTTGTGACTCAATTCCTCTGGTTGGTGTTCAGATAAGCAAAAATTTAAAATGAAATAAACACATTATCGCATTGACCAAATCAGTTTCACGTAAACCTCAATCTGATGGTCTTTTAGATCGCATGAGGTTCTCCTGATAACCTTTCCAGACAAAACCATTATAAGAGCTTGTATAGAATATTGCTGTCAGGTTTGGGATGGAGCATATGGTATATGCTCCATCCCAAACCTGACAGCAATATAGTGTTCAGCTACGTGCCATCCGAATAATACAAAATTCTAAACCTTACGAAAGTTATGGACAGACTACAGCACCGTTGCGTGGAGGAGCTCTGACAGTAACAAGGAGCTAGAACAGTTTTTTTAATTTGAACAAAAAATGGAGCTTAGCGATTAGGGGTGTGTCAGTTAGAGGCAAGAGTATTGATCATAATATCACTTTTAGTCTCCAACGTAGGTAAGATGTTAAAATGGAACTGCGAAATAGTTGGAAGTGATAAGTCCTTAAAACAAAAAATAGAGACATTTATATAGGTCTTATAACGTTGTTTTGATGTTGGCAACACTAAAATATCGATAACAATTTAATGTCAAACCTCAATGAAAATATCTAGCTTAGAATGCATCAAAATGGACGGGTACAAAACCAGACCCCATAAACTACTACAAATATCGGCAATTGGCCAGTGTCTGCCTGAGTAAAGCACTACATCAATGTACTTCAAAGTATAACATACGTATCTGAGGCAACCGTTTGTGATGGCATTTTTGACACTACTGGTTTATCATTACAATGTACAATTTCAGTTGAAGCAGAACTCATTGTTTGCTTGCATAACATCAGACAGTCGAACAAATTTCAAATTAATTATGTCCAGTAGTACATAAGTACCAACTTCATAACCTATTTCATAATATACAATGTATTGTATTATAAAATATCGAGAAATTGCAAATATTGCAAAAATAGTTTTGTATTTCAAATCAATACAGACTATATGTATGGGGTACACACACACACACTCTCATATTAGCATAGTTATAAAACTACATATGCATACACTGTATGTACGGTTATAATTAAGTTATGTTGAACTTTTTCCCATAAAGCTCAGCACTTGATAATTACGGGCACTAATTAGAGATATTATACAGAAAGACAAACCAATATAATATTAATTAAGAATTAATTTATTTTTTGTTCGATTGTAACAAACATATAAACAATATTGTCAATATTAAAAGCTTTTCAATTTAGAAATTATATTATGTGTGCTTTGTCTGTATATGGGGTATCTTATAGGTAAAATCATGATATAACTGGGGGATTATAATTTATCCTAATCAAAATGCTTATTATGTATTGTGTTCTCGTCCAACATGTGTACATATATATATGATCCATAATCGATAAGAATTTTTACTTACATATTTCGACTGTGTACACTGTATATATTATATTGTTTCACAATCAGATACAATCAGATTAATCTAATTTCCGTTTCTTGTAAAAAAAAACAATTTGTTTGGTGTCGTTTTCGTATACAATACACTTTGGTATATAGGGTGTCGTGGTGGTGGCCAGGAAATTTGTGATTTGTTTTGTTAATTCGGTTTTTGTGCTGGTGCGATACAATGATTATATGATGATAAAATGATTACCTATTATACGAGTATAGCATCAAAAAAAAAAAAAAAACGAAAGGAATACCGATCCAACCGAAAAAAAAACCAGCACTGGTGACACAGTTAAATTTAACGATCCGGAACTTTTGTTTTATAAATAATTTATATTCTATGTATATAGCGCCCTAAAGGGTTAATGGTTTAAAGCGCAACAGGATATTATATAATTTGTGTACAGTGGCACAAACGGTCAAAACAAAAGTAATTTAATCGGAGATTTAACCATAATCTGACTTCCGTAAAAACCATCTGTTGTGTGCCCTCGTCATGAAGCTATCAAATTACGATTTTGTTTAAAAATCGAATCTATATAAATTGTACCAATTTCTGATATTCGACATTACCGCCTTTCTTATCCGATACACAATATATAATAACCTTTCTATATATCTCAGACTGTTTTTGTGTTTTAAAACTTTTTTCCCCACTTCCTTTCTTAAACATTATAAAATTTATTAAGTATAAAATTATAAAATTATACAACTTTGGTAAAGTTAATAATGGGGCAGCCTGCCAGTGATTTCTTTCCAATTCAGTAAACACCCGGCTTTATATACATTTATGTATATGACCGAAACGGTTTGTTTCGTTTTTAACATAACAAGACGGATAGAAATTGATTTTTGTGTCTACGTATATGTGCTTGTATGTTGATGAGTGTGTGTGTGTGCACTTGTATAAAGAAACAATCGAATACATAAATGTTAAGTGTATAGATATCTTCCAGATTGTTAGTGTTTGGTTTTAATTACCAATTCAAAGACGTTCCCCGGTTAAATTAAATTGAGTATTTATCAGCAGTGGCGGCGAATAAACTGTGGGCGATATTTATTTTGTCCACAGTAAATATATAGTTGTGGAGGCTGATAAATTAGTTATATTATGTCGTGAACAATATGAAGAAAGGATCAAATTTACTCAATATCCACCATAAATTGTGAGCTTTGAGGTCGAATGGAACTGTACAATCAACTGTATTATTTGAAGAGGAAAATATTCTACAGTGTTATCGCGATTTATATCCCACCAAAAAACTCGGAACTAACCGTTCTGGTGTTCTGCTATCAAACGGTTAAGGAAGAATACCAGGAAGCTGAAGAACAAGACCAGAAGATCTAATCTTCAGTCTGATTGGGATAGCTTTCTAGCTGCACAAAAAGTTTACAAAACAGAATTAAGAACTTCACAGAGATCCTCTTGGGTAATCTTCTGTGAGGAAATTAATAGATTACCTGCTGCAGTTAGACTCAATAAGTCGCTCAGCAAGAATAATAGTTGTAGGCTTGATTCACTTTGTCTGCCTGATGGCAAGTTTACTTCCTCTAAAAAAGAAGTAGGCGACCTACTTCTCACTACCAATTTTCCGGGCTGTATAATCATTCCAACCGACAATACTGGTGTAGTCACCAACGATTCACCTTTAAATCTGCGAGTCCTGATGGTACATTTCCTGCTTTATTACAGCATGGATATTCTATCATTAAGGAGCATTTACTACATCTGTTCCAGGCATGCCTCGATTTCAGTTTTCTTCCACAATCTTGGAGCAGAAGTAAAGCAATTTTTATTCCAAAAATTGGCAAGTCGGATTATACCGACCCCAAATCGTTTCGGCCTTTTTGTCTGTCACCAACTTTTCTGAAATCTTTTGAATGGATTGTTGATAGGTTCATTAGGGACCAAAATTTAGTTAGCGCTCCATTTAGTAACATGCAACATGATAACAGAACGGGTAAATCCTGTGACACTGCTTTACATGAACTTGTAACTAGGATTGAGAGATCTTTGCACAACAATGAGTTTGCGGGAGCCTTTGATAATACTACTTTCGTCTCAATTACGAATGAAGGAATAAATTTGGTATCGAACCCAAAATCATCAGGTGGATTAAGTGTATGCTTGAATCTCACATTGCGATATGTGAGGTTTAGGATACGTTTATTTCAGTCAAGGCTTCCAGAGGATCTGCTTCTGACAGTTTCATGCAAGCACCTGAGTGTTTTACCAATACTAACTTATGCATCTGTTCTTTGGTGGTCAGTGGTTAAAGTTACATCTTCGATTGGCAAACTCTACTATTTGCAAAATATCGCTTGTCCAGCTGTAACGGGAACCATGTCGTCAACTCCGCTCCTGGCTATGGAGTTCATGCTCTCTCTTCCACAGTTACAATCTTTCATTTTAGGCACAGCTTGTTCGGCTGCCTTTCGCTCGAGGAATGCTGAGGCGTGGAATGCTTGTGGCGTTGGCACTACTTCAGGTCATAAATCAATTCTTAACGAATTTAAACGAGCTATACCAGAAAGCGACATGGTTACTGAGTGGCTTCTGCCTGTTTCTAATTTCCACAGATCATATGAGGTGGATTATCCATCCAGGGATATATGGTTCTCACCAGACTTGCTCAAACAGATATCCGAATCGCTTGTATTCTTCTCAGATGGCTCTGTCTCTGAACAGGGTGCTGGCTTTGGTTACTACTGTCGATCGCATGATTTGAGAATATCTGGCGGTTTGGGGTCTTACTATACTATTTATCAGGCGGAATTAATTGCGGTTACTAACTCCGTGTTTTCAGCTTTTAATCTCGCTGCTGACGGCAAAGAGATCATATTTTGTACGGATAGTAAAAATGTCCTCAACTCATTAAACAATCCTCTTACCAGCTCTAAACTGGTATAGGTGATTGTAAAAAATTACTGAACTGACTTGGTTGTATTAATAAGGTAACGGTCATGTGGATTCCTGGTCATTGTGACATTAACGGCAACGAAGTTGCAGACAATTTGGCTAAAACTGGTTCTCGCTTAATCTTCGTAGACCCTGAACCAGCAGCTCCTATACCTCTTCACACAGTGAAACAAACAATTAAAACCGTTGCCCTATCGATTCTAAAGCTGACGTGGTCATACAAACCTTCTTGCCGCAAGACGAAATACTTAAGTAAAGGGGCTAAATCCGAAGCTGACCAAATACGTTCTTTCATTGATAAGGGACAAGGCGAGTATATTGGTTTTTTACTAACTGGCCATAGCCGTTTCAAAAGTCATCTTCATCGCATGGGACTTGCCAGTAATGCCGTATGCGATGAATGTCTAGAGGATGTTCATGACAGTTTACACTTCATCAGCAGTTGCCCGGCTTTTCACCGCATTAGATACTTTGTGTTCAACTCAAGGATTATTCCTGTAAATCAACTGTCGTCTCTGTCCTGGTTCAAACTGCTCCAGTTTGCTAAGGCTGCAGAGCGCGCGTGTGCGCTTTGATGAATCCTAGGTTTGCACCATGCATGGGTCTTTTGTGGCATTGAGTGTGGAACCTCTAACAGTTCCAGCCAATGTTAATAATAAAAATATCGCGACGTAGAATTTAGATATCAACCTTACGAGTTTTGGACGAATTTTTTTATAAGAGCCCCGCACAGCTCTAAATAGAACTATGGTTGATTGGCGTCACAAAAACCACTTACATTTGTTACTTATGCAAACGCTACTCGCTCTAGTAATCAGGATGATATCTCTCCTAATATTGAGCCAAAAGCTAGCTGTTTCAAAAAGTTTTTTAATGATAGGACGTCTGCCGCTAACCAACCAAGTGGATTATCAACAGATACTCTAAAAATTATTTGTTCTTTCGTTATTCATACTCTTAATACCGAAGGTCAGGTGAAAATAAAAATTCATCGATCTCATGGGCGTTTCGGTTCACATACGTTTACTAAAAATGACTAACATTTTCGCAGAGCGACATTTTTGTAGTGGCACTGTAAGATCGTCTAATACGCTATAAGCAACAAAAAATCCTGAACTCTCCATTCGTTCATCACAGGTAATCTTTTGAAGGGTAGGGCTCACTTTGAATCTTTTTTTTGTATGCTACAAAGACTGTGATGGAACTAAATTGACATCCATTATCAAACTGTATGAAATTTGTAATCAATTTCGATAAATGGATCGTTGATAACAGATTTTACTATTGGAGTTATGATTTTGCAGTTTATTCGGCTGTACGTGTTTGGATTATATCACGTTCCAGAAGCCCAACCAAGGTTTTAATGTAATTTGCGATGGATGACATCACCTGAAATACCGCTAAAGAGATATTTGAAATCTCTCTTAAGACCCCCAAAAGTGGGAGCTCCATCCAATCAGACCAACCATCCATACCATAGTCACCTGAGAGGTAGGATGAACTGTTGTAGTCCCATTAGTGCTCTTCGGTAATAATAACACAAATAATTCATGTTGTCAGGTATAACCATTCTCTCCTCATTTTCGGCAATGCTCAGAACTGCTTAACAGATTATCCCTGCCTTGTAGGCGAGCAGCTGTTTGCACTACACACTCTTGGAGTCAAAGATCAAGCGACTGCGATAGACCAACAGCCCTCTCCAGCGATGCAGTGGGTGTGGTGTGCATAGGTACCCGTTTCTCAGACCAATTTAGTGTGAAAAACAGTTAAGTATGTAGTGCTAGTATACGCGTCTGGGTTTCAAGCCTCTAGGTTTACGGTACTGTTTGAATTTCCAGTAAAAGTGAACTGCTTCTCTTCCATGTCCTTTTTCCAGGTTGCCTTCTGATCTAACCAGATCCCCAGATATTTGTCACCTGAAGAGAGCGGGATGGTCTGAGGCTCTATTTGGAAAAATCAATTTTTCTAGGGTCCTGAGTCTGGTGAAAAGAATCTTCTTTGTTTTCCTAGGGTTGATTGATAGACCCTGACTAATTTTGCCATTGAAATGAGGGGAGATATATTTGGTCGTTGGTGAATATACGATTTATTAAGTTCTTAAATACGACAAAAATTAGGTTCAATTATGTAGAATATAGAGACTTTTAAGGAGCTCCTTCATTCCTTGGAATTTATAGTTATTAATGTAAGAGTTTGACCTTGGCTGATGCATATAAAACGATGACTTCTATTATTTCAAACATGACGCCTAGCTTCAGTAGGCCGACAATAGCTTAACGGTGTAGTGAACGATATGCCTGCTCATTAAACAGTATGAAGAACAGGCTTTTGATCAAAGCCAATGGAACGAAGATTGATGACACATAAGTGTTAAACCTGTTATTACAAGTTAATATTATTTTTATTCTCAATTGACTCGTCGTTCTCTTCATCATAAGTATACAAAACTTTAAACATGTACCATAATCTTCCTTTAATGCTATACTGGCAAAATACTTGACAATTAAGGCTACTCTTCTGGGTACCCATTAAATCATTTTTTTTTAAAAGCCCCGACTTGAGAGTTTTTTCAAGGATAGATCGTCCCCTCCTTTTTGATGGTTATTTATTCTGACTCTTAATTTTGATTTCGAAATTTCTATTTATTTTCAGGTAAGGAAGCGAGTTTTATCATTATGGATACTATGAATCCTATAGTTAGTTGGTGAACTTTTGCCAGATAAATCTTCTCATGAGTTCTCCACTACAACATATAATAAACGCCACACATCTTGAAACGTCAATATGAAGCATCTTTACTTCCAAGTAATCTACGTTTTAAGACCTATTTTTACTTACAAGAAGCTTCTTCTTTGCGTGGCATTTAGAGTTATTGGTATAAGAATTGGCTGATATGTTTAAGAAGACGGATTCTTATAACTGCTCAACAGACTTTTGATCAAAGCCAATGGAGTATGATATGTGCCTGCTAAAATCGTTGTTATAAGTATTATTGTCATTCAAATTTAGCTCATCATATATGGATACAACTTGTCCACCATGCATCACATATTTTTTCTATGCCACATATAGATTGGCAATTGAATGTTTCAGAACTTGGCAGGAAGGCTATAAGGTGATGTTACATATTATTATTCTCTTAAGACATGTATAAATCAATTTAAAAAAAATTAAGTATGGCCCCGACTTCAGAGTTTACCATATGGGTAGGTCGTCCCCTCATCTGCTATTTTGACGGTGGCTTAATCTGACTGTTAATTTTGATTTTCGGCAATGCTCAGAACTGCTAAACTGATTATCCCTGCCTTGTAGGCGAGCAGCTGTTTGCGCTGCACACTCTCGGAGTCAAAGATCAAACGACTGCAACAGATCAGCATCCCTCTCAAGAGATGCAGTGGGTGTGGTGTGCATTGATATCCGTTTCCCAGACTAATTAAGTGTGAAAAACAGGATTAACGGAAATGTATAGCCAGTATACGCGTCTGGGTTTCAAGCCTTTAAGTTTACCGTACTGTTTGAGTTTCCAGTAAAAGTGATTTAGTGTATTTCTCTTCCATGACGTTTTTCCAGGTTATCTTCTGATCTAACCAGAATCCCAGATATTTGTCATCTGAAGAGGGCGGGATGGTGTGAGGCTCTATTTGAAAAAATAAATTTTTCTAGGGTCGTGAGCCTGGTGAAAAGAATCTTCTTAGTTTTCCTAGGGTTGACAGATAGACCCTGACTACCACTCTTCAAGCAACTCTTAACGGTAACGTCCATATTGTAAAAGTTTTGACATTTTGTTTTGACGATCCATGGCAGTAATAACGCGTAGCAAGATATAGCTGGATCTCTACGTAGCAAATATGACGTTTATTGAAATGTTTGAATTGGGTTCAATTATGTAGAATAGAGGGCGTTTTGTGTATTATCTTGAAAACACCAATATTAAGCATTTTTAATTCCACGCGTTAGTTACTTTTAGAGAGCTCCTTCATTGCTTGGAATTTATAGTTATTAATGTAAGAGTTTGACCTTGGCTGATGCATATAAAAAGATGACTTCTATTATTTCAAACATGACGCCCAGCTTAACGGTGCCAATGGAACGATGATTGATGACACATAAGTGTTAAACCTGTTATTACAAGTATTATTTGTATGCTCAATTTGTCTTGTCAAAACTTTAAAGAAGCACCACAATCCTTTCTTTATTGCTATACTGGCAATAATTGCTTCAAAACTTGACAATAAAGGCTACCCTTCTTCACCTATTAAATAATATTTTTTATAAAGACCCGTCTTGAGCGTTTTTCTCAAGGATAGGTCGTCCCCTCATTTTTGATGGTTATTTATTCTGATTTTCAATTTTGCTTTATTTTCAGGTAAGGAAGCGAGTTTTATCTTTATGAATATTATAAATTTTATCCAGTCCTAGAATTGGTAATCTTTTGACAGATAGATCTTCTCATGTGTTCTCCACTACAACAGATGAAACGCCATACATTCCCTTGAAACACCGAAATATTGCATCTTTACTGCCACATGAATCCACACATTAAGACTTATAAGAAGATTTCTCTTTGCTTGGCATTTAAATTTATAAGAAGTGGACCATGAGTGATACGTTTAGGAAGATGGATTCTAATAACTACTCAACAGCAAAATGATCAAAGCCAATGAAATACTATATGTGCCTGTTAAAAGGAAGACTATAAGGTGATGTTTTTTAGAATTGTTTTTTAGAAACAAAAAATTTAGTATGGCCCCGACTTCAGAGTTCACCATATGGGTAGGTCATCCCCTCATTTTTGACGGTGGTTTAATTTGATCTGTAAAACAAATCTTTATTTATTTTCAGGAAGGGAAGAGAGTTTTTTCATTTCTATTATGAATTTAAGCCAACCTTAGTGTAAGTTTGACAGATAGATTTTCCCATGTGTTCTCCACTACAACAGGTGATAATAAACGCCACACATTCTCTTGAATCGTCAAAATATATCACCTTTAATTTCACGTGAATTTAAGTGTTAAGACCTATTATTACTTATAAGAAGCTTCCTCTTTGATTGACATTGAAAACTAAGCATATAAGAATTGGACCATTCTGATGCGTTTAAGAAGACAGATTCTAATCTCAATGAAGTATGATATAAATCTGTTAAAATCGTTATTATTAGTATTATGATTCAAATTTAGCTTGTCATATAGGGATACAACTCTTTTGCCATGCATTACATATTTTCTCTCAAGTCACATATAGGTATATTGGCAATCGAATGCTTCAAACTTGGCAGGGAGACTTTATAAGGTCATGTTATATATTATTATCCTCTTAAGACATATTATGTATAATTCATTAAAAAAAAATTTAGTATGGCCCCGACTTCAGAGTTCACCATATGGGTAGGTCGTCCCCTCCTTTTTGACGGTGTTTTAATATGTGTAAAATTTGAGTTGTAAAACAAATCTTATATTTATTTTCAGGTAGGAAAGGTAGTTTTTTCATTTCTATTATGAATTTTAGCCAACCTTAGAGTAAGTTTGACAGATAGCTCTTCCCGTGTGCTCGCCACTACAACAGATGATAACAATCATGTTTAAAGCATTTAAGTGCTTAATCCGATGATAGCATTATATAAGAAGGTTGTATTGTGTATAAACTTATTGTCTACTATTTAAGACTAGCGAAGGTTATGGATGATTATGATATTCATAGCAACACAGTACTTTAAGTGCATTTCAGATTCACGTTGATGATTTTTACGGTTCGGTTGCTATTTTATACTTTAAATAAAATCCAGAATATTATATTATATTATATGTTTGTAAATATTGCAATAATAATAATGCAAAAAAACATTATAATTACACTACTTATAACAACAACAGCCATTTAATGTAATTTCATTTTTGTGCATATCAAATTAAAAAAAAAAAAAAAAAAAAAAAAGAATTCCTGTGGGAATGCAAACATAATATATGTTTATGTACTTTATGTACTAATAAATATATAATTACCCATGCTTGTGTTTGCTTCGCTGGTGGATGATCCGGTGCTATTGCACCTTGCGGCCGTGGCAGTATCTGCA
Source organism: Tipula lateralis (assembly GCA_963932295.1). Classification (NCBI taxonomy): domain Eukaryota; kingdom Metazoa; phylum Arthropoda; class Insecta; order Diptera; family Tipulidae; genus Tipula; species Tipula lateralis. Next base: position 165,766,736 of record OZ010737.1, read on the forward strand.
GTCCGACATTGCGTCGAATTCCCGATTGTGTCCGACTGTCGTGCATCAATGGTATTTTCGATGCATTTTTATCACTCGACAGTATCAGCTCTCGTTCAATCTGCGTATATATAAATACGAAATAGTCAAAATTTAAATCAACGATTATATTATATTTGTATATACAGCAAAATAATAGCTTTAAGCTTTTTTTTTGTGCTTAAATGAAAATGTAAAACCTAATAATTATTATAACAACAACATAGTCGGTTCGTATAAACGAGTATATGGTAGGATGTATATATGATGAAAAATATTAGAAAGCACGCGATACATTTTTATATTTAACCGTTTATTAAAGTGTTCTAAAGTTTTATGTTTGTACAAAAATATAAATAACACAACATAAAAATCAATGTTGGTTGGTGTACATACATATTCATAGCATATATATATAGTGTAATGGTGAGGTTCTGAAAGGATATTAAAACAAACGGCTTCTATCATTCCACAGCTCATTAAACACAAAAGGTAAACAGCATAGCACAGCACAGCATAATTCACACACACACACATGAATATTATAATTTGTTAATTAATAACGAGAATTTTTATTTAATTTTCAAACATTTGATTTTTTTTTTAATTTTAATTTAGAATCTACATGAAATGTTGTAGGGCTTCGATAAGATCTAACGATTTCTTGTGAATTTCAATTTTGCGAAAATTTGTTGTTTTGAAAATAGAACAGAATTGGGTTAACATTTTAATTAGTGGATTTCAAATGGGTTTTAATTAAAAAGGGGTTATTAAAAATACAACAAATAATGATAATTGTTTTTAAGAATAATTGATTTGTCGACAGGTTGTATGTAGTACGTTTGGTTTTGATTATATGGTTGCATGTTGGCTTACTCGAAACGAAAAATAATTCGGAGTGGTGAAAAGGGCATGAGTCAACAAAATAGATGCGACATATAGCAATCATGTGTCAATAGAACGGGTGACTTGACAACTTTGACCAAAGGGTCAGTGTCAAAACATGCAGTAAAGTCAACATTTACTACTGGTGATGGCAAAATCAAGAGTGTCAGTTCCAATTTTTGGTCGTAATTATTCGTCAACAACCAGTCTAAATTTAGACTAAAAATTTAGATACAGTCAATTCAATGCGCATTGTCATTGCGCATCGCTCAAATCACTAAAGCTACTTGATCAAGTGAACTGACATACGTTCCTGGATTGGGCTCTAAAAATGTTGGAAGAAGACAATGGTGATCAGGACAGAAACAAGTTGCGACATTGATTATTTGGCCAATGGCATGAGCTAGATATTAATGATATGTGGTTGCAACAAGACGGTGCGACATGTCACACAACGGGTATAACAATTGACTTATTCAAATCAGAAATCGATCCTGTCGAATGGCCAGCTAGTCTCGTGTGATTAAGGACTAATAATAATTCTGAATCCCTATAGGATGTGATGTATGAGAGGGACATTCAAGAACATGAGTCAACATAATATGTTTAACTTACAGCAATAATTTTTCAATTAAACTGGGTTTCCAATTGGAACTTGACAATTTTGAACTTTAGCTGTGAATGCACGATTAACGGGCAGTGTTAAGACATGCAGTAAAGACTACAAAAATTTCGAGTCAGTGACTGCAACTTCAAGACCGTTAATTCTAAATTTTGGTTGTAATTATTTTTCCAGTAGTTCCCGTGCCAGTGAGAGCTGCCGGTTGCATGTGATCATGCGCTTCAAGAGTCGACAGCTACGATGACTAAAAGACTGCAACTAGCATCAAAGCTGCGTAAAACGTTAAAAAGAGGATCAGAGAGAGGAGAATTGTTGTACTTGTATCTAATTGTTGTAGCATCTAAGCATGACGAGAATCAATTCAATGCCATTCTTTATATCGTCGGCGGCCACTTACGACTATTGTTGGTCCAATGTGGGTGCAACATAGCGCCCGTTAGTTCCCCTTTGGAGCTGTTCATATATGATCTTTCTCTGTCAATGCACACTTAAACAAATAAGCAGTGCCAATGATTGGCGAAATGCCGAGAAAAATACTCCCGTTCAAGCATTAGTTGCAAACAAACCAACACAGTCGGTTCCACGGCATTTTCAACAAATTGCTCATCCCTCACACCACAATTTAACGAATTTTGCGAATCTTGGCTTGCACTCTTATAAAATCCGACTAACACAAGAACTAACACTCGATTGTATGGAGGGCACTGGAAATGTTGGAATAAGATGACTAATTTCATCGCAAAATAGCTATAAATAGTTTCGACAGCAAACAGAATAAGTGTTACTGGACAGGTTGCAAATCCTCATGTGCTTCTGGAAACACACATAAAATAACTTCATACTTCATACACATAAAATAACTGTAGTGTGTGATATCCATGCTGGTAGTGTCATTGGACCGTTTTATTTCGTTGAAGAAAAGGACTGTCTCGTTACAGTTTATAGAGGTCGCTACAGACACCTGTTGCAACAACATTTCTTCCTTGGTCAATTCTAAAGATTGTTGGTCTAGAGATTAAGGAAATGCTAACAAGTGGGCGTCGTTAGAGGATCTTAGAGCCAATGTCGAAAGTTGGGGTCCCCGTGGTGGACATATAAACAATTTCGCATACAATAAATATTTTGTCCTAATGTTCAAGTCTTTGGTAGAAAAACCATTTCATGAACCGGATGTGTTAAACATTTAAAAGAACATTGTAAAAATGTTTCATTACCTCGGTAAACCCTTCATATATTGATACCAAACCCGTTGGATGATCAGATGGCACTCAAGAATTATGTTTAAAGTTTAAAGAAAATTTAAATGCCAGCCTGTATAGATTAAGACTTGGCTTAAAAATATACAATAAACTATCCGCTCACAAAGTCAGTAGCTATAGACATTTAAGATAGTAGACCAAGCCCCCTAATTCGAAACTGTATCATAATTTTATTTTTAAACCAAGTTAGCATCTGATTCAAACAGAAGATTGATTTCCAACACGACTCGCAGCGGACACCAAAACACCATCTAGGTGTATATTTAGATAGGTCGATGGTAACCTACCACCTTTTCCTCAAAAAATGGTATGTTACTACCACCAACATAGCAATCAATACCAACGACGTCTTTCTATTTCGACTGGCTTACTCTTATAGTAGATTGTTTAAGAACTTTGTCATATATATTATTTTGAGAGTTAATCACGCACTTAGGCTCATTTGGTTCATTGTGACATCATTTGCCACAACGAATACTCGCAGTTTCAGAATCTGTCTGCCGATTCCAAATAAAGGCGAAGAGGTCTGATGACATCACCTTGGATGTCATCAGAGCAAACAAACGCGCTCTGCAACCTATAAGCCCACTGGAGCAGTTTGACCCAGGGCAGAAAAGGTAGTAGATTTACAGGAATAGTCCCGGAGTTGAACAGAAGCGATCTCTAGCTGATTAAGTGTAAACTATCATAAAAATCCTCAAGTAATTCGTCGCATACGGCATCAATGGCAAGTCCCATGCCATGAAGGTGACTTTAGAAATAGTATTGCCACTTAGTATTGAAACTAATATTCTCAAGTTGACCTTTTTCAATGAAAAACGTAATTAGTCATATTCGGGTTAACCCCACTTACAAAGTATTTTACCTTTCGACAAGAAGGGGTAGTTGACCAGGTTAGCTTTAGATATGATATGGCAACGGTTTTAAATGTTTTTTCACTTTGTAAAGAGGTAAACGAGCAGCTGGTTCATGACCTACGAAATATAAGCGAAAACCAGTTTTAGCCAAACAGTCTGCAGCTTCGTTGCCCTCATTGTCACAATGGACTCGAAACCAACATGACGGATAGCCCAGACTTTCCCAGGCTTCCTGAGATTTCCAGATCATGCGATAGACAGTAGTAACCAAAGCCAGCACCCTGTTCTAAGACAGAGCCACCTGAAAAAAATACAAGCGATTCGGATTTTTGAGCATGTCTGGTGAGAACCACATATCCCTAGATGCATAAGACCTTCAAATAAAATTGACATGGTTTAGGCTTCTGCCTGTTTTTAATTTCGAAGGTAATTATACTTAATAATTTTTCAAAAATGTTTTTGGTCTCCATTGTGTTTCAGTATATATGGACTGTTATGTTTCCGCCCATCTTCACTCCTATTTGGCAGTACCCACCACGGTTGGAAAGATAGTCTCTATCTCACATACAATGTGGTTTGATGTTTATTGTTATACATTCTGATGCAAAGATTAAGCGATAGTAAACCAACCGCCAACTAAAGTGACAAAGTAGTTGTGGTATGTATAACCCCGACAATACCAGATATATGCGGCAAAGCAGATTATGCTTGATAACCCAAAATCATACGTTTTGGTGTGTAATCTTCCAATATAACCAGATCTTCAAATCCTGGACTTACACAAAGAGTACGGGATGTCATAATCCACAATTTGTGGAAGTATAAAGCTTTTCAAAGATCCAGTTCAGTTTCCGTATAAAGTTACCTGATAGCAGCGTATCACGATACAACATGTGATAAAATCTGTGTACTTTCTAACTAGTATAGTCATTTAATTGAACCATTGTCTGTCCCAAGACATCACAGAAGCGAAAGCAAGACTACCCAATCGTTCAGTTATTACTCTAAAAATTGAAGTAGATAAAAGAACAGGCTTTCAGGCTAAAAACGTTATTCGGGTTCTGTTTAGCCTGTCCATCTATCCGAATGAACACTTCTCTTACTTTTCTCCACATTCTCAAATTAGCTCTAAATATATACGAAAGAAGGTCTAGGATGAATAACAGTCCAAAAAACATTCCGTCTAGTTCTGTTGTTTATAATTTTAATAATGAATTGATTTCTATCTTCATAGTAACCAGCTTGGCTGCCAGCTTCTACTCACTGAAATCTAGAAATAGGTTTATGAGATGGTTTCTAGCTTCTACAATTGAAGCTTCACAGAGAAATGAGTTTTCATTTAAACTTCTAGCACTTCTGTACACGTGAGAGCCCTTTCAGGCTAATCTAGATAGTAACTTTGATAGTTCCATAGAGAGCTTTCGTGCATCTGGGAAGGTTTACTTACATATATTAGATCATAAAAAACATTTTTGCATCTTAAACTTAACTGGACGGTCTGCAACTTGTTATCTTTAAGTCTAACTGTAGACTCTTAACTTTTATAGTAAAAACAGTATACGTTGAGTTTTGAAATGGAAACAGATAAAGGGTTGTAGGATTGGTACTGGGAATGTTTATCGATTAAATGAAGTCTCAAGACATTCAAAATCACTTACGTGATGAAAATGACAAAGGTTGACGAAGAGAGACTCGAAGTTGGGTTTGAAAAAGATTGAATTTATAGTGCAAAGTGAGAACGACTGGAAAGTCAAAGTGACTGAAACAAAGCTTTTGCTCAAAACATTTACTGTCAGACGGTTCGAACCCATTTGTCGAGTTAAAACAAATACATTCTATTGGTTTTTTGGAACCTGATTTGTTTGAACCGTTAAAGCTACGTAAATATACTAACCTCTAGGCTTAACTGAATAAGAATTTTACGGAAAAAATTAAGCGTCACAGGTTTTTCTTTAGTTTAAGCTTTAATTGGGTGCAGGGTGGACCTTAAGACCTTTTAAGACCTGAAAATTAATTTAACCTGAATTCATCGAAGTGACAACTTCCAGTTGTCTACCGTTTAACTCTGAAGGAGTCGGCTCGAATCAAATAGAAGAGTGCAATGTTGCATCATCAGCAAAACTGTGGATCAAGGCTTCACAGTGCTATCCAACAAGTTATTTAAGTGTAACAAAACCCAAAACTGATCCCTGAGGGACTCCGGCATTTGGGGACTGTGTCGTTGATGATCTCCCATTTAGCACAACGTTGATCTTTCGGTCTTTGCGAAAGCTTTTTATCCACTGATGATCATCAAATCAAAGCCGTATGCTACAAGTATACAAATGAGATTCTCATTCCAAACCTTGTGAAAAGCCTTGGATATATCCAAAGCGATTGTAAAGGCTTCTCCGTGGTGCTCAAGGATGAGATTCTACTTGTTTGCAACATACGTGCAGATATTGGTTGTGGAGCGGCTTTCGCGAAAGCCATATTGTAATGCATTTCTCAACAACTTTAGCCACGGCTGACACAATTGATATTTCCCGGTAGTTTGAGGGGTCAGTTTTATCACAACTAGGTTTAAGAACCGATTGCACCATCGTACTTTTCCAGGCGTTCGGGTATTTACTTTGCTTATAAGAAAGGAGAAAAAGTTTAGTTAATATTGGAACCAAATCCAATATTCGAACAGGAATTCCGTCAGGCCCGGTGGTCGTATTGACGTCCATTGCCTTCAGGTTTCTGAAGACAATTTCCTCCGAGATGTTGACAGGATTTTTTTTGGAACCTCAATACGGAGGTTGAACTCCATCGGAGAAAACTAACGTCGAGTTCGAAGTGAAGACACTTGCCAGTAAGTTGGGCTGCAAATATGGATCCACCACCAAAGCATCGTCTGCACATTGCAATGCTGAAATAGATGTTTTAGAGATGTTTTCAACCGATACGACCATCTGGTAATAATTGCGATCGGAGATTTTCAACTCGAAAGCCTTAGCGGCTTTCCTGTTGTTAAAGAGCCATAGCCGGCTTTCCGGCTCTTTTCGCTTCCTATTAATGATTTGGTGCGACGATGTCTTTGGTAAGCTCTAAAAGGAGTATGATTAAGCAATAACGAGTTCGACACAAATTCACCAGATCAAATTACCCGGCCTACTTCAACCAATAAACAAATATCTCAACCTGACTAGTTTACTATAGTGTCTATAATATCGTACCTATCGACCATTTAAAAAGAGTGATGACTAATGCGAATGGTTTAATGTTTCAATAATCCAAAAATAGAAACAAATGAATGACAATTAAAGTTAATAACAAATATTATGTTCAATTATTCATCAAAATTTGTTTAATGAAACCACTACGGCACCAAAACCATAATTTAAGCACGATTGATTGAAATCAAGTGTCTCAAGGTAATTTGCATCGTACCTATCAGATATAAATAATTAATCTTTATATTATATACGAAGTGCTTAAAGCACATATATAAGCTATATCACATATGTATACGTATCTCGATTATTTATAAGTCGACATAGCATCGTGTTGAATTTATTACCTTGCCACCATACATCAACAACACCCAAAAAATAATAATTCGAAACCGTTGCTAATATACATACACCTCGATTTGACACTAATAATATATTTTGTCGATAATGTGTACATACGAGTATTATATAGGTATCGATCATTTCGAAAAAAAAAAAATTAATTGACGACAGTTTTATTGTGAGAATTTGGTGTTGTAAAATATGTTGTTTAAGCACATATTTTGCGGTTGAGGAAGAAAACTTATTTATAATTTGCATAATGTGCTCGTACATGCATAAGCTGACATGAGATATATGTATCTGTTTGTTGGTCATAGTTTCGATTGTTTTTCAAATGATTTTGTGGTTTGCCTTAAGAATTTAATTTATAAAATGACAACCCAGAAGTAAGATGACATTTGAAATTTGGCCAAACCTTGGTTTTTATCTGTTAAGTCAAATCAATTAATTGTTGATTGGGAAATTTAAGTGAAACGTTGGTTGTGTTAGTTGACTGGTTTGGAACTATCCGTATTTGGAGTTCGTCTTAGAAAATGCCTGAGTAGAAGGATCGTATGTGGACTTTAATCATGAACTGTTGAACACAACTATAAAATATACAAAGCATAACCAGGGAGCAGACATCATTGAATTTAGAGACTCGAAGTCACTGCTTCTAGCTGGACTGTTACGATACCACTAAAAAACCATAAATTATGAATGACAAAGAAGAAAACAAAGTAACACTGTGAATGGAAGTTGCACTGATGAGTCCAGATTAATATACAAATTTTTTTTTTTTTTATCGGTTTTTACAGGCCATTATTGGCCCGTACCGTGTCAACAATCTGACTCCATCGGTTTCGATCACGAGCCAGCTCTTCAAACCGTTGTAGGCAGTTTGAAGATGCCAAATCGCTCTATACGCCGTGGAGCCATCATCGCCGACAGCGACCTCTTCGCCTGCCGAAATGCGGTTCTCCCTTAAAGGTTCGCTGTATCATTCGGTTCGGATCAGCACGCAGAACGTGTCCGAGCCAGCGTACTCGCTGTCCTTTGATTTCATGCACGATATCAGGAATTTGCATTAAATTCCTGATCTCGTGATTGAAAAGAACTCGGTAAGTGCCATCGACGTCGCGTTTTGGACCATATATCACACGCATGATTCTTCTTTCGAATGTTAGAAGCCATCTTTCGTACTCATCCGTCAAGGTCCAACTCTCACATCCATACATGACAACGGGTCTGATCAACACTCTGTACAGTTTCAGCTTATCCGTATTTGCAAGATATTTTGATTTCAGCAGTGGACGTAGACGATACAAAGCCCGATTGCCAGCGGCAAGGCGGACTTTGATATCCTCTCCCACACTATTATCGTGAGTGATGAGAGATCCAAGATACTTGAATCTCATCACTCCTTCAAACGTGTGGTTACCACTACTGAAATCAATTGCGTCTTGGTCTCCAAAACCCGAGATTAGATATTTGGTTTTTGACTCGTTGATTTTGAGACCAACAGAAGCTGAACACTGTTCCAGTGGATCAAGTATCTCTTTCACTCCGTTGCCATTTAATCCAATCACACAGATATCATCTGCATAAGCAAGAAGTTGATTGGATTGTCGGAATAAGATGTTGTCCTGAGGTGTTTCACTTTTACGAAGGATGTATTCCAACATGAGATTAAAAAGTATCGGGGACAGTGCATCTCCTTGTCGAACACCAGAAGTGATTGCAAAAGTTCTCAATAGCCTGTTCTCAACTTTGACACAGCATTGTGACTGCGTTACTGTCATTTTACACAGCTGTACATATTTTTTTGGTATTCCTAAATATTCAAGCGCATACCATAGCCTCTCTCGATTGATCGAGTCATAGGCTTGCTTGAAATCCCGGAACACATGGTGTACATCGCGAGATGTTTCGTAGTACTTGGAAAGAATCATCCGCAGCGAAAAAACTTGATCAGTGACTGACCGATTTGGACGGAATCCTCCTTGGTAGTCACCGACAATTTCCTTCGCTAGAGGAGTAATTCTTCCCAAGATAATGTATGACAGTAACTTATATGCTGTGCAAAGGAGAGCTATATCGCGATAATTCTCACATTTCAAGCGATCACCCTTCTTGAAAATTGGGCATAACGCGGCCACTTTCCATTCGTCAGGCATAACTTCATTTCGCCATACCAATCGAACAAGGTCGAAAAGACAGTTCCACAAAGTTAGCCCTCCGAATATCAAGAGCTCTGAATTAATGCAATCAACTCCTGGTGAAAGATTTTTCTTTAATTTCGGCATGGCCATTGTGAATTCCTCATAGGATGGATCCTCAATGAACATCTCCGCGGTCTGTATTTGAGGGTATTCAAACACAGCTTGTGATACATGTGGAACATTAAGTAAATCAGAAAAATGTTCACGCCATATATCGAGTACCGCATCGACGTTAACACAGAGGTTTCTATCCTGGTCCCGAATGGCAGTGGACCGAGATCTTAAGGTATGGTGCAATTCGGAGATTCCTTTAAAGAAACCACGCGAATTGTGCTCATTGCTGAGTTGTTGTACTCTTAAGACCTTAGCCTTCCACCATTCTCGTTTCTTCAGTCTACAAATGCGTTTAGCTGTCCTCCTAGCGAGAACTGCTTTGTTTTTCCTTGCAATTGTAAACCGAGTCTGCGCTTCATTATAGGCTATATTTCGTTGCTCAACAGCAAGACGACACTCCTCATCAAATCAATCATTTTTGGTCTTAGTTTTCACTATACCGAGAGTGTGCTGAGCAGCATCGACAACCGAGGTTTTCAATACTTCCCAGACACTGTTCACATCATCAGATTGGTAATTGGATTGCATAATGCTATTGCTGACAAGATCTTGATATTTTCGTCGCGTTTCTTCATTTATCAGACCTTCACAGGAGAATCGCGTTGTATATTCTCCTGTCCTCCCTGACTTGTACGAAAATTTCCATCGTTGCTTTGCAGCAACCATAAAATGGTCACTGCCTACGAATTTTGTTGACGACCGATACGATCTCACATCTTGGACAACCCGAGCCCGCCCTTTTGAAATGAACACATGGTCAATTTGGCTTCGGGATGTTTTACGTGGATGTGTCCATGTTTTCAAATGGATGTTTTTATGGGGAAAGAATGTACTTGCCACTTTGAGATCATGAGCGATCGCAAAGTACATCATTTTTTCCCCATTTTCGTAGTTTCGTGTCGGGAGTACGGACCTATGTTATTACATAAGTCGGTCTGATTTCTGCCAGCTCTAGCATTAAAGTCACCAATCACCAATTTGACATCGTGCTCCGGTGTAGAACCCATCAGATTATCCAGATTATTACATCAGTGGGCGCATGTATACAGACAATTGACAGGTTGGCTAATCTCATGTGCAAGCTAAGCTTACACATTCGATTATCGACTGCTTGAAAGTCCAAGACAGCCTTTTTTACCTGTGGCCCAATGAGAAATCCAACCCCAAGATTTCCGCGGTCATCTCCACTGTGTAGCAACGTATAGCCTTGGGACACATGGACTCCACTTTTAGGCCATCGAGTTTCTTGGAGAGCTACGAGTTCCAGCCGATACTCCTTCATGCAAGTGATAAGGCCGTCCAACGCGCCAGGTTTTCTTAATGTGCCGATCCTCTATCTCGTGTCCGGGTACTTAAGCGGAGGTTCGTTTTTTTTGTCATTTTGGTGGTATCCGATTTTTTTATTTTTGTTGACATTTTTAACATTTTTACTTTTTTTACGGATGCGGGTCGTCAGCCCAGCGATCCAACGCCTCCTTCGACAAGCTCTGGATACTGTGGTGGTATTCTATGGGTCTCATGTTTCGTTCGTAATATTTACGAAATACGAATGCCCCCAACCACAGGGCAAAATAAACCAATATACAAAATACTCTCAAAAAAACTTCCGGCTTATGGGCGACTAATTACAGACATAAGTCACCAATTTCGGAATGGAATATTTTTTGACAATAAAGAATGATTTCGTATAAATCTATCATGATCCGAGCCTCAAACGGGATATAGTTCAATAAGTACGAACAATTCCAACTGTTCTGAAGCTAATGTTGGAAACAGAGTACATTCTTACACTCGTATAGTTGAAAAAGAATTCCCAATGGAAACATAAAAATACGTCTTGCTTCAGGTAAACGCGCTTTAGGACGTTATTGCTGATGTGGCCATGTGTGGATGTGAAGCTGAAACCTGGAAGGATGAGTATATGAAAGGGTATAATGACATAAAACTTAATTTTGTGCCGTAATGACTAAGTCTTATATTGATCTGAGTCCGACTCAATAATTCGGATACGAACCGTAACAGTAACGTTACAATTAATGTCTGGAGAAGACAATTGCGACTATGGTTAAAAGAAATTATCCCAACTGAAAGAAAATTGGTTACTCCAACTCCACTAACTCTTCTAGTTCAAAAACAGGAACTGGTTGACACTTTTGGAATACAGCAACAACATCAACAAAAATTGTAACAGCAACAACAGCAGAAATTGCAACGGAAAGATCATCAAAGTCAGCTTTCAACATGAGGAGCTGTTACACCAACAGGAACAGACGAAGTTATTAAAAGAAAAATTCATGAAACAACAGGTAACATTTGGGTGGCCTGGATAAACCGCTTGGTGGCCGTTAAGGCAGTTGAGGCAAGAGTTGCGGATGTCAGAAAATTGATGAGCCTGTTTCAACAAAAGTACGAATTGAATTCAACGAACTGAGCGGCGAGATCGGTTAACTGAGGGCTCTAACAACCCTAACAAGGGTTCTTTTGAAATTGAAACCATTCAGTTCAAAATCGCATTGGTAAGGGTTGCTTATCATAAAAATGAAAGCGCCTGTAATGGTGTTGCTAAGCCTATGACCCTATGAACTGAGGTACCCGATGATAATTACAAGCAGGATTTTTTATAGTATGTCGCTTAAAACCAGAAAGCATGTTACGAAAACGTTGTAAGAAGGTTGACATCGTTCGACTAGTGAACTTTGCCTATCCAACGATCAATGCTGAGCAGCGAGATAAGCTAGTGATGGGCATATTCATAACTCATACATCAATGCTTACAACTGCATGTATCTGATGAAACAAATGAAACAGAGGAAGTGCTAGCTTTGGCTCTACAGATAGAAGTTGGAGAAAAAAAAGTAATTATTAAGGCGTTTGTGGTTCGAACCACGTTGATTGTATGAGAAAGCTGGAAGCCAGCTATGAATCTGCCAATCCTTTCTTTTTTTTGTTTTTTTTATATTTTTTTACTATGTAATGTGTTATGGGGCTCAAGGCACTCCCAACTCTTTCGAAGTTCGCTTGTTTACGTCCTTACCTTACGCTTTGCAGCCAAATCGAGGACGTACGGCTATAGGTCTGATTAACCTAACCATCTGCACATTGCATAGCTCCATGCCCGACTATAGTACTACTGGCATGGAAGATGGGTCGGCCCATGGATTCTGCACTCCAAAACGGGGTCATAGTTGTGTTTATTTACACCACCGATCGTAATCAAGTGGTGAAAAATCCCTTTTGCATCCTGTCCCTATCGGGATGTGAACCTGGTACCTCCCGCTCCAACTGCCGCAGTTTTAACCACTGCGCCACCTGGACGGTTGGGCATTCTTTCTTGCAGGTAAGCGTATTACTAAAAAAAATTATCAGTTTGAATGATGATCGAGCGAGAAACCCGCTGTTGGTAAAAACCTAGACTTGTTATAAAGCCCACAAGGGATTCTCGTGTTACCGGCATGAAATGGGGATAGAGATCAACATCCATATTGGACAAATGAATGATCTTTTCTACCGTCAGACGTGATTTGTAAACAGAAAATTGATAAATCGAGAAGATTTGCTTTTGTTCATTAAGAGAGCTAACTGGTGAACCTAGTCTAAATCAGCATGTTCACATATCGGTTCGTGGTAGCAGACATAGAAAACTATAAAGAGGATTATAACCAGTCACCACACCATCAAACAGTATGACAAGTTCACCATAGTCTTAGCAATAAAGATATCTGACATCGAGAGACTTATGGAGTGTGTGCTGCATGATAAGATTACTTTGGAGCTAAACAATATACATGGCAAAATCAGGCAGTTGTTTTATGAACGACCAAAACGCAAAGAGTGGTGCTGCGCGCAATATAACGTGATCAATAAAACAGAACCGTTTCCAGTAACAATAAGGGGATCGTTTCCAGTAACAAGGAGAATCAGCACGTCATAGAAAGTTTTAAATCGAGTGGGGAAATGAGTGGGTCAGCAGCTGCAGAGTACCATTGCTAATCACAGAGCCGAATCAACATTAAATAGAGTCGGACAACTTTTATATATCCACAGTCAGATGGCATTAAGGAACATTAGCAAAAGTGGTGGTTTCTAATCAGAGAAATTGAGCTGCTGGACTTTTCAAATTCTTCATCGGGTATAATAGTGCAGAATACAATACAGCAAGAGAAGTGCCAGCGAATCTGACCTGCAAAAGATATATCCTTCTAGCAATTTGGAGTTTGGAGCACCGGACTGAATCAAGATCATCAGACACTAAATGAAACACAACTGTATGAAACACACTTAATCTATAATTGGATTGAAATGGTTGATACGTCATCAAAGCAGCGTCAATTTAAACGTCCAAATGTGCGTACAATCGGAAAAATCGTGCAAAAATTTGAGCAAACCGGGTCTGTAGGAGATTTAAAAGTACCAGTATACATACACGTACAGCTGGTGCTGCAGAAAATATTGCTGCTGCTCACGACAGTGTGGTTGAAGAGCCGTCCACCTCAACTCGTTGTCGTGCTCAACAATTGCACCTCTCAAGCTCGTCGTTTATGAACATCACGCATAAAAACTTGCATTCACACGCTTATAACGTGCTATTGACTCAAGAACTAAAGCCTCTTGACCATTCCAAACGTCGTCAATGGTCAGAATAGTGGCAAGAAATGGCAACAGTGGATGATCAATTTTCGAAGAAAATCATCTTCAGTGATGAAGAAAAACCAATGCACCCACAAAGAGTGACTGTTTGGTGCAGTTTACGAGCTTTTATTATCATAATAAAAAGAATAGACAGTAGTTTCCTAAATAATTTGAGTTTTATTCAAAATCAACATCGGCCCTTAAAATGTAACCACTCTTTAGTACGCTAATTAACAGTGGCCAAAAGAGAAACTGGTTTGGGATCCAACCAGAGGTCATGTAACTTTATATGTTCGAATTTCGTTTTGGAGAGCAAGAGATGTATTTTTTTTTCAACGCCTCACGCGGTAATAATATAGTCTCGTTCAGTTTGAGAAGTATCAACGAGATAAGGAAATGACGACATTTGAAAACAATGAGTGAGTCGGAACCAGTTTTATGATTAAAGTGAAGTGAAGACTAGTGTAACAGGTCCCAACCGATGGTACGAGGCTAACTATGAATTACAACTAATCCCTGAACTGTGCAGGATGCTTAACATAAGAAAGACTTGGGCTACTGTTATGAGAAACCACGCTCATATGACATGAAGGGACATTTGACAAACGTGGCTGATACAGAACAAAGAAATTGGGACTTTATCATTATTCATCATAGAAAATTTTTCCGTTTCACCTGCCATTACATAAAATACATTATGGCCCATTGCTTAAATAATTTAATATATAGCCACCTTATTTTATGTCTACCAATTAAATTAACAAAAACGAAATTACCTAATTATACCAAAATTTAAACAGTTTACGATACACAGGCACCTACACTATATATATATATAGTGTTGAGAGTCGTGGAGCCAAAAAATATTATTGTTATAGATAAAATTATCCCGCCGCACTGATGTACTCCCGCGTGCAACAAATTTACCCGACATACGTTTAATCTACCCAAATTTACTAAGAATTAAGGTAATAAATTTGTCCCGAAGGATACAAAAGCTAAAAGAAAAATAAATTTAATTCCATAAAGCACACAAATACACTCTTGGATATATTATGTTTATGTGGAAAGGAAGCTTTTTCGGTATATTGTTATATATATGTTGTTGGGTATCACCTTCATCGTCTTCGTTCGTTCTTAAGTCGTCATATTAATAAAAATAACAAATTAATTTAATTTTATTATAATTTTTATTTTACGTCTTTTTGGGTTTTCTTTGCTTTAGGTTTTCTTATTATATTTTCTTGCTTGTTTGTGTGTGGGGATATACATGTGAATTTTCTCAAGACATCATTGTTTTGTCATCTCGCATCAACAATGTACATAGACATCGTCGTCGTATTACACATCATACACATATACATATATTACATAGTCAGCATAAAACTGTATATATATACAAGCAGTGTACAAATAGCACGGTAACAAGTAGCATCATAGCATTATGTATATAGGAGGATGTCTACAGATATACGAAACAACTCGTCTTAAGTTATGTATATATTTACTTTAATTTTATTTAAAAGAATGATGATGATACTCTATACAATTTTAATTAATTTTATTAAAATAAATTTTTAATTTTTTAGTGTAATAAATTTAATTTAATTGAAATTTTATACAAATTATGGTGTACTGAGCAACAAAAAAATTGTTGCGTTGCTGCATTGTTGCGTTGTTGCACTTGATAGTTGGTTATTCTCTATATTATCCGTACGTTGGCTTTGCCTTCGTTTATACATTAATTTATAAAAAATATCGATTAATTAATTAGCAAACAGTAGTACCGTTTATTGTATAATTAATCGATTAACCGAAATAATTAGCAATTAATTAATAACCAAACCATAACAATTATCTGCAACACGATCCCAGACGACTATAGATTTGGGTTTAATTGTTTATATGCAAATAAAATTTAATCGGTCAATATGGATTTAATGGCAGTGAACGCTTTCGATTCATTTCTGGTACTGAAGGAGTTATCGACCTATAACAAGGGTTGTGGATAAAATGCGATTTCGTGGGGAAAAGGTGTCTATAAAATCACCACAGTAACCAGAGTTTGTTGTAGGAGACGAACAAAGCTGATCGGTTTCCCACGCTGATGAGTATAAGTACTCGAAAATCAGGAAGAGAACTAGCTAACTAAAGTCACTTAGTGTTTGACGGGGTTATTTAAATTGTGTCGAAAGGTTACAAAGTCGAGGCGATCTCGCAAATGAATTAGTACTATCTTAGATTGGTGCTTTTATTGCTAGAACCCAGACACTGTTGGGCTTGTAAATTACACGATGTAATTTACACGGGTTTTTACATGTTAAAACCGTGTTATTTACGTGAGGTTAATTTTTACATTTTGTATTTTTAAAAACGTGAACAACAGTTTTATGTAACAAAAACTGACGCGCCATCTCTTATTAAAACTAATTGTAACTAAAGCACCATCTGACCGCCCAGGTGGCGCAGTGGCTAAAGCTGCGGCAGTTGGAGCGGGAGGTACCGGGTTCAAATGGTGTGAATGAACACAACTATGACCCCCTGTTGGAGTGCAGAATTCATGAGCCGACCCATCTTCAGAATTCATGAGCTGGCATGGAGCTATGCAATGTGCAGATGGGTAGGAAAATCGGACCTATAGCCGTAAAGTAATGACGTAAATAAGCGAACCGCTTATTTACTTAGAGATAAATTATTTATTTAGAGATAAAAAATAAAAAAAAGCACCATCTGTTAAAAAATCTTCTAACTATTTTATAAATAGAATTTGTGAAATAATTAACATTGTAGATTTGTGTAGAATTTTTTTCGACTACTTACCGAATGCCACAGTAATTTTTAACTTAAATACCGATTTATCTATGTAAATTAATTTTGACATTTTAAAATAGATGGCACTGCAAATGGTGTTGTCTTCGTATTTTACATGTAATTTACGTTTTATGTAATTCACGCTAGTTTTTACAAAATTTACATAAAAAAATGTAAAAATGTTTTTTATATGTAAAATCCCAACAATGCAGTGAGCCAGATATCAGGCCAGCATATGCAATTAAATACTACTTTCGACAGAGAAGGCGTATTATGACCAGGAAGTGTTGAAAACTTCGCTTGCTGATATTCATACAGTGGAGTTAATACAGTGACAACCAAATATGTTCTGTTGAAAAATTTATTTGGTTTACAATCTTAAGTATAATATGTGGTTTCTTCAACAGGGTTACCGAGATGTCAGTTTATGATGTCAAAGAATGAAAACCTTTGTTTTTACATCAAAACAGTACTCGTCGCATGACTTGAACTTATTTTAATCTACTTAATGTTCCATATGCCCACGAACGTAATTGCATACCCGCAAAATGAAGAATTAGCCACGACTTGATTGCATTGTTTCTTCCAAACTCTTGAAATTCTGCTCTGGGGGAGAAGTAATTATCGGTCAATCGCACTTACCAAGTTTTACTCTCTGGATGTTTCTCTCCAAGTACTACACGATGTACACCAGGTGTTCTTAGTTATGAGGTCTATGATTTGATCAATCGAGAGTATCCATAGTATATGAACTTAAGTATGGGAAGATCAGTAAAGCAGTCCCTGTATCAATTTTGCAAAAAATAAGTTTAGGGTTCGACAGTATTAAGTATCGTAGGCTTCAAAATCAACGAGTCAAAGAAGCTGAAATTGTATACTGTGTTGATCAAGCCTGAGTAGTCAGTCACGTAAGAATGAGAGAGTTAAACTTTATCGGATGACTACAGAAGATGGGTAGTATCTCTTCTCGTGATAATAGCGAATAACAATGGTTTGAAACAAAGCAAAGCTTTGCGAAACGAACTTAGTGAGATATAATCCAAGGGTATTAAAGTTACAGATAACCAAGTACTAAAAAAAATTAGCGCATTACAAGTCATCATGCAAACAGAGGAACCTTGACATTTCTGTCTAGCTTAAATGCACAAAAGACAAAAAATTGAATTCAATTCCGAAATTTTATTGACTATTTGTCATTATCGTCTTTATCTTTACAGTGTTTCATCTAAGAGGAGAGAGTGCATAAAGGACGTTGAACAAATCAATGTGCAAAGAGGTTGGGCAAAAAATGAACTACTTACATATACGTTCAGTTCAATCTAAAATCTCTAGAACTCAGTCAAATAACCGACATCTACTCGTATGGTCGTATGGACGATAGCTTCACGGCTAAGCTTTAGTATTGCATTGATATTCGTGCAATGAGGGCAATTCAAGTACAGTCTTAAGAGTAAATATCGATTACAGACCACTTTAAGACTCAGGTTAATTGTCCTCCGGAACCTTTATGATGACGCGAAGTGTTATTTGAATTTCTTCCGAATGTCTTCCGAAAAAGGCCATTTTATCCGGTATCGTTAAATTTGTGAGTTGATCCTCATATAGGAATCGTGTTCTAAGGCAAACCAGTCTGGGGAGAGTATAGATAGGACCAGTGCAAGAGCTAACCCATGCCCCTTGTCTTGCACATATTGCAGCTGGCATTGTTCTAAATTTCAATTTGCATGATGTACTAGCTCCAAAAATAGTGTCCAGATAGAATATTTAGCAACACTCTCAAGAAACGACTATCATTTAATTCACGATGCAGTGAAAACCTAGCTATTTGATTGTCCCGTTGCATTTGTTGCTGACAATTATGTAACTGTTAATATCTTTGTTTAACTGATGGTAACGAAAGACTTATAACTACTTCAGGAGCCACAAAATTGGAAGTTGCACCCCGTAAAGTTATCGGAACACGTTTCGTTTGATACTTATATGACTGGGTATATAGTGACATCTGACTGTATCAGACACGACGGTATTTTTTTCGTGATCTAGTACAAAACGGCGTAAGACTTCTAGGTATTCGAGGTCAAGTGCGGGCAGTTATATATTTGTGTGGCGTTCAGTAGCATATAACACAGTTCATTTAACGCTATAATCGAATAAATCGAAAATTTCCAGTTAATTTCTTATAATTCGCTAGCTCTGTTGCAACACGAATTAACACTATAACATATACGAATCACACAGTACGAACATCAAGGTCCAATACCACATACCGGATGAGATCGATTTGATCATTTCGATCACACAGCCATTCAATGGACGTCAGTCATTCAATAGACGACGTCATCGCCAGCTCGAAACGGCCTTGCGAATTTGACAACAATGAACAAAACGACAACTTTAATTTTTTAAATACTATTCTCAAAGACTTCCTTCAACATTGCGCAGCTTGTTAGAACCGCTTATATTTTATTCGTATAGTATCCACCACAGCTAAACAGATTGTCTGTATCCTGCAGGCAAAGCCACTAACTACAAGTGATGTGTGTGTGTATACCTTCTGTTCGACCACCAAATATACGCGACAAAATAATATAAGGGTCTGATACCCGAAACGCCATTATAACTTCTATGAATGAATTTCCAGTATATCTTGCAGGCTTTGTTGCATTTCTAGGGTTGTCAAATAATCTCCCGGTCTAACTATAGATCCCAAGATTCAGAACTTCGCAAGAGTGAGCATGGCACGATCTTCTAATTTTAGAGGTCCAATTTGATAATACATAAGAACCAGTTCAGTTTCTCTAGAGTTAACTGTTAGCTTATATTGACTATACACTAGGACCTAACTAGAATCTCCATTTATAAACCCTGATAGTAAAATTCTTCTCGTTGAATTGGTCGGGCAAGAAGTTGAACGCAAGATACATCGAAAACGAGCCAAGAATCCAGATTGAGACCAACCAGTAGTGCTATCATTACAAGGCTGTGAGGGTCAAAGCTATTTTCAATCCCTCCAATGTCTTCATGAAGTTCTGGTTGTACCTTTCGAGTTGTTTTGTTATGAATGGTATTTTTAAAAAAGCGGAATTTCGTCGTAACAACGATTTTTTTCCCAGTCACTCAGGCTCAATTGCTCGTTGTGAAATACCTTCCCAGGCGTACACTCTCAGTCCCGGAATCTGTTTGTTCTTCTTATGAAGTCCAGAATATCCGGTATCCTCAAGGTCGTCAATTGGTCGTCAAATGAATTGTGAGCCGAAACAGTGCATTCTATAGGAAGAGTATGAAGAACATGAGCACAAAAAGTGCTCAAAGTTTCTTCCTCCCCGTCCCCACACTGTTCGCAGAAAGAGGTGTTTCGAATTTTCATTTGAAACATTTGACTATTGGAGCAGTGCCCCATCAGAATGCCCAGCAAGATCCTTAAAGTGCGTCTACCATAGTTTAAGAAAGACTGGGATCTTTGCTGGTTTACTGATCCAATCAATTCAATCAATTTCTTGTTTAAAAGATAGTGACGTCACTCCCTTGGATACCCATGTGACTGGGTATCCAGTGGAGTCTAACTTTATTCAGCCTGCCTAGTCGATTTAAAGGCACTTATCGTTTCCAAGACAAGATGAAACAGTATTGGAACCAATCGCCTTTAGAGCACCCTGACTGTCAGAAAGAATGCAGATACGACGATCTCTGCAATTCATCCTTTTTACAAAGAGTGCTGTTTTCAAAATTGCAGCCGTTTCTGCCTGAAAACAGTAACAACATTTACTCCTACTGTACAAATACAATTAAATGGTCTCATTTCCCAAGGTGTCATTTACAATGTAAGCAAACAAACAATTTAAGTCACAATAACTTCACATATCTACACTTTTGTAACAAATCTTTTATATAACTTACCGGAAATTTAGACGAATGCGTTCGCAACGTAATATTAGACATTCCATTCTGTTGTTGATTGGTATTTTCTTGGGCAATTGCGGCACCCGGAATCGGTGCCTCACTATAGATATTGGTCGAACCTGGTTGCGGTAGGGGCGGCATCCTATACATCGGCGGTGTTATAATTTTTTGAACATTTGTTGTCGACTTGCAAGCAGCATTATTAATATCGGTGACAGCAACTGAAAGTATTGTTTTTTTAAATAAAGAAAATTATTATGAATTTAATTGGAAATTGTGTATCAACACAAAATAATATTTGGATTTCAATCGAAACACCTGTTAACACCATTATTAATCGATTTAATCAGCTTTAATTTACAACAAAAACAATATAGATTTTATTAATATTTTTTGGTGTTTGTTCACAACATTTCAGCATTTAACAATAACAATAAATTGTTGTTGCATTGTTTACGTAAACAAGCAATTATTAATGGTATTTAGCTTAAAACGAAAACCAGGTTAATAGTTTAAGGAAATATAAATTTCAGAATATATACGTTGAATGCACAGTACTTATAATATAACGACAGAGTGCGTGAGAACTAGAAGATTTCATAATGGTACACATTAATAAAGACCATCCGGTCATTTGTCTGGATGTGACTCGTCCCCATCGAATTCTGCGTATATAAAACAAATAATTCACACAACAAATGGAAACCAATATTCCACGCAATTTTTCATTTAAACACTTCCAATCCATTATCAATTCAAATATGTATCCAAAGTGTATAAAACTTATCAAATAAAATTAATCGTTTTTTTTATCCAGTTATATATTTAATTTTTTTTATACGTTTAATAAAACTGCTATCTATCGTGTTTTACAAAACAAGATGGGGGATGGGTTGGAGTCCGCATTTTTTGCCGAATTTTCAACTTTTCCAATTTATATAACCGAACAAAAAACAATTTCCAACAATTTTAAATTTATTTTTTGGATTTTGTTAATGTTTTTGTCATTTTGATTGTTATTCATATCACATCGAATTTGACCTTATATACCATCTAGTCGAACACAGTACTCTATCCACCAACAACATTTCGTTCGTTGTCTTCTGTCTTAAAACATGTATTACGTGGATTTTATTATTACGTAGATATTGATTAGTGGAATTTTTTTTTTAAGCTCTAAATGTCTTGGTTAGCACCGAGTTTCAGCGAGTTTCAATGACAATTTGCTTCTGGCCACTTTCAATGCAACTCAATCAAAACCCATGGGTCTAAGAAGCCATAGTACGATAGACCGAACATAGGGAGCGCTTAAAAAGCCTTTAGAGTAAATGAGTTGATGTCTATAGTAAAATTACGAAAAAATAAGATAGAACCCTATCAGATATAATGCAAGAAGTCATTGACATATTGTGATCCAACAGTTTCAAGCGGCAATTATTAGACCCATGATTACCTAGGTCACTGAGATGTTAAATTTTACCATCAATAATAAACGATTCAGAACTTACCTTGGTAAAACATAATCAATTGGAATTAGTCCAATTGCAGCTATGGAGGCTACTCTCATTGCATATCAAAAATTTCACTGCCACAGGTAACACTACCATTGTTCAAGCGGAAAGCATAGGGCATGGGAATTTGTGCAAAGCCTGATCTATCGTAATTTCCAATAAGAAAACACACTATTTACCAAGGAAATTGAAATGTTTTTTATTTAATGTGAAGTATAATCGATACAATCAAGTTCAGAATAAAACGTCATTCCAATGGCCTCCGCGACTTCTTCTGCAGGAAAGAAATCGATGAACCCAATTTTTGAGCACTTTTACCATTGAATCAAGTCTTATGTCATGAATGGCACGTTCAATATTGACCTGTAAAATTTGATGAGAGCTTAGTTTATTGCTAAGGACCAATGACTTCAAATAACCCCACAAGAAATAGTGTAATGGTGTTAAATCACAATAATTCAATTGTTGCACTTGCTGTGTGGCACGTAGCCACGTCTTGTTGGAACCGCATGTTGTCAAGATCAACTTATTCTGATTTCAGCCATAAAAACTCCATTGACAGTAACAGTGTTACCAGCTTCATTTCGAAGAAAATACGGACCGATGGTTCTACCAGACTCAACACCACACTAAAATGTCAATTAAGGTGAATGTAATGGTTTCATGAATAATTGGTGGATTTTCTTCGCACCAGAATCGACGGTAATGTTTATTTTCATCGGAGAAGATGATTTTCTTAAATAAATCGTTATCGTTTTCAAGTTGTTCACATCATCAAATTTACGACGTTAACGGTGGTCCTATGGCTTCAGTTCTTGAGTGAAAACCATTTTATACCGGTGCAAACCCAAATCTTTTTTCCAAATTCGCCAGGTTGTGGTTTGAGATCGTCCAATTTCTTAAGAATGTCTTGGAAACGACAAATTGCGTTCTTGAGCAACACCATGAGCAACATGGCCGAAACGTCACTTAAAAATCAAATTATTCTTATTGGAAAACCCATAATCAAAGCCATAAATACTGCAAGGATTTATAGTATATCGGACAGCCAAGCATCTTTATAGCTAACGTTAAACTCACCTAGGACCCAGAAAGTGTGAGACTGTTTAAATTCGAGAGTACACATTTGCAGAATATTCATAAAGCGAAGCAATTTAGCTCGGAATACTTTCAATGCAACCCAAACTACACCTGTAAGTCTTAGAAAAGCATAGCCTAGGGCAGACTGAATACAGGCATTTGGATGAAAACATTTCAATATAAGACTGCGTTCCAACTGTTTGTAGACTCCATACAAACCTTTTAATATTGTCTTCCCTGTATCGGATGAATAAAGTCGAGGAAAATGCGTATTAAAACAGAAGTCGAGGGTATTGTGAGCGGATGGATCAAAGATGACCTGTAAATAGCTAAGTCTCTGGAGTAACCGCTACCATTTTTCAAGCTGAAATTCATGCAAAAGAACTTTATACAAAGCCTGATCTAACCATTTTATATGCCATAATGCAAGGATTTATAATCATTCGGGCTGCCAAGCATCTATATAGGCAGTTAGGTTAAACTCACACAACGCCAAGTTAGTTTGGGACTGCTAAAATTCGATATAGCAATTGCGATAACCAGGAATTAAATACGTGGACAATGGAGATGATGAACAAAAAGGTAATGGGAGCGCTAATGTATTCGCTAGATGGCTTTAAGTAAACCTCATATTGGCGCAACGTTTAGTTTAAAACCAATCTAGACGATTGATCGCTTTCTTAACCACGTTACCTTAGATACCTTTTTTAAAGGTCACATTCAATTAAGATATTGTCTTCAAAAAATGTGACTCAGCGCGTCTGATATAGATGTCGTTTTTACAATTCGGAAATGGTATCTACAGAATATTGGTATCATGTAATATTGCGCAACGATACCGCTTTCGACTGCATTATTTGTCAGTCTGAACAGTTAGTTTTAATGTACTGATGTTAACACCTGTGAGAAATATTGCCGGTTTAATTAAAAGAATGAACACAAACTGGGCTACATGTAGTAGTTTTCCCTATACAGTAATATAATATTAGTCTTATCAACAACATAATCGATGTGCCTCAACCACAGATATAAATAATTTGGGTTCACGGACCGAATAGCTTATTACGGTAACCTTATACACTCTTGGATCACTTAAAAATCGGATAAAGCAGAAGTCTTCCACGGATCACTAAAAATATTTCCTCAAAGACGTTTCATATAAAAGAAAAAGGTAAGGCCTAACTCACCAAACAGTTTCTGAACAATACCTACCTTTACGGGTACTCCTTCAAAATTCCATTATCAATCATGTACTTTCTCTCTTGTAAGATTGGAATAGTTACCATAATAATTAAGAACCAAACTATAGAAGAAGGCTTGATGAAAACAATTACCAAAACATCACGACACTTTGACTGTGAATAGGCGCAGAAAACTTGGATAGCTTCTTTATATCATTGAAAAACTTCCGAAACATTTTCGGATCAATGTCCAATAGATGTTATAGAGGAACCATTTCATGTAAATGTATTAAGCTAATTGTGACAGTCTTCGGGACTAGTTCCATAATTATTAAGCCTTAAGATTTAATTCTTTTTATTCATACAATATAGCACTCATATCCAATGACAACCTAGAGAGTTACTATCTGCACATTTTATACCTCCATATCAACCTGCGGAATTGGCGGGCAATACTTCAGTTTATGAGCTCATCACATTATCAGGTAAATGAAAAATTCCCATTTTGCATCTTTCTCCATGTGGATACGAACATGCTAACTTAAAAGATCCCATCTGGTACCACTGGTATATAACCAGTACACATCAACTATAGGAACAAATCAAAGGTGTAAATAAATTCGTGTAAACTCCCCTTGGGGATTCGGGATATAGTGAAATAATTTTCAAAACACCAGCCCCAGTCTCATAAAGTTCTTCGAATGGATGATTCAAGAAATTTAATTTCTTCATATTTTCAAACAGAGACCAATATCGAATATAAGTAACCTAAGCAGTGAAGGAGCTCAAAATGGTTAGACTTTCTCATATCTCCACAGCTCACAGTGTACAATACCCACTTAAATCATTCAAGGTGACCTATCATAATTTAAGGATTACTGCATATGGAGAATTATTACGACATCATTGTGTCAAGGTATGTAACTGCCCACTTTCCTCCAAATTTCGAAGTGTCCATCATTTCTAGAATGTCTATTGTTGTATATAAACATACCCAGTTGATCGATGTTTAATTTGCATAACCGAAAAGCCAAGAATAGAAAAATATAACTATAACATGGCTTAAAGAAATTGCAACAGAACAATTGAAAATTACGTGTTTCGCAAAAAAGCACGAACCAACAACTTCTTAATAATAAAATTAAGAAATTATGTTAAGAAATTCACCAGAGATATAGCTGTTAGCCTGATTACCATAAACATGAGTAGTTAAGTAGTAATGAGTTTAACTTGAGACCTGTATCAATCCTACACAAGAAGGCGATATTTATATATATATATATATATATATATATATATATATATATATATATATATATATATATATATATATATATATATATATATATATATGTATATATATATATATATATATATATATATATATATATATATATATATATATATATATATATATATATATATATATATATATATATATATATGTGGGATCACTCTGTTAAGAAATATCAGAATTTGTGTTTTAATCCATAGTCTTTTTGTTTCATTGGTTTTGTTCATAAAAAATAAAAATTACGGTAATTCTTAATACTGTAAAAATTGTCGTATGATAATATTTTTCTGATAAATAATCAGAGTTGTATAAGATTCCCTCTCGAAGAGTATTAAATAATAATAATAAATTGTGTTGATCTAATTGTGGTGTTCTTATTATTTATTGAGACATGGTTAACTTCTAACTTACCAAATAAAATATTCCTACATGGGGGCTCAACCTCACATAAAATATAACCGGAATAATTGTTTCTGTTGAAAAAGTTTTGAAAGAACAATTTTTTTTTCTGTGGTGTACAAGTGGCGTAAAATTTTCAAAACTTTTAAACTTTTATTCGCAAGAAAATGTCTAACTAAAAGTACAAGGACCAAAAAATAAAACAAAAATAAAAAACGTGTGTTATAAAGGTCAAGCAGTGTCGTGTTTTAGAACAGTACTCTAAGCAGTTGCTTTATTAACCGAGGTGCAAAAGAAGCAAAGTGAGTTGTACATGTGTTTACTGGTTATTAGCATAGAGATTCTACTATTATTCGTGCGAGAACAAGAAATAAGTGAATCGTGAAAGAACTTTCCCAGTAACCATATTAAGCGTGATTTGTGAGGTAGTTAATTTTAATCAGTTACACAAATATCGGTCAAAAATAACGGGTGAACAATTGTCCGTATAGTGAGTTAAAAGTGGTCACGTGATTAGCAGACCTGTTTTCTGTGCGGCTGTATTTAAATTTGTTTGGCTTGTAAAATTCGCAATGTCGTCTAAGTCTAATCAAGGAAAAACCATTTCAACTGGAAGGTGGAAGAAACCTTCAAACCGGAGAACAGTAAAAAATAACAGTGATTATTATAACATGTTCCAACGTTTTGCTCTAGAATAAATGGAATGGGCTTCTGCAATAGTTCTACAATTAACACTCCAGTTACTGGAGCTGCAAGTGAAGGTCAGGTAGTGTCTACTGATCAAGGAGTGTCAATCGAGGCAAATATTCTTAAACGAGAATTGGTCCTTAAAGATAAAGAAATAGAACTGTTGAAGCGTGAACATCAACTTAAAGGTCTCGAAGTAGCAGCAAATTCTGATACTACAGAGGGGGTTAGTGGACCTAGCTTTTTGTTCAAGGATGTAGAAGAATCTCTGCAGCACTTCAACGGCGATGATAACTTTCCCGTTACAAAATGGATTAAGGATGTGGAAGAGGTCGCACATGTTGCAGGGTGGACCGACGTACAAAAGATAATATTCGGAAAACGGCTTTTAACGGGAACAGCAAAGCTTAGCCTTAAATCAGTTTCACAAATAGACACATGAGGCAAGCTTAAACAGTTTCTCCTAACGGAATTTGAAGTTAAATTTAACGCTGCGGTAATCCATGAAAAGTTAAACAACCGGAAGAAGCTACCATTAGAGACTTGCAAAAGTTATTTATTCGCTCTTGCCGAAATTGCTGCTTTAGGTGAAGTTGAGGAAATGGCACTTATTCAACATTGTATAAATGGAATTGTAGACGATGAGTTTAATAAAGCTATACTTTATGGAGCAGCGGATATGAAAGAATTCAAGGTCAAACTTCAAATATATGACGATATAAAGACTAAACTTAAGAAGGCGCCAATGCAATTGACTTCAAACCCTAAACAATTACCAACCAAAAATCGAGAAGTCAGATGCTATAATTGTGGACAACGAGGTCACGTAGGCAAACACTGCCGAAATAAAGACAAGGGGCCTAAATGTTATAAGTGTCAAGAATTTGGCCATTTGTCTCCAAATTGCACTAAACCAGTCACAGTAACTAAAAACAATAATACAAAATCATGTGCCGCGATGAACAAAATGGATTATATAGCTAGAGATTACAAGCGAGTCATTATTAAGGATAGAGAACTAGAAGCCTTCATTGATAACGGAAGCGATTTAAATTTCTTGTCAGCGAGGAAGTATAAAGAAATATGTAAACCTGATTTTGTGGAAGTCACTACAATGTTCAGCGGTGCTGGTGCTAAAAATATTGCAACACTTGGTTGTTTTAGCACAAATATTAGTGTTGATGATGACAATTACTATACAATGTTTCACATAGTCGCTGATGGTATCCTTCCGTATGAGGTAATTTTGGGCAAAGAATTTTTGAAAAACACTCTAACCGTTTTGACGCCCGATAATATTTTCATTAAGAAACTTAACCCAGAAATTTTAAGAATAGCTGTTGATGATAATGATGATATAATGGATGTACTCAACCACTTGAGTAGTTTCAAAACAAAAACAGAAGTGGCACGGCTGATCAAATCGTATACGCCCACCAAAGAATTCCGTAATGACACCGAGATTGAGATGAAAATCGTTCTTCAAGATGATGTTCCAGTTTACCAAAGACCTCGGCGACTATCTCCATTGGAAACTGAAATAGTTCAGAAACAGATTGATGTATGGTTGGAGGACAAAATTATTCAGCCTAGTAATTCGAGCTATGCAAGCCCAATAGTGCTGGCAAATAAAAAAGACGGAACAAAAAGGCTATGCGTCGACTACAGAAAACTGAATCAAAAGATTGTGAAGGATAGGTATCCGTTACCTTTAATCGAAGAACAAATTGACAGGTTACAAGCTGCACGAATTTTTACCACCCTAGATCTTTGCAATGGATTTTTCCATGTTCCTGTGTCACTAAATTCGATTAAATATACTGAAACGACGAGCTTATGTTCTCGCCGTTCCATTCAAGGGTTGTAACCCAAAGTAGTATAAACATACAGACAAAAGTTTTTTTTTGTAATGAATGTACTATTTTCTTTTTTTTACTAAGCTGTTTTGCTAAGTTGTATACTAATACTAATGACCAGTTGGCGCGAAATGGTTTGGTTGGTGGGTGGTGATCGAACAATACATGAAAACGGATATTTTTTTTTTTGGCGTGGATGAATCTGGTTGGTGGAGTGCAAATAAAACAACTTTGTTGTGTTCGGTAAATAATTTTTTTTGATGATCGAGTCAGTCGAATTTGGAGTGTAGAGGAGGAAAAAAAAAACGAAAAATAAGCATATCAGATAGAAAGTCTATTGAAAACGCGATTATTACAAAGATACATTTTGAATTGTTATAAATGTTATAT
Organism: Tipula lateralis; assembly: GCA_963932295.1. Lineage (NCBI taxonomy): Eukaryota > Metazoa > Arthropoda > Insecta > Diptera > Tipulidae > Tipula > Tipula lateralis. The sequence continues at coordinate 165,795,969 of OZ010737.1, forward strand.
TTTTTTTTTGGTACGAAAAAAAAAATGGACTGTTCATATGTAATATTAAGTTTAAGATATTAAGTTTAAAGATTATATATACTAAGTGTAAGCGCAAGTATAACTAATGAATACAAACTATAAATATAATCTGGAAAAGTGTATTCCAAAAACATAAAAATGGACGATAGTGTTTCCATAAATAATTTTAATAACGTCGACCGCACTTATACCGAACCGAAGAATTAGTGCTGATAATAGTATATATATAATAATAAAAGTTATAATAATAAAAGTTATAATAATAAAAGTAATAATAATAATAGTTATAATAATAATAATAGTAATAATAATAATAATAATAATAATAATACTAGTTTCAATTATATGGATTATCCAAGAGTGATTACCTCGATAAATGGAAACGGATCCGCAACGACATCTTGTATACATATTTACGTAATTTTATTAGTTTTAATTAATTTTAATTATTTTTTTTCTTATTACTTTTTTTTTTAATCTATTTTATTTTTTTTTTGGTGGTGGGTTGAATTTTTTTTTTGTACTAAAATAAAATAGAATTATTCTTCTTAGAGCAAACCTATCTTTATTTTCATATTTTCTGTCAAAATATTCTAAATTGCGTTGTCCTCTTCTTTACCTTTTTTTTTATTTTCATTAATAGTTTATTTTCATTGATAAACATTTTTGTTTTTTTTTTTGTTTTTTTTTTTGTGTGTGCACCAACCAGTGAAGTGAAATGAGTTAAGGAAAGGGTTATTGTGAGCTAGTGATGTGTTCAAGGTAGGTATAGGTACAAGGGTGAGTAAAGGAAACAAATGTAGTCGCATTTCCCGTCTGGTACATCGACATCCTGCGGTCCAACTAGATCCATGTCATGTTTCTGAAACACCCACGCATCCCCTGAGCTTTTGCCGGCAAAATGACCGCTCAGAAACATTAAAATGACCTGGATATCTGATAACTGATGTGATAATTGTAGTTACACTTCATTACTCAAGAAATGTCTGGTAACTCAAAATTTCCTTTCGTTACAGTGGCGCCCAAAAACGGTTACAACCGACAACATACAATTAAGGCAATCCTCTTATTATCCAATCCTTTTCCTATTCCTCCGTTTACAATAAATATTTTTTTTTGATATTTTTATATTTTTTTTTTAACTCAAAGATAAACATTTGTATCCCAGTATTTTGTTTTACTGTTTGAATTATATGTGAATCTTTGATCGTTTGAAGAAAATTTAGAATTATAAATTGCAAATTAACCATTTCTAATGTTCCTTCCCTCCCTTTGAAGTTTCTTTTGAATTCTATTCAAATTTTAAATATTTGAGCGATTTTATTCAAGTTTGATCGAGACAGATTGCTTCCGTATGTGTATGTTTGATTACATTCTGGCTCAATCATTAACTGTTTCAAATCCCTCTTTCGATTTCAATTATTACTATCTACATATCATCATTGCTTTTCGCGAATGTTAGCTTTGAAAGCAGTGACTTAGATAGTTAGAGAATTAACAATTGTGCATGATTTCCAGCGCGATGATCGCTGTATAGATACGCATAATTGTTTAAATTTTTTTTTGGCTTAACATAAATATCTTATCCTTCCTTTCTTCTCTCCTTATCCTAAAGGCGACAATTTGTTTTCTTTACTCACGTACATTTGTTTTAGGTCTATAATGTAATATTATCTACCTTGAGCTCATCCTAGCTCGCTCTTATTATTTACTTATATAATTTTCTTCAATCAAATCTAGTAGTTGCATATTTATATTTAAATAAAAAAATAATACTCGTTCTAAATTTATACAATACATACGTTCATCACAAACCATTAACCATTTTGCCGATTAATTTTCTTCTGTCTACAAGTACACAATTTCCACAATTATAGACATCCACTTACTATTTAGTAGCCACGAAAAATTATATTATTTTGTTTATATTTATTTTTTTTGCCCAGTATTCAATATTTAGTATTTAGTATATTAGACTTAGTTATAAATCTTAGTAACCCAATTATTAGATTATCAGTGTGTCAAAATGGACGTTAGAGTATTAGAAACCGACGAATTAGAGGTAGAGTGTTTGGTTCGTGGACTTGTTAGTACTAATATCGATGCTCTCGGAATTCTTGAAAATATAATCAAAGACGAGGAAAACAGGTTAACGAGTATTCCAACAAAGATGCATCAGAGAGCTAGTCGCAGACCAGATCTCGAAATAAAAACATGTCGATCTAAATTATTAATTTTAAAAGATTCTATCACTCAGTTAAATCAACACACAGGCGACAAGTTAATCAATTTAGTTCATCAAATTAACTCTCGCTTGTTACATGTCTCACAGCGGTTGCAAAGGGTAACCTCTTCAGCTACTTATCGAGACACAGCCCAAAATACTATAGAAACCTGTAAACAATTACAATCGAGCTTGCAAATATACATGGATAATAATGAAAAATTGAACGAGTCAATCGAAGCTGCCAAAATGGTTGGTTTAGACGACAGTTCAGAGCAACAACCCGAAGATCCTAGTACTAATGACCCCGGTCCTTCCACGCGTCTTTTAGATAGAAGATCCACTTTAGAAGAATTACTTGATCAGGTTGAAGTAGGAAGCCTAGGCAAAAATCAACAAATTGAAGCTCAAACCAAATTAACGGAGTCGGTTTTGGATAAGTTCAATTTGTTGTCTCAGCAAATACTTGTGTTAAATCAACGACAAGAGTTATTACAACTGCAACTCACAAGCGAAAGGGGTACGATTCCTCAGTCAGCGGTCCCTATCAAAACCATCGATTATTCGTTACAGCCAACGAAAGTACCATCAGTTGGAAACACACAATTTAGTGAAAGTTTTCCACGACATAACCCTGAAAGTTATCATCAGGAGACCCAATCAACCAGTATTACCAATTCAAATGTACCAAATACAATAGCCCATCATACAACGTACCCCGGCCGGCCTGTTTCAAACGAGACGTATGTTCCATCATCTATGCCCCAAGGCATGCACCCTTCATCTTCGAGAACGATACCTCAGAACTATTCAACTACGTATGTTTCAAGTGTTCCAATTCTACCAAATTCTATTTACACTACCCAAACACCTTCTTTGTATGTATCTCAGCCAACCCCCAATGTTACCACAAATCCAATTGTACCAGGTACTCGCATTTCACCTGAATATCGCAGTCTTTCGCGATGTGGATTGTCTTATGATGGTTCAACCTCCAGTGTACCAATAGACATGTTCGTCTTTCAATTAGAAACCTTGGCAAGCGCTTTTGCCTTGTCTGAAGGGAACTTGCTTACAGAAATGAGTGCAGTGTTAAAAGGGGTCGCGTTACAATGGTATTGGACGTGTAGACGTCATAACCCTTCCATATCCTGGGCGGAACTTAAAAATAAGTTCATGGAAAGATTCCAGGATAGACGTTCCGATTTCGAAATTCGACGTTTAATTGAAACTAGAAAACAGCTTCCTCGTGAGACCTTTGTGGAGTTTTATCATCAGGTTTGGAGTATGACTTTGCAATGTAAAAGTCCGTACCCAGAAGAAAAACTCATAGAAATCCTCACGCAAAACATGCGAGGAGGTCTTCAATACCAACTCACTGATCGACGTTTTTATTCAGTTAACGATCTAATTGCTAGTTGTACGGCATGGGAGGATACATGGAACCGACTCCGAATCGACCCAGAATCAATAATGAGTCATAGAAAAACAATTAATGAGATATACTTGAACGAACAAAACGAGCCGCCGACCCAATACGCTCGATATAATCACTCCTACGCCAGAGAACCTGAATTAGCAGCGTTTCAGAATACTCACGGTAGCCCAGCCAGATACAGTACTTCAGGGGTAGGTAGTGTATTATTCCAACTCGATTCCGAAGGTGCAGAGCGTCCAATAGTGTTTGTTTCACAAAAGCTAAACGCCGCACAGAAAAACTATTCAGTAACTGAGTTGGAATGCTACGCTGCCGTACTAAGCGTCAAGAAGTTTAGACCTTACATAGAGGGGTATCCATTTACCATATATACAGATCATGCGAGCTTACAATGGCTAATGGCACAAAAGGATTTGTCAGGACGGTTGGCTCGGTGGAGTCTTAAATTACAATCGTTTGATTTTCAAATGGCCTACCGAAAGGGTTCACAAAACATTGTACCTGATGCCTTGTCGAGAGCTTTTTGTGAACAAATTTCATCAGATGATTGCTTAGTAAAGGATCGGTTTTATTTTAATTATAACCATTTAATTAGTTCGATCAATCCCGAAGAACACATGGAACCCATGCACGTTGACCTTAATGACCCTGCCTTTCTGGAGAGAGAGTATATAGATCAAATTAAAAAGATAGAATTGCTTCCTAAAGCTAATCACAACTATCGTGTACAAGATGGGAAGCTGCTTATAGCACCTTCTTATGGTCAGCGATATGAGGATACCGACATACCAAAGTGGAAATTGGTTATACCTAATGGCTTAATTCAACCACTCATTCAAAGAGCACATGCGCCTCCTGTATCTGCTCATATGGGAGTTACGAAAACGATTGAAAGGATACAACGCCAATTTTATTGGACAAGTATGGCTCGCGATATTAAATCTTTTATAACCAACTGCAAGACATGTAAAATGAACAAATCGGTTAATTATGTCACCAAACCTAAAATGGGAAGCCAATCTGTGTCGATTCGCCCTTTTCAGAAAATCTACATAGATTTTCTGGGTCCTTATCCCCGGTCAAAGCGTGGGAATTGCTACATCCTAGTCATATTAGATCATTACTCCAAGTTCGTTTTTTTAAAGCCGTTAAGAGAAGCTACGTCTTCTTTATTATGCCAATATGTTGAAGCTGAAATATTTAACACCTTTTCGGTACCTGAGTATGTCGTTACTGATAATGGGAAGCAATTTACGGCAAAACTATTTCAACAATTGTTGCAAAGGTATGGAGTAATACATATGCGAACTCCTGTTTACTCTCCCCAGAGTAACGCTTCTGAACGAGTAAATCGTACTGTTTTATCCGCTATTCGGTCCTATTTGTCAGACAGTCATACTAATTGGGACAGCCACATATCAGAGATTGCATCTACATTGCGAAATGTAACGCATTCCTCAACTACATTTTCTCCCCATTTTCTGGTATTTGGCCAGCATATGATTGGACACGGAGCAGATTATGGCCTGCGTCGATTGCTTAGTGAACCAGAAGATAATTTCCTTCACGTCGCTTCAAAACCAGACCAATTAAATATTGTTCGTGAAAAGGTCCTACACTACCTCAAGGTAGCTTACCAAAACTCGGCTCAGAAATATAACTTGAGGAGTCGTCATCGACCATTTAATATTGGGCAAGCTGTATTTGTAAGAACATTCCCACAGAGTGATGCTTTTAATAAGTTTTCGGCCAAACTCGCTCCTAAATTTATTCCCGCTATTATCGATGACAAGGTTGGTAATGTAGCCTACAAAATCAAAGACTTACAAGGCAGACCTATAGGTACTTATCACGGGAAAGACATTCGTGTTTGATTCTTTATTTCGTTTCTACGGAAATTTTGTCTTCCTTTCTGGACTATTTTTTTTTTATTTTATTTGGAACATTTGAATAGATTGATAAACCACTAGGTTGTGCCCGGCAAGGAGACTCATTCTCGGGTGTGAGTGTTCCCCACGATTTGAAACGACGAGCTTATGTTCTCGCCGTTCCATTCAAGGGTTGTAACCCAAAGTAGTATAAACATACAGACAAAAGTTTTTTTTTGTAATGAATGTACTATTTTCTTTTTTTTACTAAGCTGTTTTGCTAAGTTGTATACTAATACTAATGACCAGTTGGCGCGAAATGGTTTGGTTGGTGGGTGGTGATCGAACAATACATGAAAACGGATATTTTTTTTTTTGGCGTGGATGAATCTGGTTGGTGGAGTGCAAATAAAACAACTTTGTTGTGTTCGGTAAATAATTTTTTTTGATGATCGAGTCAGTCGAATTTGGAGTGTAGAGGAGGAAAAAAAAAACGAAAAATAAGCATATCAGATAGAAAGTCTATTGAAAACGCGATTATTACAAAGATACATTTTGAATTGTTATAAATGTTATATTTTTTTTTTGGTACGAAAAAAAAAATGGACTGTTCATATGTAATATTAAGTTTAAGATATTAAGTTTAAAGATTATATATACTAAGTGTAAGCGCAAGTATAACTAATGAATACAAACTATAAATATAATCTGGAAAAGTGTATTCCAAAAACATAAAAATGGACGATAGTGTTTCCATAAATAATTTTAATAACGTCGACCGCACTTATACCGAACCGAAGAATTAGTGCTGATAATAGTATATATATAATAATAAAAGTTATAATAATAAAAGTTATAATAATAAAAGTAATAATAATAATAGTTATAATAATAATAATAGTAATAATAATAATAATAATAATAATAATACTAGTTTCAATTATATGGATTATCCAAGAGTGATTACCTCGATAAATGGAAACGGATCCGCAACGACATCTTGTATACATATTTACGTAATTTTATTAGTTTTAATTAATTTTAATTATTTTTTTTCTTATTACTTTTTTTTTTAATCTATTTTATTTTTTTTTTGGTGGTGGGTTGAATTTTTTTTTTGTACTAAAATAAAATAGAATTATTCTTCTTAGAGCAAACCTATCTTTATTTTCATATTTTCTGTCAAAATATTCTAAATTGCGTTGTCCTCTTCTTTACCTTTTTTTTTATTTTCATTAATAGTTTATTTTCATTGATAAACATTTTTGTTTTTTTTTTTGTTTTTTTTTTTGTGTGTGCACCAACCAGTGAAGTGAAATGAGTTAAGGAAAGGGTTATTGTGAGCTAGTGATGTGTTCAAGGTAGGTATAGGTACAAGGGTGAGTAAAGGAAACAAATGTAGTCGCATTTCCCGTCTGGTACATCGACATCCTGCGGTCCAACTAGATCCATGTCATGTTTCTGAAACACCCACGCATCCCCTGAGCTTTTGCCGGCAAAATGACCGCTCAGAAACATTAAAATGACCTGGATATCTGATAACTGATGTGATAATTGTAGTTACACTTCATTACTCAAGAAATGTCTGGTAACTCAAAATTTCCTTTCGTTACAATACTTCATTTATAGTACCATTTGGACAGTTCGAATTCCTACGCGTACCATTCGGCCTGTGTAATTCACCAACCACATTTCAAAGATATATAAATCGAATTTTTCAGGAACTTTATCGAGAGAAAGTAGTGTGTGTCTATATGGATGACATAGTAATTCCTGCTGTCACTGAAGAAGAAGCACTGACCAGATTTCAAAAGGTTATGGAAGTAGCTGCAAGTTATGGTCTAGAGTTTAAATGGAACAAATGTCAATTTTTACAGTCCAAAATAGAATATTTGGGATATGAAATCAAAGGTGGGACCATCAAGCCTTCATCACAAAAGACTGTAGCAATTAAAAGATTTAGCGAGCCCAAAAATATAAAAGATGTCCAACGGTTCCTTGGGCTTACTAGTTATTTTCGTAAGTTTGTGGAAAACTATGCCCTAATAGCTAGGCCTCTGTCTAATCTTCTACGAAGAGATATAAAATTTCATTTTGGTGTTAATGAGAAGTCTGCGTTTTTAAAATTAAAAGAAATTCTTATCAAAGAGCCTGTACTTAAGATATATTCTACAAGTGCAGATACCGAGCTTCACACCGATGCGAGCAAGTTTGGATTAGGTGCCATACTCATGCAGAAATGTTCAGAAGACTTAAAATTTCATCCGGTTTACTACTTCAGCAAAAAAACATCACCAGCAGAAGAAAGATATTGCAGTTATGAATTGGAGGTCCTGGCTATAGTTGCAGCACTAAAAAAGTTTAGGGTGTATCTACTCGGTCTACCGTTCCGTATTGTGACGGATTGTTCCGCTTTTAAGGCGACCATGGAACGTAAGGAGCTGACGTCCAGGATCGCAGGCTGGGCGTTGCAGCTGCAAGAATTTAGTTATGTTTTAGAACATAGAGCATCATATAGAATGCGTCATGTAGACGCGTTAAGTCGACTTCCCGTTTTGATGATCATTGAGAGTGATACCGTTGCCAGATTAAAAGCCGCTCAGAGAGATGACCATTTAATTCAAACAATTATGAAGCTTTTGCAAAAAGGTGCGTATGACAATTACCATTCTAATGACGGTCTTTTATTTAAGGTGGTAGATGGTGATTCAAAAATCGTTGTTCCTGAGGCTATCCAACTTGAAATAATTCGTAACGTGCATGAATAAGGACATTTTGCGAAACGTAAAATGGAAGAGCTGATCCAACGTGAATTTTACATTCCAAAGATAAATGAGAACATTGCCAGCTGCTTAAAAAACTGTATTTCATGTATACTAGCAGATCGTAAGTCGGGAAAACGCGATGGCCTGCTGAATGTCATTCCCAAAGGTGATATCCCTCTGGACACTTACCATTTGGATCATTTAGGACATTTAGTTGCAACGAAGAAAAGCTATCGTTATATTTTATGTGTTATCGACAGTTTTTCAAAATTTGTGTGGCTCTATCCCACTCGGAGTACTGGTTCCAGAGAAGTTATACAGAAGTTAGAACAACAAAAATCTGTTTTTGGAAATCCAAGGCGCATAATCAGTGATAGAGGTGCGGCATTTGTTTCCGGTGATTTTAGAGACTATTGTGAATCAGAGAATATCGAATATCACATGATAACGACTGGTGTGCCAACCGGAAATGGCCAAGCGGAGCGGCTTAACAAAATAATCATACCAGCATTGACTAAATTGTCTCGTCTCAAGCCGGATGATTGGTTTAAATACGTTGACAAATTACAAAGGTTCCTAAACAATTCATTCCAGAGGAGCATTGGAATGTGTCCATTCGAATTATTAATTGGTGTGAAGATGCGTTGTCCAGAAGATTTACACGTAAAAGAGGAAGTCGAAGAGGAAATTACTATGCAGTTTAATGAAGAACGTTCAAAACTTAGGGATGCAGCCAAATTACAAATTGGTAAAGTTCAACAAGAGAATCGACGAACATTTAATAAAAAACGAAAAAAGGCACGAACCTATCGAGTGGGAGACATTGTTGCCATCAAGCGCATGCAATTTAACCCTGGTGGAAAGCTACAATCAAAATTTTTGGGACCGTACGAAATTATTAAAGTGAAAGATCACGAAAGATATGACGTTCGAAAGATTGGACAGACAGAAGGGCCACTACTAACTTCAACTTCAGCAGAGCATTTAAAAATTTATTACGATAGCATGTCCAGTGATGAGAGTATGAAGGAAGCATGTAACGAGGTTAGATCATCTGGGCCAGATGATTTGTAGGATGGCCGTGTGGGATCACCCTGTTAAGAAATATCAGAATTTGTGTTTTAATCCATAGTCTTTTTGTTTCATTGGTTTTGTTCATAAATTATAAAAATTACGGTAATTCTTAATAATGTAAAAATTGTCGTATGATAATATTTTTCTGATAAATAATCAGAGTTGTATAAGATTCCCTCTCGAAGAGTATTAAATAATAATAATAAATTGTGTTGATCTAATTGTGGTGTTCTTATTATTTATTGAGACATGGTTAACTTCTAACTTACCAAATAAAATATTCCTACATATATATATATATATATATATATATATATATATATATATATATATATATATATATATATATATATATATTTGGAAGAGTGGTCTGAAACTGCTATAATACCGCAATTTGATCTCCTGCTAAACATGCAATAAAGGAACAGCAGATCATGGATTTTTGTTGTATCAGTAAGCACTGATGCAGTAAAGATTGCTGTTCCGAAGCGATAGACAACCAATCGCAAGAAGTCAGATCATTATAAAACACTAGCAGAACAGTACTCTCAATTAGATATCTCTCTTTTGACACCAGCAGATATTGAGGCTGGAGCACAAAATCTTTAGCATGCTCTAAACACCGCAGCAAATCAAAAATCACGATTATTCATAATGGAAAGCAACACAATATTTAAAGAAGCCAGCAAACTTGAACTGACCTTTTAGAATATCAGATGGCAAATATTATAATGTTGCAAAATACGCCAACTACCAATTATAGATAAGCCTG